>CM049310.1:81142555-81742555 GCA_026874595.1 Sipunculus nudus | reverse complement strand
TCAAGACACTTAACCCGGCGCTGTATACCTGTCTTCAGCGTGTATTGTTCTATTTCAATACTTCTTTAGATTTAGAAAGAGATAGCGCCATTTCGGCCCTCTGAGATTACCACTGTCAGAGTGCCTTTACATCTTGCATGGAGAACTACACTGTAACGCTCGGTGAATATATATGCAAATAGTTCATCACTTTTTAAAACGCCTCATGTCCCGAGATAGGGAGGAGGCGTTGGCCCCCTGTGCCCCCTCTAAACCCGCCCCTGTATTTCAGAATTCCTGTTTGGAACAAGTAGGATACATTCAGTACGACATAACCTGGTCATCAAGATAAAGGTTGATGTACGGGTGTAGATAGATAAAGCCGGATCTATATCAGTCATACATATTTATCAAAGACTGCAATTACACCAAGCACACTCAATATCAGCCAAAAATAATATCACATGCTTGAACTGGCCAACAGAACTTTGACATTACTGAGTAAACTATTAAAAAATACGAACATTTTGATGAGTTTGAGTTACAGGGGTTATATTTTGGGGTGAATCAAGACACGTTTAATTATATGCTGGACAGATAATTTTAAAATACGAGAGAAAGAAACAGACAAATGATTTAAACGTGGTAGCTATAGCTTCAGTGCCATTCACTCTAATGGCTTGCTGGTCCAAGGGCCTACACAATCGAGAAGTAAACCGCTGGCGACCCGGGTTCGATCCCCGGCCTGGTTATGGGAGTGATTGTACTGGCCCGTCCAAAGTCGGTGGTTCTTTACGGTCCTCTACCTCCAATGACAACCAAACGCCACAATCCGAGTCATGGAGAGTGCCTCGAATTAGTTATTATGATTAGTTGTACAATACATGTATAAATGAATAAAATTTAATCATATGACTACTGTTCATTCATGATTATATATATATATATATATATATATATATAATTATATATATATATATATATATATATATATATATATATATATATATATATAGAGAGAGAGAGAGAGAGAGATTATTATTATTATCATTATAATATCAAAATTTAATGAAAACGCAATAATTATGAATAAGGTCTGATCAGAAACGCACACACACGCAGAAGTTAATTGTGAATATGACGTCTGCTATATAAAGGCTCTGCGCAAGCACTTACAGATTCACAGATTACCGTTAGCATATTAACCTGTCTATATTTATATTATCAGTATGACTGATAACTCACAATATGGTACCTGGTGCGTACCCTACAGACGCCAACGCATGTATTATGACCCGTGACCCCTGACTGATGACGTCAATCTCCTAACACAGATTCCGTTTGTTTACTGACATGTTTACCGAGGTCGCACTTTAGTAGATTAACTAATTGTATAAATGGTATCAGAGAGACACTACCCTCTGGTCCAATTATAATTAATGGAGTTGTTTACTCATGACCTGTCCAGGGGTATAAATACATTAAACAGATAAAATATCTTGGCAAACGCGTAAATAAGATTGCAAGGCTATAGACAGGCAGAAGAACTGTTGCATTACCATTGCAAGTCGATCCCTTTCAAGCAAGAAATGGTATAAATCTTCCGCGTCAATTGCCATACCCCCCCCCCCCCCCTCCCCCCACCCATACGGGACAAAGAGCGCTTCCCTCCCACGACTGTCAGGGTAAAAAGGTGCGTAACCTTCCCCGGCCGACATAAAGAGCTTTTTGGTTAAAAGAGCGCCCCCCCCCCCCACCCCCATCCCCCGGGACAGGCGTAAAGAGCTTTTGGTAATAATTTCATACAAACCTTTCCTGGTTTATGTGTTTTATGTGTTTTTTTAATTACATATTCACGTAACATATACACATGTGCACAGACACACACCGAACACGAACACACACACACATATACATATATAAATCTGACTGGGCACACAATAGCGAAAGCGCCAAATGTTTTCTCTCTAGGTAAAGTAAACCTATTCCATGTGCGTTTGTTGTGGGACTGACAGAGGCAGAAATACTGTGCTTTTACTGAGATCTAGAATTTTAGTCACAGGCAATTTCCCAGTGTGTGACGTCACTGCCGAGTTGACAGTGCTCATAGATGTACCAATAGTTTTTGAACAAATCACACAACCTCATGTTTTTAGTGAAAAAATAGATATAAAAATGTTTTTCCTCTAGGAATTGGGCTTATTTTATGTAAAATCTATATTAATATTTTTTTCATAGGGAATTATGTTATATGATAATATAATGAGATTTGGAGTACGTTTGCTTGACCTCTATGCATGACAGATTGGGAATTTTTTTAATTATTTTTGTCCATTGGAGCTAGAACACTTAAACATCAAATAACTTAGTTTGGGTACGTTGTTTCATATTTTTCGTTGAAAATTAATATGTACGCACAGTAAACCAGACATCACACAAAATTAACAGAAACGGTAGGTGATAAGTTATTTATAACTAGTATATTCTCGCATAAGCAAACATAAGGCCAAAAAATAAGGTTTGGTTCTCAGGCACGTTTTTTCAGAAATCATTGCGGGCGATTTACCATTTTATGGTATGTTTCGATTAAAATATCATATGATCAGGAAAAGACAGGAAAATAAAAAAAAATTGTTTTGCTAAACAGGTAAAAGCACTACATAAGAAAGGAAATTTAATCAAAATTGTATTATTTTATTTTCTTGGAAGAAATGTCCGAGCGGCTGAAGCTCAAAATTGGTAAGTTTCTAATGAAAATCAAAATAAAAAAAATGATGTAGGGTGTTAAAATTGACGCGGGCGGTGCCTGAGAACCGTACAATTTTTTTGCCTAAAGGCTATACTTTTTTTGTAACAAAATGGTAATCAGATTCGGATTAGCTTGCGTTCTTGATTATATAAACTCCTACTTCTATTGCTCAGGGATACAGCACATGAGTCAATGCAGGGAGATCGTAACTTCAAATCTCCACTGAGGCGGCGAGTTTTTTCACGATCGACCCCAACTCAGGGTAGGCGCACTGCAGGCTTAATGGGAAGACTGTGCCAAATGGGCGTGTTTGCCTCACAAACGACGCGTCTTTCGGGGTTTCTTGGTGGTATGAACCAGTAATGAGGACGATTACGCACCCGTGACACGCAGGTGCAGTAATCACCGGGCCTGGTCAACACCATGCGGGATATAAAATGAGAGGAAATGTATTATACTGCCCTGTCACGTAGTCCGAAACCTGAATGGAAGTCTGCAGATACACATTTATTCTTTAGAGTTATGCCAGCATTAAAAATGGAGACCATTACCTCCAATAACAAATAATAATAATAATAATAATAATAATAATAATAATAATAATAATAATAATAATAAAAATATATACATTTGCCAGAACTTCTAGGACCACGAACTTGAAGAGCTAAAAACATTTAGTCCAAGAAACTATGAAACGCATCTTAGGTTAGTTATTACTATAGTTTACCTCCGATTAGAATTGTATAACGGTTCTGTTTTTGTAAATAAATGGTAGCCAGATTAGGATGAGCCGGAGTTCTCTTTATATAAGCACTCATTGCATTCCTTCTACTTCTAAGTTCTTTTTTTAATATGTCACTGCGTCGTCACTGCGTTGTTTCTGTCTGTCTCCCTCACAGACTCGAGAGAAAACCCCTCACAGTACAACCCCTGTCTCGACATACGTCCAAACAAGATAAATCAGCACTACCATGACCTCTGCATACGGGACCTCGACACTCGATCCTCATTATAAACCTTAATAGAATACCATGATTTTTTATTTTTGTGTGTGTTTGTGTGTGGTGGAGGGGGGGGGGGGCTCGGTTATTGAAATAACTAAACACTTATACTTTCGAGCCGTTTTGGGTCGCAATTTTGCTTTTTAAAATTGCCACGGTACGCAGGTCCCGCCATTGAAACTTTCTTTTCTTAAATTTTCACCATTTCGTTTATGTAACATGCAGGTTACGACCGGTTGGAATTCGTGACCATGCAGTCTGTTTGTGCTCTGTTTGCAGTAATTAAATGTTAATTTTGTTGTCTGCTATCACTTCCATAATCATGATTAATGAACTGAAATTGAAATCAAGTAACCAATACAATCAAAGCGGTGACGCTAACCAACCCTCGCGTGCTCATCAATTTATTACAATGGTATCGATATTTTATTCAGATAAAATAGGCAAACAATTCTAAAAACTAATCAGACCCTAAATTGGAGCCAGGAGCCATTTTTTTTTAAAAAACTACCGGTCGGGAAAAAATAGGTGGATTTAAGAAAGGATACGATTACACACAGCAAAATGTAAACAACATAAAATTTAATCAATATTCAATTATATTTTTGTATCAAAACATTGTATTTTTAAAAACACGTAATGGACCTGGAGAGTCGAATGGTTAAACGCTCTGCTCTCTCCGCTGGAGATCATAGTTAGATCCCTGGCGTGGCTATTTGAGAGTGGGTTGCAGTTGTAGTTGTGGTTGTCCGGTTTCTTGTACCCCTAGACAGTCGATCGCCGCCACCCTAGGCATGGAGTGTTCCTTGCATTAGTCATTATTTTTAGGCCCCAATAAATAAGGTTTGGTTCTCAGGCTTTTTTTCAGAAATCAATGCGGGCGGGCGATTTTTTCAACCTTCTTTTGTATGTTGCGATAAAAGATGCCATATGACTAGGAAAAAGCATGATAAAATATTTTTTTTATTTCTTGCTAAACAAGTAAAAGCACTAAAAAACAAAGGGAATTTTATCAAAATGGTATTATTTTATCTTCTTGAAAGAAATATCCGCGCGGCTGGAGCTTAAAATTGGTATGTTTATATTGAAAATCAAAATAAAACAATGATGCGGGGGTTTAAAATTGATGCGGGCGGTGCCTGAGAACCATACCTATTAATTTTTTGGTCTTATAACTAGTTGTTCATCCAATGGAAAATACAGTTATATATTTTAACACACGTCATGGTTTCATTGAAGGGGTTTTGACAGGTGTTAAAAACCATATTAATTCCAAGGACTTGGCGACAGATACACTTGTCTGTAATAACAATGACACAATTATCTAGAAGCTGCATGACCATACACACACACACACACACATATATATATATATATCTAAATATATAATGAAATATTTGTAAAAAATCCGCCCGTGGGATTGACCAAAGTAGCCTTAATTTACAGGTGATGTTATTAGACAGTTCAGTCATAACCAATTGATATGATGCATGCTTTTGATTCACAATGGTGGTCTTAATAGACAGGCCTAGATGAAACAGGGGATCTTATAGATATAAAGGTATATATATGGGCACAGCCTGATTTATCAAGAGCGATTCCGGACTCCCTGGACCCCCCCCCCCCCCTTTCCCCTTTCAACCGCTGCAACCTGTTTTTAAGTGTTTCAGACCAATTTTTGCCACCTGGACCCTTCCTTTTCCGTACCTGGGGACATTTGTTTAGGCTTGTCATTAGTCCTCCTGGGTTAGACCCCCCTTTTCCTAAATCCTGGATCTTCCCCTGTTTATGTATATATATATATATATATATATATATATATATATATATATATATATATATATGTGTGTGTGTGTGTGTGTGTGTGTGTGTGTGGTATGGGGGCAGAATTTGCATTGAAAACCACGTAATAAAACCGCAAAAGTTTTAGCATTGATGTTTGCAACATAAGCTTATTTCCCTGGTATACATGCAAGGACACTTTTATGGGGATACCTTTTGCCCCCCTTACTTTAAAGGGAATGATACGTATAATCATTTAATAGTTTCCTCCTATTTTTCTCAATAATCTTTCAATTATGCATGCTATGGGAGAGAAAATTTAAAATCTGGCATATGTAAGTTTCCCCTTCGACTTGCCATAAAAGTCAGATAAAATATTTTATTGTTTAAATCAAATAAATATTATGAATAATTCAGCGCTGAAAAATGAAAGCAAAATTAGTTTTGTATGATGTAAGTATATTTCTTAATATGTGTAGAGACTGAAGAAAATTATGAAATTCTAGAAGAGGAATTGATTGTCAAAGAAGGGAGGCGGAATCGTCAGAAGATTTTGAGGAGGTGTTCTTATTTCGCTGGGTTTTTTTTTATCTTTATCCCCGTGTATAAACCCTGTCACACTTTCTCAGCAAGTAATCAGGCCCATGTTTTAAAGCTAGCTTTCTGATCTTCTGGCTCTTATGGCCATGTGACACGGCATGTCCTAAGGCTTACCAACCCGACAGTGATAGTTACATTTCTAGAAGAGTTATAACATTAAACAATCAATTGATAGCTTTTTAATGCAGCTCTGAGTGCATGCGAACATCATCAGTCGGTTTGAGGTGTCGTAAAAACACACTGCTTCAATACTCTCAGATTGTTTTATTGTATTTTAGTTGGTAAGTTTTGACTTTGGGTTCACTCTAGTTTACTATACCTTTTTTGTACTGCAGATTACTTTCTGGAACTGACCTGCTAAGGGTATATTTTAACGTGCAGGTAACCCCTATTTGGGCAGCTGTTTATATGAAAAATGGGCGGCTATGAATTTGGATAATAATTTGATTGTGTTGATCACTAATTTCAAGGCTACACACAATATACAGTGGAACGTTTGTTATTGGGCACCCCCATAAAGTCGGCACCTATATATAGTGGGCAGTTTTCTTACCTTCACAAAGGTGCTCACATTATACAGATTTCACTATAGTTTGCTCTGGTATGGTAACAGTAACGTCAAAAATTGATCACCTAATTCGCTTTCAAAAGTTAAAGATGACGTCACAAATTTGTTATCAAATGGTAAAGATTCAACTTTGAAACTAAAATACCTCTGTCTCTGATATTTTTGGTCCCTATGCCTTCAACTATACTTCATATTTGAATTATATTTGACACCATTTTGTGCTCATCGGTGGACGCTTAATCACAAATTTGTGCAGTTAAAATGTGCCCTGTAACTTGCTAATTTATATAAAAAAAAACTAGAAATATGGATTCTCAGGAATGCAGGACATGTCAGCGGTCTTTATAACGTGTTTACTTTTTCTTATTCGGCCCATACTTCCTGGTACATTCGTGCAGAAGTTCGCCCAATCCGTGTTTGGATTCACCTATTCGGCCCATATTCCTAGCTTCATTTATGCACAATTTAATGTACATTTGTGACTATTCCAGGAAGTCCTTCCTGGACCCGGATCATGAGATGGAACCACACCAAAATCAAATCCCGAAATGCCCTGAAAATTTCATGAGATTCCAGCTATGATTGCGTGATACATGTTGTGAACAAACACACATACAAACAAACACACAAACGGAATTCCCTCCTGGCGGAGGCATAAAATATTGCTACATTTTCACTGGAAAATCTTGTTGAAACTGACGACAGCATCTGCAGTTTTTGAGTCAACTTAAACATTCATTGTTGTAACACCTGTATAGATATGCACTGTATCCACGCCGAATGTGTTTTCAGCCGCTTTGACAAGGTTATCAATATCCCCAGATGGTTGTGCGATAACATCTGCTATAGTTTTAAGGTAGATTACACCGAAATACATTAAAAACTAACAGCCATCACCTGGTGTAACATCAAACACAAACACATTATCAATTTATGTCAGAAGCGAACAACTTGCGTACATCATAGGGGCGGGAACATGGAAAGGAGAGGGGAGTGGCGAAATGTATGACATATATATATATATGAACTGATGTGCTCTGCTGTGTCAACTGATACTATATACAAAAAGCTCATATATAATTAAATATATATAAATATATATTTACATGATATAATATGATCATATGTATTTGATATAATATTATATATGATCATGTATTTATATATGATGTGGGATTGTGTGGCATATTTCAGCATTGGTTCAACCGGCCCATTTCATTATAACTGTGAGATTGGTGTCTATACCAAAAGTGTAAAATATTGGGGAAAATATTGAGTTCAATCAATTTTACAAGATTAACAGCAATACAGCCTATATGACAGGCAAATAATGGGTTCAAAACTGTACTCTTGCCCTAACCCACATTTTATTCACCCAAGTGTCTTTGCATACTATGTTACATCTACATACATCTGCTTTGTGGAATCGAGTCGGCAACAGAGGCATGAATAAAAACCCTATCAAATCCACTGGACTGCCCTAAGCCGGGCAAACACGGCGGAATACTGAGTAAACCGTCGGATCAATCCGCCCTGGTCTACGTAATAGCGGCGATTGATTCTGCCTCGCTCTACAATACATCACAATTCTCCCTCTCTTACTGATGGCCATCCAGTCCTTCTGTTATCCAATCCAACGTGATCAAATCCCCAGACAGAATTGATGTATAACATGGAGGCACGCCACGATTTACCCCTATAGCTGTGGTGACAAATGGCCAAATACGTTTTAAGGTGTAATGGGATGACTTTGTTTTGGCTATTCCGACAACTAAAAAAATTTTCAATACAGAGGTATATTCAAAATATACACAAAAGCTGGCTTTATAACAATAGTTAATATGGAACATTTTCCTCCAAATAGTAAAAAAACAATTCCATTTCTATCATTAGTGAGTGACAAAACTATTTTATATAATAAACCACATTTTTATCCATTAAATCAATGTATTTTTATTCATACATAAATGAGGAATTTACTAAGTTTATAAATATATATATATATATATATATATATATACATATATATATGTGTGTGTCCTTCATCTTTATATATATATACTACATGTAATAACATATAACACTATATACTTAAATTTATACCAAGTGAAATGAAAAATAGTTTGGTTAAACGTTTGGAGATCATATTAAAGGAAAGGGAAACTCTTAAAAAATAGCATATACAAATCATAACATCATTGTTTTACCAGTGTCCACGCATACTAGTCACTCAATGTCCCGGGATCACCAGCTTCGATCCCCAATGTCCTGTACGTGCTGCCCCCGAGCCCTCGACTAACCAGGGGTCAACCGAGGTTAAAACCGGAAAATGATCAACCGGAAGTTACCAGCTTCCACACAATCGACGCGCTCGACGTCATCGTTCGAAATTCTGAGCAAATCAACAAAGTTCCATCTCTGTACGTGCAGCAAAGGACAGACACAGCGGGAGCTCAGGGGAATCCAGCGGGTTTACTAACTCTCAGAGCAGAGCTGTTTAAACATGCAAATTAGCTGTATGGGTAAACGAAACTCCATTACTGGTTATGCTGAGGTTCAGCTGTTATTGCGGTCTCTCCGTCCCTACCGCTGCGACGGCATCGAAGTGCGGTCAGTAAATGCACAACAATATACTTTTCATATCGAACTTTAAGGGTTGGTTTCCTGCGCCAGCCCGGGTTGGTTTGAATAATAGAAATAATACCGCAGAACGAGTTAACAGCCGCTGGGCTAAGTGGCATGTCTGTGGGGCACTCTCTCTGACGGACGGGCCGGTTCACACTCGGAGATACAATTTGAAGTGCCCAAAAAGTTGCCTTTATATATTAATACGCACGCACGCGGGATCAAATGCAAACTGTTGCCGGTTTGATTTGGTTCATCGCGCGGTCTCGTTGATACAGCGCCAATACCTGCAAGAGATGGTCCAGTGTAACCACAGAAAACCTGTACAGTCAGATGGAGTTGATTTGACAGAAAATTAATCTGGATTGATGACAGCCAATGATATGTGTCAATAGTGGTTCTGCTCGACTCGCGGCGCCATGGATAATAGCGTGGATTTAATTAACCAGTAGAGGACAAACCTTTGAGAATTTTATAAGACCGCCCTCATCTAACACAAAAGTACATGCCAATTATAGGTTGTTTGCTTTGTGCCTTTTTTTAAAGTCACCTTTGCGTAGTCTCGCTATTGCCGATGAAGGCACAGATTTATGATGCCAATAGCAATGATCATCCTGTTTCGAATTAGGAATTCGATTTTAATGTCACCAAGTTCATGATCGGACAATAAAAGGAACGCTACCAGCAAGACCTGGAGGTATTGGCATACCTCTCGTTGTTTAGATAAGGAGAGGTTATGAATGAGGATACGAGAAGCAGCCCTTCTCTGGCTGCGACAGGCCAACTTTAGCTTTTCCCTCGGAATCTTAACTGTGTCCCTAATGTTTGCCAATGTTGCCGTCTACACGATTCTAAAGAGCGGCCTATTGAGCTGAACCATCGTGTCGCGTGGCTTAAGAGGAATTCCTTTTAGAGGATTAGCGTCCGGTAGCAATTCTTGAAGAAAAATCATAATTTTTATCACACTAGTGAATATTTATTGTATAAATTACATCGAATAACATTGTCTGGTTTGAGTGTTTATTTACCACTGTTGACAAGGATACTTGAAGTAAGCCGAAGCAATGGACAAAGTCCTTGCCGCCCTCGCTCAAGTCGGGGAAATAAAGTTTCAACACGATGACGATTTTGTGGACCGTTTGAGTCGGACGTACACCACTTTTTTCTTAGGAGTGTTTGCTCTTTTGGTGTCTACAAAACAGTACGTGGGGGATCCTATATCGTGTTGGTGCCCGGCAGAATTCACAGAAAGTCATATGGAGTATACGAACAAAGTATGCTGGGTGACCAGCACGTATTTTCTCCCGTTTGAAGAAAAGATCCCAGATCCAGATATCCCTCGTAAAAACATAAGCTACTACCAATGGGTGCCGGTTATTCTTATTGCACAAGGCATTCTGTTTTATATTCCATGTGTTCTGTGGCGGATATTTAACAAGAAATCTGGCGTTGACATTAAGCTTGTCATGGAGGCAGCGCAAGGCTGCCAGAAGGCCAGTCTGGTGGAAACGAGGACGAAACTCCTCAAGTACCTGACGTACCATTTGGACGGCTACCTAGGTACACAACAAGACATGCAAGGAAACTGCTGGCAAAGGATCAAGAGTGGTTTAGCCAGTCGTTGTGGGTTAGTATGTGGTAAACTCTACGGAAATTATTTAGTAATGCTTTACTTGAATATTAAAATTTTGTATTTAAGTAACTCTATAGGACAGTTGTTTTTGTTAAATGCCTTCCTGGGCACAGATTACCATCTTTACGGTATTCACGTAATGAAGAGTCTGATTTCAGGACGAGACTGGACATCGTCAGAGAGGTTTCCAAGGGTTACTCTTTGTGACTTTAAGATCAGACAACTAGCAAACGTTCTCCCGTTCACCGTGCAGTGTGTTCTCCCGATCAACTTATTCAATGAGAAAATCTATATCTTCATCTGGTTTTGGTTCGTATTTCTTGCCATCGTTACGGCAGTTAGCTTTGCTTACTGGGTTGGTTGGACCATATACAGACCTAATCAGGTAGCGTATGTCAAAAAACAGTTGAAAGCCATGGACCGATTCAACAGGGAAACCGACATACCCATGGCCAAGTTTACAAGAGAGTATTTACGCCAGGATGGCATATTTGTTATTAGACTCGTGTCCAAAAATGCTGGAGATATTGTCGCTGCCGAGTTGCTCTGCATGTTGTGGGAAAATTACTGTAAAGAAAACAGGCTTTTTGTGGACGGATTGTCATCAAAACTCAGTGACGAGCAAGTATGATACACGGGAACGTTATTTTTTTTTATTATTTATAACAATAAGTGTATAAGAAAGCATCATCGTTCCATACGCATAACAATTATCAGGTGATGCTCAAGTCATTGGCAGTCAAGAAATTCATGTGGTAAGTCATAAATATATGCACAGTCTACGAATATTGACCATTAATGATGTCACTGTTACATTATTTATAATGATGTAAAGATAATTTATGCTCAGGGTTTCATGTAGGTGTATATTATACGTAGTTATGCTCTTACCTGGAGAGTAATGGGTGTAATTTTTATTGACTTGATGTGTTTTAATATAGAATACAATTTCATATTACTGAATGTTTTGCCAAGAAGAATAAATTATTATAAATTATATATCTTGTCTACTTCATTTAATCTGTAATGCCTTTAATTATCTTGGTACTAATTTATGGAAGCAATATAGCTATATATAATATAACTAAAATCCTTTATAAAAAGAGTTTGGTTTGTATTATTTAGAAATACAGTATACCCATTAATCCGTCTTTTTATTAATAACCTTGTTGTAAACTGGCAGTATGGTAAACTATACTAAGAAAGCGGTTAATAACAAATATTTGAAATGTTGGATGAATTTAAAGCTGCCCATTCACCTACCTTTTAAAAAAGAATTCTTCCTCTGTGTATGTATTATTGACCAAAAGGTAATTCTGTTTATGAAAAGTTCGTATAACCCCTCCGTGAATGATGTATGGACTTGTATATCAACGATGTGTTAGTAAACACAGCAGTGTTGACAAACGAAAAAAAAAACATGTAACCTAAGGTGGTAGATTGCATATATGCGGAGGTAGAAAGGTCACTTGTTTGCAAAACTTCATTTGCAAAGCTCTGGCTTATCTGACTTGCTGCAAGATGCCCTTGTTGAATTTTTTTTATTTTGGCTTGCCCCGCATATTATAAACACGTTGATATAAACAAAACAGGCAGCCTGTGTGCGGTGATACCCACGTTTTTTGTCTATTTTTTTTTTATAAAAGCTCCAGGGGATTACCTTTAGTTTATAAAGGTCGGATATCCGAATAGTTACCTTCAGTGAAACGGATTATGTAATTACTTATATCCAAACATTTTCAAATTAACCTTGAGTCATACCTGTTTCACCTCTCGGTCGTTCACTGGAGGGACAGAATAAAAATGGGTCACCTGGTCCCTCACATGGACTATGGGTTTATAGGTTATTAAACTGATGCCCTGTGTTTTACATAGAACTAAGGGCGTTAATTTACTATATTACTATACACGTTTCTATAAACGTGTGATCCATAAATCCTTTATATACATGCAGCTAGGGGATGAGCAAATATTCATATCCCGCGCATTTATGTTTCTAATACATCCCATATCAACAGCTGCGATTTAAGTATTACGACTAAAGTGGCGGCAGCTTTGATTTGTATTGACTTTCCCGCGATAAATCATGATGTCAGTGAGCTGTGTAATGTAGTGTGTTAAACGCAACATGGCGTGTTTATTTGATGAGTAAGTTAAAATCATCTAAATATCACAGAGGTAGTAGGGACTGAATAACGTAAAATACATAATCAAATGATGATGTTATTCAAGCCCTACTTTAGAAAGGGAGAGCAAATTTTATAAATTGGCTGAGTGAGTGTCGCCCTGCTAATGGAAAATATCAATCTTTCTATTAAATTTTATATAATGTGTAAATGTCAGAGGCGTACCAAGGTCATAATAATGCGCAAGCACCGATAAAAAATCAGAAATGTTAATAATCAAAATGCGAATTCTACTGATGTGAGTGCCGAAAGCCCTTGATTTTACTATTTACACTCAGGCGTAATGAAAATTGTAGAGTATAGCAAGCAGTTTACAGCGGGCTTCTGGACGGGCGATAATGTAGCAGTCTTGTAAACTTGCAAGCAGGCCATTGTTTCAGTAAAGATAGTCCAACGCCTGATTCAATGTTGCTTTAATCTGCACTGTAGATAAAGGTCTTCTATACAAATAAAATGTTTGTATCGTTGATCTGATTTTCCCTGAAAGCGAACACCATATCGGGTTTTTCTAATTTACAACAATCCTTTTATTCATGACAAGACATTAAATACGGAATTTAATTTCAGATCATTAGCAGATAGAACATTTCCTTGCATTTTTCTGTACCTGAACAAACAGAAACAGAGAAAACATGGCCACTAGAAATTGATCGTCCGTGCAGAAATAGGTAGTTGTGTGTCTTTCAAGATTTACAGACAGACACAAAAAGCTACTCGTAAGCAGAAATATGAACCCACATGCATGATTGAAACCCAAGTGTGGTCCACTTGAAAACGATTGTCTAGACTTCCTTCGGCTAGCACTCCGGGGATTCCCGAACATCGATCGTTCGGGCAAGTAGTAAGCCTCACAAATTGATTAAAACAAGAAACAGTATGCGAGAGGAGTACCGGGGGAATATAGGTTTACGTTTAACATCGAATTACCAGGCACAATCTTCTTTAGTCATAAAAATATATAACCTATTGCCACATAAGCATTTTGACGTGGGTTTATATTTGTTCACCTGAACTAGCTAATTTGGTTGTCTGGTGTTCACATATTACGTTAGGACCACTGACAAGCCCACTTGGATGAGGAAATTGAATCAATTACGTCGACACCAGTCGGAACCTGAGTAGTTGGGCAATCATTGACAGAGTGTCGAGTTACACGAGGAAATGTTCATGCGGCGAAGCTACGCGTCATAGTGGATAAGCCACGGAAGTAAAGGTCATTAGGTCCCGTAGGCAGGGACGGATAGAGAAATATATAATAGTTACGGGAGGGGTAGCCGTGAATTCACGACTCTGTAGGCGTTAATATCAGACTGGTATAGCCTAACTTTGCCTGAATGTACTGCAACAGTCACCCATTCCGTTGCACTGATATCGTGGTAAACAGGTCAACAGCCGATAATCTTAATATATAAGGCTGATGAATTGAAAATCCATCTTTATGGTAACAAGTTATTTCTTGTATCGGTACAAGTTGGCTGCCATCCAGTAACCCGTGCGTTTGCGATAAAGACATGCTGTCAAAAATTCCAGAAATGTAAAGGGATTTACCAAAAGGCTAAGTTAAAACCGAATGTTTCTCGCACATGGTAGGTGTTATTAGAAAATATACTGAAAAGTTAATGATTCGTCTGGTTAACGTCAAGTGACAGCGTACTTGTAGGCCATGAGGCATTTGTCCCAACTGACGAAAACATTTGCATCCTCATAAAGCCTTACAGCAAGACTTGAAGCGAAAGAAGCGATTGCCAGAAAGAGGGATGGGCAGTTATTGATACGCAGTAGAAACTGTTATGAAGAGAAATAGTTGAGGGAAAATCCTGGGCCGATCCGGGCGTCGAACCCAGATCGGTGGCGCACAAGTCCGGCGTTCAAACCGCTTCGCTAGAAAAGCAAGCTTTACTAGCGAGACAGTTCGGTCCGCTTTTATGTCACCCCGTAACACACCCCCTCTTAAGAGCGTTCTGCTATCAGAACAAGACTTATTATCCCCGGAGTCAAACTTTGGTGAGCTTATTCCCAGGGCCACAAAGTTTTACCGTCATCCCGGACGAGCCCCCATTTTGTTACGAAGAGAAATTGATGAGGGGAAAATCCTGGGCCGATCCGGAAGTTGAACCCAGGTCGGTGGCGTAAAAGTCCGGCGTACCAACCGCTTCGCTGGAAAAGCGAGCTTCACTGGCGAGACAGTTTGGTCCGCTTTTATGTCACCCCGTAACAAAACCTTTAGAGACAACAGGATTTAACTGTAAAATCTGGATTTTATTAGTTTAAAGAGCAAAATCTGGTGCTGTTTCGATATATATTAAGCGCACATGGTTATATTTGCAAGAATTGTACTGGTAAATTAAGTGAAACCATAAAAGTGTACAGATTTATGGACAGTAAATCAGTTCAAAGTCACACGCACATTAATAAACGCCCTTGGCTTTTTAATCACACTGTAGCCCAATTCTATATAACTTAAAGGTTACATAAACATTCATATATATATGTAAATATAAATAAAAATATATATATATATATATATATATATATATATATATATATATATATATATATATATATATATATATATATATATAGGGTTCTGTCTGAAAGACTACCTGTCTAACAAGACCACCTGTCTATTAAGAGCATCCTTGATTGAACCTTTAAAGATTGTAAAAAAAACCCAAAAAACCGGAAACATTTCATATCTTTATGCAAACCACTATTTTTTTAAGCTTCATTCTGGGGGCAGGATTCCTGTAGGTGATATAAATTGCAGGTCTTTCCAAGCGGGTTAGCCATTTGTCTTCTCAGTGTGTGTTTGAGGGGGACTATATCCACTAGATTAACCCGGCGGGATCCTGACAACCTTTCCTGTATCTTTTTTGTTTCCCGCCTCTCAAATCTCAGCCACCACTTGGCTTACAAGCGGCGGACAAATATTTGTCGCTGGAATTAACTTACCGAGCAGGGCTTGGCTCGACCCGGGCAGTCTTTGTCGTCACCGGCTTTTTGTGGTTTCCTGGGAGTCTACACTTCGTTTTTCTGTATGCGTGGAGAACGTATGGCACCCAAATGTCGACTCTCGTGTCTCCCTTAACCATTTGCTCTTCACTTCTCTGACGGAGTGGACCTACACGGGCCGGTTATAAGGCTACAGAAAAAAAGGCAATAAACCCAGAATACGCTGGGTTAGTCTGAGTGAAAACCAAGGATATTTTATTTGGATGTACCGTATGACTTGGGAACTGAATTACTCTGCCCAAATCTTTATACCTTTATGGTTCCATATAACTTCATATACATTATGTAATTCTTCATATACAGACGCGGCCCCACGATCTGTTGACAAAACACTTCATGTTGTACGTTTGGACTTAAATTATACGTTTAATTAAATGATTAACCTAAATATCTGGATTTAGAATAATAAAAATATCATAAAACTTGAAAAGCTGGAAAATCAAGAGAGGGGGTCATACTTTTCTATAGTCCATGATAAAAACATGTAAACACGTTATATGAGCCAGAATTGAGAAACAGAAAAAAACATCCATTGTGAAGTTGTTGGTTACATATGTTCGGAAGCCTAAAGGTTATTAGTTGCAAAACGCTCTTTACAAAACTTGCCGTCAGATGTCCTTGTTGAATGTGTTTGGTCCCACGTGTTATAAACACGTGGATATAAACAAAATAAACAGCATTTGTGTAGAGGGATCAGCATTTTCTCGCCTTTTCTATAAAAAAAGGTACAAGGGGTTTTCTTTAGTTATTAGATGTTAGATAACGGAATATAGGACCCTTTAATATATCAAAATTTTGATTTATATGAATATTTGAAAATAGTAAAATGTCAGCGCAAGTGTCAGGGCAGTTTGTATGAGCTGATCGTCAGCAGTCAGTGACTGCAACAAGAGCCAGCTTAATTTTATCCTCTCAGAAATTCGCGCGTCCGACGCTTGGACATCCTACCCATCCAAGCGTTCGAGAGAGGTTTTGAGCGTCACCGACGCTTGCCCCTGCGTTCCTGAAAGCCCTGAGATAAATAAATAATAGATAACAAATAATGAATAAATAGAAAATAAATAAATAAATAATGATCCACGAAAAAAGGAGCTGAGACTCAGTAGAACTTGTTTTGTCTGGCCTTGAAAATTTACATGTGCACCAGTTTGCATATATATATATATATATATATATATATATATATATATATATATATATATATATATATATATATATATATATATATATATATATCACGATAAAGAAAAACAACACTATATATATATATATTTATAAATGCCTTTATCTTATCATAATTCAGGACATAGTCAGAATCGATACGTTGGTCCTCCACCGCCTGGTATAGACATGTTTTCCTAATCAATATGTCTGCTCGGAAGCTGAAAGTTTAGCAGATTTATCCTGTGATAAAAAAAAACTATCAGCCCTGAACGGCTGTTTATATATACTTCCTATCAATTATGACCATTCTTTTATTCTTATGTATACATCACGTGCATATGTATACATACAGTGAATCCTGCGTAATAAGACCATCCATATAGGACCGGCCAAAAGTGATCTTAATTCAGGTGCTCTTATTAGACAGTTCAACAATAACCAATGTGATTGTTTCCGGTTCAATCAGGTATGCTCTTAATAGACAGGTGGTCTTGTTAGACAGGTGGTTTTGTGGTCTTTCAGACAGGTTCCACTAAATATATATGATCGTATCATCTCGTTATTTCCCGTGTTAGCGATTCTTCCAGAAATGAGACTTCGTCAATTTTGTGAAAAGTGTACAAAACCTGTTTTCAAGGGTATTACTCAGAACATGTTTTTTTCTAAAGTGCTGTCGGGCTGTTAAATCCTTTGAGGTCCGGTGCCTCGCAAGATCTCACTATCCCTTAAAGCATTTGGAAGTTTATAACCGACTTCTGTGGCTCTGTGATAGAGAGCACAGGACGGAAGGTCGGGAGATCGTGAGTTCGAATATCAGCCGAAGTATAAGATTTTTCAAGGTCGGCCCCCACCCAGGTTGAGCGCTCTGCAGGCTTTACGGAAAGGCCGTTCCCAATGGCCGTGTTTTACTCACAAACGATTGCGTCTTTCGGGGGTTCCTCGGTGGTATGAACCAGCAGTGGGGACGATTACACACCAAGGACCCGCAGGTGCAGTAGTTAACGGGCCTGGTTTTTACCAGGATATAAAATGAGAGGACGCCTGTGATACTGCCCTGTCACATAGTCCGAAAGCGGAATGGAATTCTGCAGACGTACATATATTTAGAGTTAAGCTAGCATTAAAGATGGAGGCGGTTAACGCTAACAATATATATATATATATATATATATATATATATATATATATATATATATATATATATATATATATATACAGTTGCCAGTTTTCTTTTACTTGGCCGTTTAAGGTTCAAGGTATTATCTTTAGTTACCTTAATAGACGTCAGATATCGAAATAGGTCCTTTTAAGACTGACAAATAAAATCGAAAAATTTCTTAACTGGATTTGATACAGATAACCTTAATTCAGCGCATATGCACACAATGCAATTTGACCATGTATAATTAACAATTTATAATTGGTAATGATATATCATAAATTAACAGAAAGCGTATAAACCTCCGGAGAATCATATGAGTTGAGGGTGCATACTGACTTGAGCGTTGATGTCTATAATGTAAAAGGTCACCTGGTAAACTTTTCCTGCTGTAGATCTGCTTTGATCTCGGTGATTAAAGGTAGAATGAACTTTTCACAGCACTTGCACATGACACAATAAAATACCATTTTAGGGACTTTTTCTGTATCACCACTGATCAGGAAGTAACTCAAATGATCAATCGAATTATTGATGAGACATCAGACGCGCGGCGCCGACCGCTATTCACTGGTGCGCATGTGTGCGTGAATCCGCATACTTCAAACCGAACCCCAAAGGTCATGCAGAGGTCAAGCACGCACATAGCCTTCCCGATAAAACTGCGAAAAAGGCAGGTTCACTGATAAATATATTTAATTAAATATGTGTAAATCTAAAAACCAAACTTAAGAAAAGATATTTTCCTTAAAAGGATGGTGTTAGCCATGGACGAGCTCTCTCTCTCTCTCTCTCTCTCTCTCTCTCTCTCTCTCTCTCCCTCTCTCTCTCTCTCTCTCTTACACACATGCGTATTTTCAAATACTTATGCATGAGTTTCACAGAAATATATGCCAGACATATCCAAATTTCTATAAAGAAAGATATTAAAAAAATAATGAAAAAAACATTTGATCTACACAACAAATGAAACATACATTTTTTTATTGAGAAACGACGATTTTATTATTTCCAAGTAAAATTTACCTAATTGTAAATTAAATGTCCTCTTTATGCAAATTTATCTCTTATAAACGATATACATTACATAAAAATGTGAAAATTTTCTTATATTGAAAAACTACTTTTATTTGTCAATGGTTTATATTGCAAAGATCGTGAAATTTATACCATCATGTAGGTAAAACTGTAGGGGAGGGGGCAATGTAGAGTCCGTTCAAGTACGTTGGATACTATATTTCAAGGCCAATTGCATAAACATGACCATTTCTGTGGTGAGGATCTCACGGGAAAAGTTATATTATACAAGCATATGTTTGTGAAATGTAAACAGAAGATGTTTTCCTGAAATGAAACAGATTTCGATTAAAAAGTCTAACAGCTGAGATAAGTAGTAGCGGCCATCTATCGGTGCAAATAAGGAAATTATTCGTTTAGAGCAGAAACGACCTCTGGCGGAACGGTGGTCTAATCCCCGCTCTTTCAAAAACGACAATACAAGGTCAGTTATGAGCCCAGGATAGCTGACCAAATATATCCAAAACCAAACCAACCTGACCAAATAGTTCCAAATCCCAACCAACTTGACCAAATAGTTCCAAAACCCCAAACAACTTGACCAAATACAATGTAGTTTCAAACCCATCTAAGCCCTAAGCAACACGACCAAATAATTCTAAATCCCAATCAACTTAATTGTTCACACGAAGTTCACGGGGAGAAATAAGAGCGTGTCATGGACTGTATTCTTGAAAAAAAAACAATAGTTGGGTAAATAAAACGAGGGCGCCAGGCAGAATTGTTAGTAATTTGCAATCATTGTTAATATATGAACATTTTTTTCTGGCTTTGGGGGAATTTCCTTTACACCTCTTTGCCTTTCAAGTTGGGATGGCTAGTGCATTTGTCAATTCCTGCCGCTCTACTACGTGAAATTTTACGTTAATCGATAGCTAGAATTAATGTCCCGCTAAAAACAGGCGAGAACAACAGTGCATTCCTGAGGACAGATTATGCTAATCCATAAATGATCTTCGAGTGATAATCTGAACTGCCCCTTTAGGGTACAAAAGACAGGGGCGGTAATGGGAGCCAGTATAATGTTTCTATTGTTAATCAGTTATTCCACTGGGTGGACATACATAGTGCTAATATGGTTCAGTGAAAGTGACTGACACTGCAGATTGAAGTGATGGTAAAATAACAATTCATTATGAGCATTCGCATAGATTTGACCATTTGGTGAACTGTGTGTGTTTGTGTGTGTGTGTGAGAGAGAGAGATAGAGAGAGAGAAAGAGAGAGAAGGGGATGGGGAGGAAGGAAGGTTCTGCCCAGGCTTTCGACTTATCACTCACAAGTCATATGCAGGTAGTTTTGGGTTAACACCTTTTGCTAATGCATTCGTTTAATGCTCCGCCTGCACGCTCTGGTTTAGCCATTCCAACTTGATTTTATCTCAATGTCTTGAATCCTGTTCAATGCCAGGTCTGTATCATTAATAAAACATGGTGAACGTCAACGCGGGCCCGAGGACTATTTGTTTAATAGATTTACCCTCTGTGCAAGCTAATGATCAATCACCATGAATTAACGTGTGTCGGGGAAACAAAGAACTGGTGACAATTTGAAGCAGAACTTAAACCTTCCTCAGGTCATAATCAGATCAATTAATCTACCGAAACAAAATGTAAATACAAGAAACGCCAGCAGAAACCCAAAAATAATCTTGCTAAGGAAATCGTGTATTTACCAATGCAAACCCATGTCAGTTAACGGGACCTATATTCACATACCAGGCATATTAAACATTCGTGAACTATCGTGTTTTCTACTTAAAACATTATGATGTCCACCAATATCATAGGCGGATCCAGAGGGGGTCACAGGGGGCACGTGCCCCCCCCCCACCTCCCTTAGCGTTCGTAATTTTATATTTATTCATTTTAATATTTTTGCTGTCTTGCATATCCCATACGGACTTTTATCTATATTTCACTGTGGATGTATTGCGAGATAAATTATATCTCCAGCTAATCTCTTCCTTATCCTTCTCCATAGTTGCCCCCCCCCCCCCTCCAAGCAATACAAATGACTGGAAGCGTCCCTTGAGCATTGGACGGTCAGACCTTAAGCTGCATTACCCCATACTTTCCCGAATGGATGTGCTACCTGCCCAAACAATCGATAACTATGCCCAGATGATGTAAATCTTAAATAAAGGTATATGTTTTGACCAGTATACTTGCATACAACATACATACTTTACAGTGTTCTGGAGCTAAAAAAGTAGTGCCTTTTTATTTTAATTAAGTTTAACACCAGAAGCGGATCCGTGGGAGGGGTTCAGGGGGTCCGGACCCCCCCCCCCCCCCCCATTTTCAGCCGCCGCAACCTTTTTTTTAGGGTTTCAGACCCATTTTTGCGACCTGCCCCCCCCCCCCTTTTCTTGACCTGGAGACCTTTTTTTTATTTTTTTTATTTAATCCTGCTGGGTGGACCCCTCCTTTTTCTAAATCCTGGGTCCGCCCCTGAACATAGTTACACATATTTCGGCAAAAACAAAATTCCTACTTTAAAGAGCATAGTCATTCTAGAGAATTTCTAACCCATTGTATGGATAGTTAATTAATATCCTGATTAAATGAACTGGCGAATGCATGTATTGAAAGGTATATTTGCATGCATAAAAAAGTTTCATCACCGTCATACTCTCAAGACAATGGTAACTGTAAAAGCGCAGCTGTCTCAGACTTGATATTGGGAAGATGAATTTCAGCATCTTTTTGCAGTTTGTTTGGTCCATACAAGATTTTACAAATTCGGATTAACGAATGAAAATGATATAGTTATATAGAAAGACGGTAATACCAGTAAATTATATATGTTTGGATTTAATGGCAAAGTAGTCCCCCGCGGCTTAATAAATAGGGGAGAATACTGAAAGGTTGGATTTGTGAGGGATGAGGGGAAACCACCAAGGGAATTATTAAATATTTTGTCAATAAACGAATGCTTGATTTATTAAACAAATGCTTCATTTGAGTGTTGAGTCATTCTGTTGTAAAATGTCCATGTTCTTTATTTTTATGTAATAACTTTCCCTGCCGCTTTGCTTCAAGAATACAGAAATGTTTGATTAAATTTTTAAATTATATATGTCCTTAGAGTCAGTAACTGTGACTCTAATCCAAATTGTGTTTGATGTTCATATTTCTGAAATATATTCATTATTAGATCATTATGAGTCAGGAGGAATCTCATGTAAATTCAATTGTCAATATGTTCAAAGAGTTCTTTCAAAGTATTAGTTCTTATGATTAATGTTTTAGGGATTCAAATTTATGGATTTTGCCTTTAAATATTTAAGGACACAACGTTTTGCTCTTTTAATAGCATTCCTATTTGTAGGATCTCAAAATCATTAAAAGCCGTGTATTCGATTTTAACTGTACTGCTGAGTGGGATAAAGTGAGTTTAAAAAAGTTGCAAAAAGTATTCTGAATTCACTTATTTTAGAGTTTAAATATATTTCATATTTAAATGCCCATTTATCGAATTGTTTTCACAAAATTCATTATTTATTTTCACAAAGGAGACTTAGCATATGGCCATGTTATTTTTGTAAAAAAAAAAATTTGTCCCCCCTCCATAGCAAAATCCTGGATCCGCCAGCGAATATTGCTTTCTAAAATCGTTTGCTTACTCCTGTACTCAAGTGGCAAACGGCGCCATCAGTGCCATAAATATAAACATAGCACGCACGCCGCCACCTGTTAGCCGTACCGCGGAACTTAACAAATCATAGTTTTTCAAGCTCCAGATCGGGGTTTCTTCTGTGTTTCTTCTTTTCCGTCACTACTCCTTGTTTGGAATTTATATCGTCCATGAGCAAGATCGGACCTCTGGTCACACAGTCTTTTTGTTGTGAACAAATACTCATACACAGAAACATAACAACGTATAAAAAGGTGAAATGGAGAAAGTAGGTCTATATATATATATATATATATATATATATATATATATATATATATATATATATATATATAAACATGTATATTAATTAAAAATATGCTATATTAAGCACCCAGTAAAGCAAGCCACGTTTTAGTTGGCTAAATACTAAACTACGTGACACGATCTCAAAACTGTTTTATGTCTAGTTTTACATTATCATTTTCTATCTAGCTTAAAACTGATATTTTAAATTTTGGATCAATTAAATGTATTAAAACTCACTTTTTTTAGCATAGGAAGACACGCTGAAGAGGGTGAAATGGATTTTGTTGTTTGTTTTCATTAGTGTTTGTTTATGTGTTTGTTAGCATTATTGGGGAGAGTCTAATGAAATTAATGGGTAGCACATGGGTCAGGTGGCGCCACCAGTCTTAAGCTACTGATAAAACTAGTCGTGATTATAAATTTCAAGCTTTCAGCGCACCAGATGAAACAATGGCTGAGTTACAAACAAGACTGCTTCATTGGACGGTCCCAAAACTAGACAAAGAAAATGCTTACCAATTGGGAAAGAAATACAGGTGGCATGAGCATTCTTTTTGAACTGATGAAACTTGTCGATGAGCAATGATTAAGCAAAGCAAAAATCATGGCAATCGATGTGCTAGATATTCAGATACTGGAGCTTTTGTAGGGTTTGCACAAATAGGCCCCATAACTCGGGGAATATACGTTGCAATGACCTAAGTTCAGAAGTCCAAGGAGATTTTTCAAGGACCTCATTGCATATTATGTTAGAAACTTCTGGATTCAACGGTTACGAATTGTCCCTTGTTAACGGACAACCGGCCGTCCGGCCGCGGACAAAAGAGAGTGATCGCTATAGCTCAGAGGATATTCAGTCAGCTGAGCTTAAATCGTTTGGTGTTTACTGGGAAGAAGGAGTGGGTCCAGCAGAACCCTTTGACCTTCTGCATGTACCATGAATTACTCTAGCGGACTGTGACCTGCTGCCACCTGTCAGCTGATTTTGACACTAAACGATCAGAGGTCTCAGAAATACAAGAACAACTGAACTTTGCAGCAGATCTCGATAAAGGGGCAGTCAAATAGAACTGTATAGTTTGGGTACTCTAACGAGTGTCATATAACGAGGATTTAAAAAAAATATATGAATATTAAAATAAATAAAAAGACATTCAATTGGTGTTATAGGAGAAGTTTTATCATACTTTATGACCTGCACGCAACAAGAGTATTTCGCTACTGAACAATTAGTATAGTCATAATTTTCAATGCAATCTATCAATCTGACTCAGAGATTTATTTTACGAGAATTGTTTCTGGAACTGTTACACACGAAAAACATTGTTAAATAGAAATCTGCAAGACAATCAGGTCCATATTCCAAGTTTCATTTGTGCATAAGTGACTGTACATTTGTGAATATTATGAATGAATGAGGACCTTGCGCCGGATCCACACCAAAATCAAATAGATTCTTAATTGGTCTATCTGCGAAATGCCCTGAAAATGTCATGAGATTCCTTGAAATGATCATGATTTGAAGAGTTAAGTTGTGAACAATCACACACACAACCCCCCCCCCCCCCCAACACAGAGAAACACACACGGACGGAGACGAACGCAAAGCCGCCTGGCGGAGGCAATGGTATGTGGGAAAAGGTTGCCTTTTGGACAGGAACCCGGATGTACAAAGCAAAGCTCGGTAAAAGCCGAGCGGCAAAATGTACAGTATGACCGAGGCCAACTCGAAAAATATGAAAAAAAATTCGGTTGCTTTTATAGACAAATTATACATGACATCATAAATAATTCTATATACTATTTACGGTGGTGACATGACACTGTTGTCACGCATCTCCTCGGTGGCACGTTTTTGGAGCTTTCGGGAATGATGCAAGGTGTTTCCTAAGGGGGGTCATTTCCCATAATTGCACCTACATCCTGAAATATTGCATTTACTTTTTCAAGGGGCGATAGCAACGCCACCTGACGGGAACTACGACTGTGTATCAAGACAGAGCTCTCTCGTAGAAACGATGTTGAGTTCACCTGAGAGCATCAACAAACATAATTTTATCATAATAACAAAATTGAAATAAACTTGTGTCTTATTAATTTACAAACCAGCTTTGGGGATGTTATTCCTATGTATCTCTATGGTCTGTGCAACAAAATGTTCACATCCAACGACAAGTACAGAAAAAATTCGCTTGTCTTATTTTTAGCTAGACAATGGTATTGTAAGAACCATTAAATTTAAATTACAACCTTAGAACTGTTTATAGCTTATTTTTAACGATTTGTCGATAACTGGCATCAAATGAAATCTACAACCAGAATAATTAACAGACTTGCACTAACTTGGTCACATTTCCAAATCATCCCAATATTGTTCATCCCATACTTCACATTCTGTGGCAGTTACAAATTCGAATACCTTGATTCAGCGAACCGCTCCGGCGTCTATTTCATGAATAATAAAAAAGGCAATCGAACCATTCAAATGACTTACGTAAACATTTGTACATGATTGTCGGAGTACGGGTAGTGTTAGTTCTAAACCAAAAGTTTAGCATTACATCTAGAATTTGACTTATCAAATAAAACTATAAATAAACCTGACCTGTTTCTGATGCGCACAATGTCTTGTTCAGACAGAGTGTGAATAGTGTGATATTTACATTTTATAAGTTGGATTTAAATATAAAAAAAAAATAAATTATATGGAAATAATGTGAGTACATGATCCTTATAGATGGTGTAGATATTCAGTTTTTTCACAACATCATATATTATTATTATAATGTTATTTTGTATTTTTAAAAGTTTTTACTAGTTACGAGGTCATAAACTTTGAATTAAGTTACGATTAAAAACTTGAAATTGATCAACGTTACGGCTTCTATGCTGTAGGTACAGCAACATTAAATTTAAAACGTCTACTCCAAAATGTCTTCTGCAAGTTTGCTAATTTCAAGGTGGTATATGGTCTACCAGTAATTTGTGTTTACCGGGCGCGGATTGCGATTTTGTTTTCGTTCTAGTTATTTTTTCATGAATCGTTGACCGCCCCACTCACCCCCCCCCCCCCCCCCGGTCGTGGAATAATGTGTGGAATTATTGAGAGGTTTTTACACACAAATATATATATATATATATATATATATATATATATATATATATGCATAAAATTTTCTTATGTATTAAAAGTGGCAGATCCAGAGTGGGGGGGGGGGGGGGGGTGCAATATCTCTCATTTTATCCATTTATTTTCCAAATTTTCATTTTTCAAAGCGATTCATTTTCATTTTTCATATTTCTTTTTTTTTATTAAGAAGCAATTAGATTTTATTTAATTTATCCACAGTTATTACGTTTAAATTCATAAGTTGATGATATTTTAATTCATGAACAGCTGCAGAGCGCCAGGCCCCTGTATGGGGTCGACCGTAAACAATCTCACGGCTCCTCTGCTGATACCGGTACTCGAACTCACGATCTGTGCTCTGCTGAGTCCTGTGTGCTGTCGAGACCATGGACTCCGGTAAAATGCCAAGTCTAACATAAGACTTAAACATATCAGTTACATTACCCCGAGCATTACATTTAAAAGATAATATTTTGAAAGTCTTTAATGTAGATGCGCCTTTTCGCCATTGACATAACATGTTGAAAACGAGTGAAGTTTTATATCCTAAGTTTGAAGAAATATAAATTATATTAAATATTGAACCCCTCTACTGTGTTTCTTTCTTTTAGCTTCCTTAGATTCCGTTCCGCAAAGGGAAACATGACCAGGTTTTCAAGGTAAACATACCGGTTTATAAATTTCTTGCCGCGAGCACAGCGCCACAGAATAAATGTAAACTAATAATTGTACATATCTTATTGAGACAGTATCCCACTAGTAATCTATATTTTATTTTAAAATTTAGAATAAAACAAATGAGCCAATATTCCACATCTCTTTTAATACCCCACCACCTCTAGATCTTTGAAATCTTTTCATAGCGCTGGTAACTAATTAATTGCGCAATCAAAATAAAATCGAACCTTTCTGCTAGTTACCCGTCCTACCAGTAATTAATTAACCAACCTACTCAACAATCTTAGCCTTTGATCTTTAATAGATGAATAGACTACAAACATATTCATAATGCAAAATTATATCGCAAATATTTTTGAAATACTACTATTTTTACGCACAGAAAAATTTTTTCTGATCTCGTTCCCAAGCAACATTATCTCGTTCCCACGCGATAATTATCTCGTTACGACACGCTAGTATAACTTTTAGTAAACAAGTAAATGATTATAAATAAATCCCTGTAAACATTTTACTGTAGACATTTTGAGCATTATTAATATCAAGATGCATTTAGACATTTTTTAATTCCAGTCATGTTCACAAGTAGACGTTAAGAAAATAAAGTTTTGACAGTTTGGGAGTAGACATTTCAGAAAGATCCCGAACTGTTTAAAGTTTGATCAGACATATATGAAATATATGAAATGTAATATATTTCGGACCACTCTGTTCCATAAACGTATACATGCTGAGAGAGAGAGAGAGAGAGAGAGGGCTGAGTTGATTTTCTAATAACATGTTCCCAATAGCCAAAGCAAATCTAAACGACCTGCTCTACCAAAGTATATAGAACAACTATAATGCAATTAGAAAACCCTCCACGCCCCACCAACACTCCAAGCAGCACTTAACTAACTACTCTGGTCTGCACGCAGACCCGAGTGTTACTCACTGCTCGGTGCTTGAGCATGAGCAGTTCCGTGATGATGTACTCACTAGCTCGCGGGCGGTCTTATATACTCACTGAACTACTCACCGAGCTGAGTCGATCTTGGACCGTACCACGGAGCGTTGTACAAACTCATTAGTACAGTCACACCAGATATATAAAGCAAGCCGTGCAACCTCCCTCCATCAGTGAAGTCAACCTTCAGCTCAAACACAGACCACAAAATTAATAGTTTGTCTCACTAACGACAGAAACAGCAAACAAATGATGGGGATACAGGAAGAGACCAAGAGAAAGAGGACTCGCATCAACTTCACAGCCAGACAGGTAAGTTATATTTTACTCAAAAAACCTCCAGCAATAACTCATTTTTAAAATCAAATATAAATATCTGTCTCTTCGGACTTTTTTTATTAGTATGCAACTACATCATTAAATCGGGTTGCAATAAAGAAATACTGGTGGCGTAAAAGGATATATGAGTGCGTCTTGGACGGTTTTGGTTTTGCTTTCGAGGGAAATGTATAAATGCGTTCTATGGACATGCATGTGTGTGTTAGGACAGCGAATCTAAGAAGGAATAAGCGCAAATTTATCTATGCTGTGTAGATAGCAGAACAGGTTGTAGAGGGGTCTTTCAATAAACACTTATGCTAAATCCTCAAATATAATTATGAGAAACGTTTTCAAGTAAAAATTATCCTTATGGGGTTTTGGTCCCCGAAACGCCTAATACACGCCTTTTGGGTACCTGGATCTACTGATAAATGTAACGTAAATGTAAATATAAGTGTTTAAAAGCAGTGTTGTATTTGATTAATTAAGTTAACCAAAAATTGGTTTATAGGGACTATGACGTCACCTGGTGCATGCCTACAGTTGACATCAAATTAGTGCATGCAACCCTGTTTCTCAAGTAAAGTTTAAAATGATTAAATGTCCTTTATTTCAGCTGGAAGCCCTGGAGACAGTGTTCAGTCAGACCCAGTACCCCGACGTCACAGTCCTGGAAACTCTAGCAGAAAGAATGGAACTTCCGATCGAGAAAATATGTGTAAGTACCAGTTGTATCTCTAAATAATTGATGAAATAAATATGTAATCAGGATAGTATCTCTAAATACTCTGTGAAAAATACATTTAAATAAACTAGCGATGAAAAAAAAAAAAAAACAGATTAGGTAAGTTAATCTTAATTAGCAGAGAACAGAGCAAAAATGGTACAGACCTAATTAGCTGCGACTGTGACCCTACAACATTGATCACATTAGTCCTTTGCATTGCAGTGTAAAATGCACGTTTTCAGGCGTCATATTTAGTTCAGGTAACATACAGTGAAACATGTGAATAAAGACCACCAGTGGGAGTGACAAAAAGTGGTCTGAATTCACAGGTGTCAAATCACAATTAATTTATGTTCACTTAAGGGTATGGACACCATAAGACCAGCTTGCTTACGATGTTTGTCGTTCTTGATTAGGCCATGCAAAAACAATTATTGTTCTCTGGACTCGAAAATGTGGTGCGAGCGGGCGATTTAAATTTGTTATTCATCAGTCCAGACACAGTTCGTGGAAATTTTCTAGGTTGCCTAGAAAATACAAAGAGCGGCTTTAATGGTCTATATAGTCAACAGAATTTAGTCCATTTTCCAATGCACAATTAAGCAATATAACCTAGGATCTGGCTTTTCCTATATATATATATATATATATATATATTTATATATATATATATATATATATATATATATATATATCCAAATCTACTCGTGAAAATGCAGGCAGTGAATCCTGGGCACAATAATTGTTGGCCTATCAGTAAGTTTCATAACATTGATATATAAAACCATCAGCTGCTTGTGGTGGTTCTGCGTCATCGTTATAAATACATATAACACATGAAACATCGGTTTCTTTCGATAAAATAATAATTCCTGAATTCCAATCTCTGTTCATATTGGGCGTTTGAAATATACAATGTGGCCATTGTAATGTCAGGTGTTTCGAAATATCTATCCTTATACGCATTTGTCTGATATCATGACATTCATTTTAATCAATGTTTTTATGTTTTTGCAGACTTGGTTCCAAAACCGCCGATCCAAGTTCCGTAAAGAGTCGAAGAAGGGCCATATTCAATGGATGCGCACGCAACTCTTCAAAGGGAAGAACGGAAAAACTGGATCGTCTGCTAGTGCCAGCGCCGAGCCTTCGTGTCACGTGCTCACACCCCCGCCAAAAACAGAAGCGCCCAACCATGTGGTTAATACCAACGTGTACAAGATGCCAACCTCAAGGTAAACAGTTTGACTTTCGATACAAACTAGGTATTTTGCTCTTTTGATTAATTTTACAAGCAAATTATAAAATGATTTATCCATAATTATTCACAGAATTATATTTACTGTAAATCAATTAAAATGATTGATTTAAGAATATATCCAGGTGGTACACGCAAAGAAAGAATAAAAGACATTTTATGATTCAGATTAGTTTCAATCTAAAACGATTTTCAAGTATATTTACATTTATAAATGTTGAACGAAGGGATTCTCGGAGTCCGGACACCCTCTTTTTAAGCAAAAACAACCTATTATTCGGTTTTGAAACCAGTATTTCCCTTCAGGAGCCCTCCCTTTCTAGACCAGAGGACCTTTTTCTTCTGTTTTCTTATTGGTAGTCTTATAAGTTGGACCCTGCCCTTTCGAAAATGGTTCGCCTCTAGAACTCGCGCAAGTTTGATGCGCTCATGAATGAATGTTATCCAATCTATAAATTAAAATTCAATCAAACTTATGACTATTCTGCATCGTGGTAAATAATAAAACCACTCTTTCAAATTATGGACACTGGGACAGATCACCATTCCAAGAGGTTGAAATGAATCGCAAACTCTATATCACAAATTAAGATTTGAATTCACACCTTTATAATGATCATAAAATAATGTAAAACATGCAAGTGAGATACACATGCTTTTAATTTTCCCCTTATCCATTTTTACCAGGGTGCATCACAGACCAGCCCCATACACCAAACCAATGAGCGTCCCCATGGCAACAGCCGGTTACAGCCAGATACCAACCTACACCATGGCGGGCATGCAGCCACCAGCGAACGGAATTCCGGACACGCCTGAGATGCCCGCGGGCATGGGCACACAGTACGCGGGCACCTGTCTGACATGGGGCATGGACAGTGGACTGACGCAAGCGCCCCCTAACGTCACATTTGCACCGAACGGCGCCTTCACCACTGCAAGTCCGCCTGCAGGCACAACCAATACCATGGGATACTCAATGTACAACCCATCAGGGTACTCCCCACCCTACCCTACCCCCGGTCAGTACTACTTTCAAGGACAGACAGCGTGCTTCTACCCCACGGAGTATCCACAAACCAGCTGATGTTGTGATAAAATAATAGTCTACAGCAATATGTACTGATTACAGAAGGATTTGTGAATCCAGTGCAATGTGTATATCTTTATAATGATGTTATCATGTTACTAATAAACTTATGAATTGTATCATATGTTGTTTTTAATCCTATGATTTTGTTTTACAAAATAAAGTATGGTAGTTCCAACAGATATATTAATTTCACTCTACTTGAATATAACCATTGCTGATATTTTTAGTTCACATAACCTATCATGGTTTCTAGTTATGAACAATGTGTACAGAAAATTGGGATGTCCACTGTTGTTTATTGCCAAAGAGTTTGTTATATCGCACTAAAATGGTTGTGGTAGAGTTGGCTTGCAGGATTTTTAGCACTGATAAAACAACACAGAAATTTAGTTTTATATTACAAAATGGACTTCTTTCTAAAATTCTATCCAAACTTATACATTTTTATTAGGCAAAAATATTTATATACTGCAAAATATGCCAACAGTTACTATTAGGCCTTAGCCCCCCCCCCCCCATTCCTAATTTTACATGTAACACAGATGATAAGCAATTTTTTTTTACAAAAGTCAGACACATACATGGCCCACATGCCCCTGTTTGAAGATGAGGGCATTTTTTACATGTTGTGACATATGCTGGACATTTGTACCAAAAAATTCTGAAATGTCTCATTCTTCTTCTAACTGTATTGTTAAAGCAGGAGAGAAGTATATATTGGAATTCTTTTACAAAAAGATGAGGATAAAAAAAAAGTTGCACCTGGGGAAAAAAATGAAAAAAAGAGATTTTAGTGTCTTTTTTGGGAATTCTTAAAAAATAGTGACTTGAAAAGAGTGATTTTGCAGGTCTGTGTAGGAATATAATTTAATATCAATATAGATATATTAATAAAAAAATAATTTAATATAAAAAAAAAATCAGTTACATTACTTGCATCAGCAACAATATACATCATATGTATAGAGATCTATCCTATAGACAGGGACAATATTTCTAAACCTGCCATGAGAAAATAAAGAAACTGGAGATAAGGAACCATGCAGCCCAAACTAATGACTATTAAGCTGATCTGACATTTTCATCCATTTTCAATTTTCATTTATGCATATTTTTAAAAACGATACGAATAATGGAATTCTAGGCTGCTTCTAGGCAGAATCTAAAATTTCCTGATTCAAACTTGATAACCTCACACAAACATCATTTTCATTCACAGATGCATGAATATTTATATATCTAGACTATGAAATGCTCACCTTTTCAACGGAAAGGTATAGATCTAGTTAAGCCTTTCTGCAGGAATGTTTGCCTTTCTGGTGTAGATGCATCCTATCATCATAACAAACTGTTTTGACATTTCTGCCAACTGGCTGAACTGTTCTAATATGATGCAGCCTCATAATGTGAGACCAGGCATTCTTTTTGTTATATATACTGTGAATATAGGTTGATGTAAGTTAACAAACTGGCCCATAATGGGTTTCCTTACAAAGTAAGAATAGGACAGGTTTAGACTGATACTCTGCTTTATTATGGCTCTGCTTTTCTATGATTTCAGACGCAATAATGACAATGGGTACTTGGGGGTATCTGAGTTAACATTATGCGAAGGAATATTTTGTTTATGTGATTTTTTTCATTATTTTTTTATGTAAGCATCTGGGGTTTCAACTTTCCAACAAATTGGTGCACACTATAAAATGCTTTTCTGTGCATGTGTTTGCCTGATGTATATATATATGTGTGTATGTAGGCATGTGGACTATTTGCCCAGCCGATAGCATTGTAGGTGAAGGTTTATCATGACCGACTGAAACCAGTCCTAACCCTAAACCCACTGGTGGCAAAGTAAGCTCAGCTTGAGGGTCAGTAAGGCAGAAACAGTTTTGATTGGCCGACTCCTATGGGCAGTCCATTGTGGTATAGGGGAGAAGAGTGGGTGAGTCCACTGTATTAGAGGAGGGGTGGCAAGGTGTCTTACAGGCTAACTCTCCCTTATAAATATGTACATGGAAACATCAATACTACAAGGTCAACCTGAGTATTCACAAAACTTTAATAAGATAAAATATCCTGAGTACAAATCCAGCAGTATTCCATTACCTAAATCCTTTGATATTAACCCATCCTTGTGTCTATTACTTGACACAGTTTTTCACCCAGATTTTTAAGAATGTTTTTGTGTATTTGATTTTTTGCATGGTCTACTTCTGATGCACATATAACAGCAAAGTCCATTGGCCAATATCTGCTGCCATTTATATCTGCCAACAACCTATCGAGAGATTCCGCTATTTCCATAACATGAGGTTCACATGACAATGATGCTTCTACCACGTGACCTTTGTTAATTTCCAGGAAAACTTTAAATGTGTATTTTTGGTCATTTGTGTCAGCTATGAGTTCTGTGTCTACGGTAAACTTGGGTGTTTTGCCATAGTTCCACTTCCATGATTGTAATTCCTGAAGTGATTTTTCCATACCTGGATATAGTGAAGATTTACCTGGATCTACGATCTGCCAGTTCACCTTAGAAAGACAAATATTGGTAATGTTCAATAGTGTATGTATGTATGTTAAATATACATTTACATATGTAATGAGAAAAAGCCAGCATTTTATTTGAGCAAACGATGCACTATTCAGAAATTAAATAAACATGTGACACCTGCTCTTGTTGGTCAGATTCTGGTGTAATCAGACCAATGAGAGCGCGTGTTACATGTTTATAATTTGGAGCTGGATGCACAATGTGATACTACACTCTAATTGGTCTGATTACAATTCTTTACTCTGTTTCAACTCTGGTGGTCAGACCCAGAGAACTTTGCTATACAAAGCAGCGGTTATAGCCAAGAGATCTGCTATGACTGAAGTGTATAACTACTGCCAGAGCGTATTCTGGCATTGTAAGCCACAACAAGTAAAAAGTACATCACATCAGGTAAATAGGCAAGCCTAGAAAGTATAAACACACACATACAGCTTACCTGGTCTGACTGTAGGTAACTCCTAGCCACCACCTGCATGACATTTTCATAAGTTAAATTTGCCTCCAGCTCCTGTAGGTTCTTTACTGGAGAAGCTACGCTCTCAGTGGCATTGGATTTTGAGATGTGGTCCTGTGTGAAGCAGACAGCATATCATGAAAAACAACCAAGAAAAGGTTGACATCTGGTGGTCCAACTTAGAACTAAAGAGTATCAGTAATTGTTATAAACTTTGGTAAAGAACTTGCAATGTTTGCAGTGTTATTATCAAACATATGATACAAATAAATTTAAGAAACAAGGAATTAAAGAGTAATGCCCATTAAGATATTAGGAAGCAGGTTTAAAATATTTAAGAGACTAGGTAATTTAGCCCATTTATACCAGTTACTAAGTATGAATAACAATTGGACTGATCAGTTTGTTTTAATGAAACTATAAGAACTGCAACAGTTGACTGGTGCCCTCAATCATTGCACTAGAAATAAAAATATCATACTAGCATATAAGAGTCAGGTTTGAGTACTTGAGTATGAGTACCACATATATATATATATATATACTTTAAACTTTAAACTTCAGTCAGAGTATGAGTACATTCAAAGTACTTCAGTCAGAGTACTGAGTACTCAAAATGTAGTCATGAGTACTTTAATGAGTACTCTTAGCTGCTAAGCCTATGTTACTAATATAAGGATATTTTTTGTTATAAAAGAATGTTTATCACTTAACATTCATTACCTGTATGTATTTAAACAACAATATACAGTTAAGGAAAATTTGAGTCTCACAAGTGTGTTCACTCAAGCTTGCTCTCACAGACAAGAATTTTTTCGGAAGTGCTGAACACCTTTTATACTGAGGCTAATGAAGCTATCAGTAACACTTACTTGTCTGATTTACAAGAGCATAAAAAAGACACTTGGTCATCATTAGCCATGGAAAAGTCTGCTTACACAAAAAGTTTTTTTTTATCATTTTTTAGTTCTGTAGTTTGTCGTGTGTTTTAAATTATTATTTTTAGTTAAATCAACAATACAACACAATAAATAAAGCATTTTGTTCATATATGCCATTTAACTGCTAATTATTTGCCAACAGGGGCATTTTCCATGCCAGCATTTACCAGGAGTAGCACTTACTAGCCAACCCTAATGACAGGTCTACATATTATATGATTGATACAGATTAACAAATAACTTTTGAAAAAAAAATGTTTTAAAACATGGAACATATGTGACCTACCTTTTTACACTGGAGATATTTTTTCAGCTTTTTTTCGTTTACATCCAGCAAAAGTGTACAATGGTGATAGGCAACCCGACCTCCGATCTTACTGGACGATCCTGAAACCTAAAAGAAAATAACAAAATATGTGAACAAAGTACTGCTGTACATTGGTATTAAGCTACTCACTCACTAGTCTTGATGGATGACCCTGGCACCAAAATGAACATGAGTGATTTAAACCATAAGGCAACCTAAAATGATAACTTTGAAATGCTGCTAAGCTACATAAATGTAATACAGATAGGCAAGAACAGATGGGCAATAACAGATGGACAACAACAGATGGGCTATAACAGTTGGAAAACAACAGATGGGCAACAACAGATGCGCAGATACTATTCCTCATCCATTTAAAACAAAATCAATTTAGGATGATGTTAAAATTTTATTTTTAAAATATATATACAATCTATCAAAATCCCAATTAATCTGATTTCAGTCAAATCTTTAATCATGAAATTGACACAAAATATTGACTATAAAAAAAATTTAATCAGTCATTATATGACATTAAGCAAAACATACACCACCAAAGACATTATGTACCGGTACTGACCATAAATAGCATGCAGTCTACATCTACTGCTATCAGTATAGTTCAACTGATGGTGGTGTCATTCAGCCTTTGTCACAAAACTCCTCTCAGGCCTCGACTAAGAAATGCTAATTTTTTCTTGAACTGTCATGAATGCAGATATCAGCTTTGTCCTGAGGTAGTTGATATGCTGGGGGGGGGGGGGGGGATAAATCTTGAAAAATTTAACATTGATTCATAAAGGGGCTATTGAAGGGACATATATCAGAAACCATGCGTATCATATATCAAGCAGGAGACCTTGATCCATGGGAACCTGGATGTCAAAAATAAAATGAAAGAATCAGGGACATACCACAAGTGAAAATAATATTGTTTAAAATTAACTACAAGTGAGGTAAAATAAATCTTTTACCTTATAATAATCCTCTAACAAGATGTCATCTCGTACAGTAACTCCTAAATCGACTGGCCACCTCTCCTTTATAGCATCCACAATTAAGTGAAGGTTAACTGGTCTATTGTACGTTTTCCTGCATGTGAAAAATGTAAAGTTGACATTGCCCATGTCATGGTACACCGTGCCTCCGCCGCTCCGTCTTCGAGCCACAGACACATCGTCTCCTAAACATCCGTACACATCGCACTCTGTCCATGGGTTCTGGTGACGGCCAATCACTATGCATGGTTTGTTCCTCCAGATAAACAACACATCATTCTTTTGGAAATCATAACTATCATAAATCCAGTCTTCAAATGCCAGATTACAGTAAATGTCATTGCTTTCTGAAACCAAAACTGTTCTAGTTTTCTTGACTTTGGTAGAAAAACTTCTTGGGCTGATGAAGACGGCCTTATTGCTGCACAGGCCACCATGACTGGTTTTGTAATGAGTTTGTCTTGACAGACATGTCAAGATCCTTGTGTGACTGTAAATTAAACCCCTCATCTTCAGTGGTATTTATACCTGTAAAAATAGATAAATTAAGGAAAATACTTATATATCAATGTGTGTCATTAAAGCACCATGAATTTGGCCATCCTTCCTACACTGGTAATGTAAAATGTAATGAAATATAATGAAAGTTTGCAAATATAGTTGCTGCTTTTAATTTTGTCAAATGGACAGTTGAACAAACATTTACAATTGTTATTGTTGTTAATTTTGAAATTTTCAAGTGGTATAGGTCAGCTGAGGTCAGCTTGGTCACTATGACTGCCTCTAGATATGTTTGTGGTACATTACCTCATGCAAGTTGAGAATGCAATCAAGGAGGTCAGACCCCCTAAGCAGGAAGCACTGTTTAAAATACCTCACAACAGAAGTCTGACTGAGACCCCAATTGCATGAAGCATTCCAAAAGAATTAGGACTATAAGAGGAATTTCAAGAGATGTCAAAACTTTGTTTCAAAAGGACATTTTGTCAGAGGTGCCACATACAGGTGCTACTTTGAACATCTGTGATTTATATATAATTAAATTTAAAAGCCCTAGAAAGTGTCAGTGGGGATATATTGTCTAGCTTTACTGCAATATTTTACATCTTCAAAGTAGTCCTATTTTATGGTATTCTTATTATAACTCAATAATTTGTTATTCTCAAAAACCAAACACAATTATGCCTCGCATATAAAATAATTTAAAGTTTGGCCATAATTTTTCTATAAGGCATGTATGATGGACATCCATTCATTTAAAAGTTCATTCTCAATAAGTCTCAAGAGTCCTCATTTGTAGTGTTCATGTGTTTATGTGCGAGTTTGTTCACAACATAACTTGTGCAAACATGCATGGACTCTCCTGAAATTTTCATGCAGGGCATTTTGGGAATGGGCCAATGAAGAATCAGTTAGATGTTGGTGTGGATCCAGCATCTTCTCTGGATTCAGGAATGTTAACAAGGATTTACAAATATATGTACTGTCACTTACGTACGAATAAACCTGGGAATATGGGCCCATTAAGTGAGGCTTAGTGATCATGCTGTGACTGTTTAATCCTTTATTTTTAATCAGGGTGTCTTATGTTTATATCAGTTGATTAAATTGCATAAAAACTGTCACTCTGGGTATGTATTTACATAATTTATATGGATAATTTACATAAGTTTATGCATGAAATCTTACATAAAATCTTCCTTGTCAAGATCTTGTTACTCACAACTGCTCAAAAATCGACAAACCTGTTTTCAGAAAATAAACATTTTGCCCTTCAGTTTTCTGCCTTTCCATGTGTTCATTCCATTGACAGCTGAGTGGTGTCTCATACTTTACAATGCTTCAAATATTTTGCTGACATATTAAATATTAAATTATTTCATAAAATAAACTCATATAATGCTTAATATCCGTGTCTGTAACATTTATAAATACACATTCTTGGAGATATTAACAAAAAATACTAAAATTGAGTCAAATGTATTTGCTTTAGACACATATGAGAAGTATTTTGCAAACAGCATATTTTCTAAGTTACACTAAACGGCCTTCACCTTGGCGTCGACGCTGTGTTTGCGGTAGAGTTGACGCTGTTTATTTATCATGGATTTGAAGAGGAAGGCGGCGCAGGGCGCCCTTGTACCCGTCAAGAAAGCCAGAACAGATGTGGTAGCGTACACTGAAGGAGGAAATAGCGCCATTTCCCAATCGGTAAGAGGAGACCAAAATCCAAACAGTAAATGGTGGGCGATATTAAGGGTTCAGCATACATTCCTGTCCCCATTCTTTAACAGAGGTCTCCCCACTGGTGTGGTTCTGTAGTATATACAGAGCCACAGAGCTCTTGCTTCATTTAACTTATGGACAGAAGGCAGACAAAGTACGGAGCCACTATAGAACGCGGGCTTCACTTCTATTGAGGAAAATATAAATAAAACTGTCTCCTCTCATTCCCTATTTTAACTCCTACTTTTCCCTGTAGATGTCCCTACACTCAACTCTTCTAACATGAACAACTACTTAACATCAGAAGTCACCTGAATCGGGAATCGAACCTACGATCTCTAGACTAGGAGCCCTACACGCTACTAAATGAGCCGTGAAGACGAGATACCAGCAGGAGCAAGTTTTGTTCATTTATATCTGCAATTGAAGCGCCATCTATTGTGAAAATGGGAAACCATTTACTATTTTAACAGGAAAATTAAGCTTTAGGTGGGGGCTCTGCCCTCACACCCCCGTTCAGACAGGGAACCCAGGTTCCCCGGACCCCTCCTCCTCTATTATAATAAACTCCAGTTATGAGCAAAATTAAATACTGGAATTCTGAAGAAAATAATGTATCGGCCTTTTACAGAAAACAATTTATTATGCGTTACCCGTTGTGCATACGGTACAGGCAGTAGGCTGAAGCCCAGTTTCTATAGTTCTGCCCAAAGTACTTGTTATGGAGATGTATAGAATCTGGACTTCATGGATGAACATAAAAAATTAGGCCGTCCTCCCTAATGGATTGGGGGGGGAGGGGGACCAGTCGTTTCATCACCACAGTTATTTTGTCACCAAAAGAAATTGGTGATGAAGTGACCTTCAGGATAAGTCAGGAGGGACTTGGCCTGGCATGTTCTTAAAATCAGCAATTCAAATGCATAGGGAATAACAGAAGAACAGAATATTGAATGACGGATAAGTGAAATATGGCTGGGATAGTAGTTCTTGCAAAAAAAAGTGTTTATACTCTGCAAAGGCTGGTTCAGATTTAAAAAAAAGGTCTTTTGGCAATTTGTTTCTCTGTGTCAATTGTGGACATGGATTTTTTTTTTAACGAAAACACCTGTGTGTGTGAAATAATAGAACATTTCAAATGGGCTTCCGCGAGGTACTGTTTACGGTGAGCGGTGATGTAAATAGCCCTGAATACCATGGTGGCCAGTTGGCCATGCTGCGCAATGTTTGTATTTACATGTAATCCACTCCTTGCATGGTGTATCCTGAGTCATTACTTAAAAGAATCAATAACCAAACAAACTTTTCAGTATAGGTATCATTGTGTATTTTAATGTTAAGTGTAATAGATAGACATTTTATCATACAAAACATTAGTGACGAATTGACCCTTTCATGAATAACATAATTTCAAATCCTTGCGAACAAAAAAATGACTACAATATTGGTTTCAAGATGAACTTCCAACAAATGTATTCTTTATTGAAAAAGCTTTTGTATGATTGTATTGTAATAAATGAAATTGTATTGAATTTTACAGGGTCCATCCAGGACGTCCAGTCTTGATTCTCCCATCATGATGTTGACTGGACATGAGGGGGACGTCTTCTGCTGCAAATTCTCACCAGATGGCTCCTTTCTGGCTTCATCAGGCTTTGACCGACAGATATGTAAGTGCCAGCATACATGCCAAGATTTTGTTTGGTGTTGTTATGCTCTTAATCAAGCACTTCAGCTACATCATGTGTACTATTTTGTTTTATATGTTTTGCCAAGAGAGGATGGTACTTTAAGTAATGCTGTTTGCCACAGGCTTTATGATTGGCTAATCATTATTCCTATAATTTTGAATTTGTATTTTAATCAGTGTGATCAAATGCAATTTGGTAAAATTTGCTAAAAATTTACATTTTTTTCAGAGGGTATAATCAGCATCTGATTAAGTCATATAATTTATGAAGGTTTATTTGAAAATAAATGTTTTTTTTAATTATTTGAATGTGAAAGTAAACATTTAATTGAGACACTATTAAAATTATCTTAATGCAGTAGCATAAATGTGTAACCTTTTAACACATTTCAGACTTGTATATTTTATTCAATCTATAAGTTGCTTCCATCATTGTGATTTGACAATGACACCTTGTGTGACAGTTTAAGTATTCTTGCATTAGGTTCCTTGTTTTTTATATAACTTAAATAATGTAAAACTTCTCAAGATGTTTAACCCCCCTTGGGACACAGTTGGTATCATTCGTTCCTGAAGATCAAGACCAGAACAGGTATTTCCCAGGTGTGTTCAGTGTTCACAGATGAGTTTACAAAAGTACAGTGCCACCATCATCGGTAATAATAAAGATATGTTAACATTTAATGCATTTTGTTGTATAATGTTTCAGTATTGTGGTCCACTTATGGAGAATGTGAAAACTTCTGGGTCATGAAGGGTCACAGTGGAGCAGTAATGGATCTTCATTTTGCTACAGATGGGAGGTAAATCAGTAAAATCACTAAATAGTCTGCTGGAATCTTTACCAGTGAACCATATAAACGGCAAAACCATTTAGGTGAAGTATATAACAATTTTCAGACAAATTTAAAATATTATTTACAAGTTATTAATTCTGTTAATTTTGTTGATGCATCAATGAGACAAGGATGGGGGGAAAAAAGCATATTTTACGGCACAAATAATGCAAATGTAACAGGAAATATGAAATATCTGCATATAAATGGTAGATATCAGTATCACTGTTGCTTACCATTGGGGACATATTTTGTCAGATCCAAACATAATTTTGTTGATTCTTTTTAGAGACATGAATTATTGTTTTAATACTTGTAAGGTGGTCAATATTCATGTTTGTCAATCTGGATTAATTGTCAATTTGATTGAATTTTGATACATGGATATATCGTGCAATACTTATGATTGAGTTGATATTTGCTGTTTTCCAGTCGGATCTACACAGCATCAACAGACAAGACTGTGGCTGTGTGGGATCTGGATGCTGGGGTTCGGATCAAAAGGTTCAGAGGTCATCAGACATTCGTTAATTCATGTCACGTCGCTCGGCGTGGTCCACAGTTAGTTTGCAGTGGTAGTGATGATGGAACTGTAAAGGCAAGTGTTCAGATATACATGTTTTTTACTGCTTTTTTGTATGTATATGATGTTTAATTTTCAGTGCATAACAAATGGTTTGAAATTTTACATTTTATTAATAGTTCCATTATTGGCTATACTGTTGCCAGATTAATGATAAATTATAATGAATAGTAGTCTGTATGGTAGCTCCTCTCTGTAATTTGTGACAGTGTCTTTTTAATTTGAAAAACATTTTCATTATTCATCATTCAACAGAAAGTGGTCAAAGACCACAACCTCTGCCTACATCCTATTCTAACTACACAGAAATTCCATTCACTTATTTTCTCTGTAACAATTGTAGTGTGTCACAATGAATGGGAAGTCTTTGAATGGAAGAATATGATGGTAATCCAGATTTAATGGATTTTACCTTGGGTGTTATGCACTAAGACGAACCAAATTTACTAAGGGTACAACACAACACCTTTTACCACCTTGCTTAGGTAAAATAATTAATACCAATATCCACTTATTTATTAACATAATATTGTATCTTCCAGAACCTATTTAGTTGTTGTTTTTATTGTTATTTTTAAATAAATGAAATATTTTGTACTTCAGTTATGGGACTCCAGAAAGAAGACTGCCGTACAGTCATTTCAGAACACATACCAAGTCATGGCCGTCACCTTCAGCGATACAGCCGAACAGATAATCTCAGGAGGTCTGGACAATGATATCAAAGTAAGTCCAAAACATTTATCTTGAATGTTATAGCGCATCCATGGAAATGTATAATCATTTCATTGTTTTTTTTTTTTTTGACTGCCATGGGCTGTCAGTGTCACTTGTCTTTGAACTTAGGATGTAGGTTACCATTCTAGGCCTGGACAGACGAGTGTTAACATGCTTGGCTCTCTCCTCTGGCAATCAGGGTTTGATTCCCAGTGTGGCTATGAGAATTAACTGTAGAGATCCATCCAAAGCGTTGGTTTTCTACAGAACCCCTGGTTTCCTCCACCTTTACACACTACTAAATGCCATCATTCGAGCCAAACACACACAGTGTCTTGTTTTAATATTTTAACTAGATAAACAATTCATGTAAAATAAATAAAGTTTATATGAGGACCCACTGCCATACTGACAGTGCTGTCACACCTTTATGTATGGCACAATCTCAGTCTTCAGCCAATATAACACCATTTCAGCCCTGACATTATAAAGTCTATGACCAGCTTACTGGCTGTCTGAGTGCTGTTATATCCTTCCGCGAGAATCGCACTTTAAGGCTCTATGAGGAAACAAATATTACCAGCCCAGTATAAGTTCTTACTGAGTTGTGTACTCATGGCTACTGCCAATACACATATACAGATGACAGTATTTGTTGTCAGTTGTTATATAAAGACACAATAAATCATGCTGTAATTGGACTGAGAACTGTTGTCATACCCATCAAGAGATCCGGCTCCAGTTGTCCATGTTATGTGTCCTGCCTGCCATATGCTTCTGACATTGTCCAGAGATTTTTCCTGATATATTACCCCTTCATGTCTGTACCTTATTGTTTATGAACAGTTATATGAAAATTTGATGTAATCATTTTAACTGATTATCAAGAAAAATGACCAGTTATCAATCTGATTTATTACAAAACCTAACAAATCCATGTAAAAATTTTGTTTCTTTCTAGGTGTGGGACCTGAGGAAAAATGACCTGTTGTACAGAATGCGTGGGCACACAGATACTGTTACAGGAGTACGCCTTAGTCCTGATGGGTCCTACCTTCTCTCTGCTGCCATGGATAACACTGGTAAGGCCAAAAACAACCAATATCACATGCCAAGCCTCACACTTAATAATAATCCAGAGCAATATCACATACTCAAATATAGGCCATGTAAACAAATAATCTGGTTAAACCATGTTTCCATATTGAGCCTTATGTCACACCAAAAAAAAAATTGTTGCTCTGTGTACTTGACACTTATATTTTCAGCAATCAGGGTTGGCACAATCTTCAGGGGAAGGAAAGGGAAGGGAAGAAATACTTTCTTCCCACAATTTCTTCCCAGGGAAGAAATACAGTCACAACATGATAATCACCCCACTAAATAATAATCTCGAACTATATTACATATCAAATCTGAGGCTACACTAATTAATAATCCAGAACTCGATCACATACTGCCACTTAGGCCATGTAATTTGGTTAAAGGTGCCCATTCACCTACCTTTTCAAAAAATAATTAGTGAATTCTGGCTTTCTCTGTATATGTAATAATGATCTAAGGGTAATTCTGGTTATGAATGGCCTCCATTAATTATGTATGAACTTGTTTATCAACAAAATGTTTTTTAACACAGCAATGTTGACAAATGGGAAAAACATGTAACCTAGGGTGGTAGGATATATATATATGGAGGTAGAAAGGTCACTTGTTACAAAACACCATTTGCAAAGCTCTGGCATATCTGACTTCCCGCCAGATGCCCTTGTTGAATTATTTTGGCAGGCCCCAACAAATTAAAAACATGTCGATATAAACAAAACAAGCAGCCTGTGTGTGGTGATATCAACATTTTCTGGCCTATTTTTATAAAAGCTCCAAAGGATTACCTTTAGTTTATAAAGGTCAGATAGGTGATTGAGCCCCTTTAAACCAAGATCACATGTTGAGCCTCATGTCACAGCAAAAAAATAATTGCTTTATGTATTTAACACTCATATTATTTGAGATAAGAATATAATAAGAATTGTTCATTTGTGAACAGGCACCAACTTCTGAGAAACATTGAAGATTGATACTATTTACTTGACCCATATTGATAATGATATGGAAAATGGAATGAATTTTGTGTTGTAAATGTATACCATTTCAAAAATTATATTTAAGTTTTATATCCTTTATGCAAATTGACAGTAATTCATATATTTTGTTTTGAATGGTAAATTTGTATTAAGAAAATGCTTCCTCTAAAAGTTTTGTAGGAGCTCCATAATTTTTTGTCCTACATGATGTAGGGAGAAATTTTACAGTTTTAGTTTATCACACACATTTTAAACTGAATTAGTGATTATTCAACAATTTGCATATTTTTAGGGAAACTGGGTATATTGACACATCTTTAGCTATGAACAGCAGCTGTTAAAGAAAAATTGTTTTCACAAATATGAACTCTGTCAGAAATAGGTTTAAAATGATGTTAAAGTCCAATTGGTCAAAACATTAAGAGGAATTATCAGTATATTTACATATATTCATGGTAATAAATGGTCCATTTATGAAACCTGACTGATGCAGGAGTCACAGCCTTCTTTTATTTGCGATCACGCACATTATCAGATTACCATGTGACATGTGGCGAATAAATACGTTTTAAATGGGGGATTTAAATTGACAAGGGCAGTTCTTTGAGAAATATCTTATTAATTTTTCCTGGCCTTGGTTTCTTTCTTTACATATCACCAGCTGGGAAATGTAGTAGACCTTTTACCAAATGGAATCATGAGTGAATAATTATTTGTTGTTTTAAGTACTCTACCTGATGTACTAAAATAAAGGATAGGAAAGTAAAAAGAAGAAAAACATTATAATGTAAAACTTAGTCTAGCTTAATCTTCTCTGACATTGATATATATTTTAGTTTTGAACTATTTTTTTGTGTTAAAATAGATCTTTTCATAAACTGAATAATTAAAATGATAGTTCACCACAATGTTACATGTTTCAGTGAAATTTGGTCCAATCATACTCTTTCATACATATATGTTATATCAATCAGCTGTTCACCTATCTTTTCCCTAGAGGTTATGGGATTTCATGGTTACTCTGCAAACATATAAAAATTACATAAAAAGTAGATAATTCCTGTTAAGAAAAGTTTTATAATGCCTCTTTGACTGATATATTAGCTTTTTTTTTATCCACAGGCTGTTTGTAAACACAGAAATGTTGACAAACAGATAAAAAACATACAACCTTAGGCAGTAGGTTACATATGTGTCGAAGTTGGAAGGTCACTAGGTGCAAAATGCCTTTTGCGAAACTCTGGTTCATCTCATTTGCCATCAGATATCGTTGTTAAATGTGTTAGGATTATAATGGCAGGCCCCTCAAAGTTTTATAAAGGCAAAATATAAACAAAATGAACAGTCTGTGTACTGTGGGAGAGGCATTTTCTGGTTTGTTTCTATGAAAGGTATATAGGATAATCTTTAGTCAATAGGTGTCAGATATTGGAATAGGCCTCTTTAAAATTTTAACAAAAAATATCTGAGATATTGTTTAATGTGTTGATTTGTTGTTCTTCCAGTCAGAATATGGGACATACGACCATTTGCACCACAAGAAAGATGTGTGAAGATTTTTCAAGGGAACCAACATACATTTGAAAAGGTATAGAAATTAGGCAGTTTGGTATCATGTATCTATAACTGTGCTCCAGTTTTTCTTCTATTAAACTCTTACTATAACATTTTAGTGCAACTGACTTACACTCATACTAAGCTATAATGGTGGGAATTTGTTCTTTCAGCTGACAGTATAACCAGGAGTTTGTCCAGTTCATTATAGGAAATATAATATAATATTTAAAATCATTATCACCAATTATATATTTAAAACACCATATGTATGAACCCTTTCTGTGGCTTATAAATATATTTTATACTGTGACTTACAGCATGTTGTATTATATCATGTTGTGCATTTGAGAACTTTCCATCAAGAAATAGTGATACAATTCATCACTCAAATTTCAGAATTTATTACGTGTGGCATGGTCAGCAGATGGCAGCAGGGTAGCAGCTGGTTCAGGGGATCGTTTTGTCTACATCTGGGATACAACATCTCGTAGAATACTGTACAAACTTCCAGGGCATGCTGGGTCGGTCAATGAGGTAGACTTCCATCCTGTTGAACCCATAGGTTGGTATTTTACACAAAAGTCAGTTGGGTTTCAAAATTAACTTAATGTCAGTGTTTTGCTTTCATTTTGCTACCATTGTAGCTTAGGAATTTCAGTATTAACTTGTCAGCATTGTGCTCTTCACTTTGGTGGTATTTCTGGCCGAGCCATTATGATAAAATACTAACTCATCATTTAGGAGATTATTAATGAAAAAAAAAAGGAAAAACAGGGATGACAGACAAAGACCCGTTTACACCACTTGTCAGTGCCAGTGCCTGACTTCATGTCAGCTAAGAAGATGAGGATAACAACCAGAGAGGAGGCTGGGAGGATGACAGATCATAATCAGTGATTCACAATCTGAGACCAGTCACACTCACTGCAAAACCATATACCGTTTTCCCCCATAGATAATCCGCACCCCTATTCAGAGCTACAATTTCTGGGGAAAAACCTCTATACCTGTGTATAATACGCAGCTAGATTCTGACGAAATCCTGAATGCTGCAAATTGTTTTTGTGGTGGTCATCGAATATCCGCTCTCTTCGTGGGTGTGACTTCGTCAGTCAACACAAGTCTCTAAGCAGAAGATCATTATACTTGAATTAGCAAATTGTCTATTCTCCTCCAATTGTTAAGTGTAAAAAGGGGGATTGTGCCTGGACCGCTGTTAACCAGGTATTGCAACACTTGTATTAAGCGTCACCAATGCAAGGCCGTTTGTGTCCAAGAAAAGGGGTGGTACGAATGTGTTTTAATAAAATATCATCCCCATTCTAACCAAAAAAAAAACAGCAATGATAATTCTTAGTTACAGAATGTATACAAAAACACAGGTCTCCTTTGATGTTAATCAAAGGGAAGCTTTCCGTCATGTCGGGTAACAAACTGTGACGAGCGTGTCATAAGGAGAACTACTCGCACGGTACCCTAGTTAGCCAATTAATGCTAATCATAGAACAAACAGTCTTCATTAACTCAACACACGCATAAATATGGGTAACCATCACTTGTTCTCCATTCAATCGCTTATGGTCATGCCACGCAGATCATCGTATACGACAGCGTTTAAGTTACAAGTTGTTCAGTATGCTGAACAGAATGGGAATCGCAGTGCTGCTCGCCATTTTGGTATCGACGAGAGCAATGTTCGACTGTGGAAAAGATCGAAAGGACAACTTGAAAAAATACCGAAATCAAAGAGGGCCAACAGGAGTCGTCAAGTTTTCTAACCTGAGGTGGACAAGCAAGTGCTGGAATGGATCAGTGAATGTCGCGCTCAGGGCAATGCAGTGAGCACAGTGCAAGCTCGACTGAAAGCCAGCCTGGTTGCAAAAGATCTCAAAATTAGTGATTTCAAGGCTTCCTCAAACTGGTGTTATCGCTTCATGGCCCGGAATGATCTTTCCATTAGAAGAAAAACCCACATCAGTCAAAAGCTCCCAGCTGATTACTAGGAGAAACTGACAGCTTTTCAGGCCCACATAATCAAACGCTGCAAAGTACTGGACCCGCCACTGTCACTCATCGGTAACGCTGACCAGACGCCGCTAACGTTTGATCTACCTGCCGATACAACTGTGGAAAAGAAGGGAGCGAACACAGTATCAATCCGTACGACTGGTAAAGAAAAAAACAGGTTCACAGTCATGCTGGCCTGCATGGCAGATGGCACTAAATTACCCCCGTACGTGGTTTTCAAACGGAAAACCATGCCCAAAGGTGTAAATTCCCGAGCAGTGTACAGGTGCGCGTACAGTCTAAAGGCTGGATGGACGATACCCTGATGAAAGATTGGATTGATAGCGTGTGGGGGAATCGCGCGGGCGGCCTCACAAAGAAAGAGAATAGCCTATTAGTATTAGATGCTTTCAGACGCCACCGCAACCCGGCCTTACTACAACATCTGAAGCAAGTGCACAAGACGGAGGTGGCGATAAACCCTGGTGGGATGACGTCGATACTACAGCCGCTGGACGTAGGTGTCAACAGGCCCATGAAGACGCTACTGAAATCTAAATGGGGCGAGTGGATGCAGCACGGGGCCAAGACATTTACAAAGGGAGGTCGTATGCACGGCCCAGACCTAGTGACCATCGTACAGTGGATCAAGGACGCGTGGGGCGAGCTTGATAAGAATATCATCATCAGATCCTTCAAGCGCTGTTGCATTTCGAACGCCCTTGACGGCACAGAAGATGATATCCTATGGAGTAATAAAGACGAGGAAGAGACTGCAGAAAGCTCGGATGATGAAAACGACACGGATGACCTGTATTTTGCGGATGAAGAGGTGATGTCATCAGAACAAATCATGCAGTTGTTCTTACAGTCCGACGACGAAGAGTTTGAAGGTTTTGAGAGACAATAAATGAACTGTATTGATATGCTACTCTTTGGTGACTAAATACTTTATGCAACCACATGCATATATATTGATCATTAACTATTCATATCTTTAGTATAATATCATATGCAATCATACGCGTTGTGTAAAACATGTCAAATAAAAATGGCTTTTTTCTTACGTAAAATGTTCTATAAGTTTTTATGTGTGAAAAAAAAGATTGTTAGAAATACACACGTTTATTATGTTTTTAAATCAAATTTTCTGTGATGTTTAATATCCACAACGGGGTTTCATTTTAAGCATATATATATATGTATATATATATTTAACTAACTATAATAAAATACCCTAGGTTTGTAATAAATTTATAACACATCTCCGGGATATCATTAATTTACACACGGAACATTTCCCACGGACAAGGACTGACAGGTGCAGGTATATCAGCTAGAAATGATCCCCTTTTGTGATTTAACACCACATGTAAAAATATGCCGCAGCGCCATCTGCCGACAGACATTGACATCAAAGGAGGTCAGCCAAGCAATATACCATCATGCATATTTCACAACGGCGATCTTCTGTTGTAAGCCATACTTAAGATATATTTTAAGTATCTGAAATGAAAAAAAGTGAATCAAATCAATAATTATGTTGTTTTAATGCAAAATTTGTACAAGTAAAGTGAGTATACACTTTGTTTACATAAAATCCTTTATTATCGCTCATCATCGTACCATGTTCAACCTGACTGAAAAAAAAGTTTGGAAATTATGTCTCCATGTATAATACGCACCAGGGTTTTTTATTTTGATTCTAAGATGAAAAAATGCGGATTATCTATGGGGGAAAACGGTATGTATATTGAGTAGTTAGTCAGTAAAATATAAAATCAAAGGGGGGTGGGGGGCTATTAGGGCAGGGGCGGCTATAAGGCCAGGTACAGTATATATTACATATGATATTCTACTATATGCTTTAGAATGCTATAATTTATGCTATATTAATGATATGATATGATATCCTATGATATGATATATTACAATATAATATTATATGATATGATATAATATTATATAAAATGATATAATATAAAATAATGAATAATGATATGATATTATAAAGTATGATATGATATAATATGTTATAACTGTTTTATTCCTTTATTTCAGTTTTGTCTGGCTCAAGTGATAAAAAACTCTACCTTGGAGAAATAGAGCCGTGATGAAAGAGGAGGCGCAGAGTTACAAGTGTTCATTAGATCAGCTTGAAATAGGGTTTTTCTGGAAGCATGGCTTCACCAGCGGACAACGTTCTAAACATGACTGTCTGGAATTAACACAAATCATTCCTAAAATGGTCTGGTTCTCATTGCCTCAGCTGGACTGTATCAGTAAAACACAGATGTCTAAGATGTAGTGACATATGATCTTCTTCAAAATGGTGTGTCTACCCTGAAATGTTTATTAATATCTACAGATATCATTATGAAGGTTTAAAAAAATTTAAACTAAAGCAAAGGATGATACAAAAGCATACAAACAAGAAAACTAGCTTGGCTAAACTGGATACCAAGGTGATGACATATTATGTCTCCAGTCAGAAAAAGAAATATGGACCTTTGTAAATATATCTATATATTTGTAATAAAAAGGTACAAGTCTTGTGTTGTTATGGATTTTAGTTTTAATATGATACATTTAATATGTAATATTGCTTTGATATGATGCAGTCAGTAAATTTTTGTTGTCTTGGTGCACCTGTCAAGTGCATAATATCCAGAACTGTTTTGGAAAACTTCATGTGGATTTTTACCGAAGATTGTTACCTATCATTAGAGGACGTGCACTATATCTAGCCATGAGATAACCAGAGTATCTGCCTGACAACATTTCTCAGAACACTATTTACATGTATTATCTCAAAAACTTATGGGACAAATACAAAATAATTTGTACTTACAATTGGTATAGCTGAGCCTATATTTGGGATTCCATTACAGACCCATCATCCATCCAATATTGCTGCCAGGTGGCCATCTTTGAAATTCCTTTGCTTAAAAACTTGTGCTTTGTGGGGCACATACCAGGGATTTTAAGTTCCTGTGAGCAAAAAAGACTGGTTTCCTTGTTAAAGTCTTGAGAGCTGACCAACCTCAAGTACCTTGTCACTGATAGCAAGAGTGTAAATCAAACTATAATTTAGACCTATTTCATTGTTATTTTAGTATTTAGTATTGATCTTATGATATATTTTACCAGCTGGTTTGTTTTGTCAGTTACATTTATTTTTAATATGCTTTTGCATTGGTAAATGTGCACTTATTGTCCATTATTTAAAGTAGCTGAAAAAAATAAGTGATTCTGTAAACTATGATGGTTGAGTTAGGACCCAGGAAAAAAATATCTCTATATCCTGAGATGAAATCTCATGATAAAGTTTTACAATTAATGTTTTGTCACCAAAAAAATATATCTCTAGATACCATGTTGATAGATACCATGTTGAGATCTCAACATTTGGACAAAAATTCCAAGTTGAAATACCACAGAAATTATTTTAAGTCCTTTTTGAGTCGTTAAAACCATTTGATGCTTAACCGACATAAAGCAAAACAAAGTTAAAGGATCCATTCAGATGTTTGGCATCTATGAAATACATATAATCCCTAGATTTTGATCTTTATATCCATGTGTTTATAACATGAGGGCAATGCCAACATGGTGGAAGGTCTTAATAATGATAACAGGCGTGGATCAAGGATTATATTGTGGGGGGAGGGGGGGGATCAATGGGTGTGGTTTGGTGATTATTCCGAGCAATTTAACTGTCATGGCTTAAAATTGGTCTAGAAAAAGGTGGGGGGGGGGGGGGAGTTTAACCCCCAAACCCGCCCCCCACGCCTGGATAATATAAATATATATATATATATATATACATTATATATATATATATATACACATATATATATATATATATATATATATAAATACATATATACTTATTTGATATTACATGTATATAACAATTAACATTATAAATAATATCAGATCTTTCTTATGATCTGCCTATAGGGGACAATATATTCTACATGTGTTGTGTTTTCATGCCAGATTGTTAAGTAAAAAGCGCATATATTAAATGATCAATGTGATAACGGGTGTACTTTATGTATGTGACTGTATTGTAAGATCAAGAAAAAAAAACCCTGGTGAATATAAAGCTCAAAAGTGGAAAACGCGAAAAAATAGCCTCGTGTATATGAAGCTATTAGTAATATTCCTCTTATGTCAGCATGGGTTAATGTACCGTGTGTGCTAATAACCTGTAGATATCAGTTCATTCAATACATCTGGGTACATGTGCACTGAGCGTAACGATTTTCATTACAAATCAGCCTGAAATTTTATTCTGCATGATCTTCAAAGTCTGTTGTTGAGTCTTTTGAAAACTATTGCGTTTATTTGAAAAAGCCTGGAAATGACAAATTGCATTAGAACGTTACCATTGCTCTTTATATTTTTTACATAAACTTAATATTGTGTTTCCTTTATATATATATATATATATATATATATATATATATATATATATATATATATATATATTGTAACGCGCGGGTCTTTAAAAACACAAATGTAACAACTTGTAGACGTATATCATTTTACTGCACTGCTATTACACGCATGTAACTTCATAAAAGGTTAGGGTTATGATCATGATCATGGTGAATCTACAACAAATAAGATAATAACATAAATGTCGATGTATAATAATGACAAAATGATTTGTCAACTCATGAGCAACGTTCACATGCATTGAATTACCAATAAAGGATATATCAATATCAGAAATAAATTGAAACCTTTAAACTGACTGAATAAACATTTATAAGAACCAATAAATCATTTAATTTAGTTCATACCCAATTGGATTTGTATCATAACTTTCCGTACACAAATAGCCTTCACACTGAATGAGACTCACGTCTTAAATTATCAAAATGGCAACATTGTATTACTATATAACCTGACAAATTCACACAGATATCCTGTCAACATAACACAAAATTATAAACAGTTACAACATGAAAGCTTAACCTCAAAGGAAGCAACGGCTTGACCTGATCTGCCAGCCAAGAAAAATACACTGGGCAAGCTAGATTACCGCCCCCTGACGCTATGTCCTGTTATACTTGAATAAACCATACTGAATTAAAATGACATGTATAAAAAATGAAATACTCACAGACTTGTGCGCTATTATTGACTTGACCCACACATTATGATGACATTGAGTCTTTGACTAGGGTGCCGTAACGGTGACTTGAAATCTTTACATGTACACAACAGTAAAGTGACTTGAACTAACACTTGTTGCCAACTGACCCCACCCTTGTCTCGGGGCATGCCTAAAATACCCAGGCGGCCTGGGAACAGTAACATAACACGGGGCTATCGAGAGTACCCCCTGTCCCACGAGCTGAGAGCAGTGACAATTTTGTATCCTTGACCCTGTGAAGCACTGTACAAGCTGGTGAGCTGTCGGTATGGCTGGACACCAGCCACAGCATGATAAATTACCACCCGGCTGGCTAGCTCAAACAATAAACAGCACATGAAGCCTGGTGCTCCGTCTGAATTAAGGAAATCTAAATTAACTGGTATAGCCTACACAAGATCACTGCATTAGTAAATGTAATACATATAATAATGGTTTTCCAACAGAGGTCGCGAATTAATTGCTTATAAAATGACACTAAATTCAGATGACACATATGTACATTAAACAAGTGCCACAAACATGGCAAAACCTATGGTTACACAAATCTACTTAAACTTATCTATCAATTCTAAAATTACAACAACCTGAGATATTACTGGCCCTCGTCAGGGCAGTAACACTCCCCCCACCTTAAATCAACATGATTTAACAAAGAACATTAGGCAAACAAAAACTAATCTAAAGTTGAACAAATAACATAAAGCATGTATCAAAGTATTCAAAACACTTGGTAATTGGTCGACTGTTCACTATGTTCTCTGCTTCACAGAAAACAGTACACAAAACGTCGTCTGTCATTCTTGGACTTCCATTTAGTAACGACACCAGAACTCTCCGAACGGTTCTGATATGCCAATGAGATGCCAATAGGGGGTTGAATTGTCATTCGATATCTCGAGGACGAGCAGCCCTGATAATCTGACCTCGATTTAACTGACAAAGACTTCTAGATAGCCCCGTACATGCGCCCACGAGGTTAATGGCGTTGTCTGACCAAAGTTGACGTGGGGACCCCCTCCTCGATACAAATCTGAAGAAACCATTTATGAAGGTATCAGATTCCAGGGTATTCAAGTCCTCAAGGTGGATAGCTCTGGTTGTGAAGCAAGTGTAAATGCAACCATATCGTTTTACTTCGGATCTGCCTCTCTTGACAAGAATTGGTCCAAATAGGTCAACACCGACATAGCTGAAAGATGGACTTCCAGATTCGCAGCTTTCAGGAGGCAAACCAGGGAGCTTTGGAACCATTGGTGACCCATACAGCTGCTTGCGCGTGACGCAGTCATTCTTTCCCTTCTTAATCCGGGTCCTTGCTTTGGTAATCCAATACTTCCTCCTTATTTGACCCAAAGTCCACACAATTACAAGGTGAGCTGAGTTACGGTACTGCCGAACAACAATGTAAGCCAGCTTGTGTTCATGTGGCAATATCACTGGACGCTTTGACTCTGCAACAGCTGCATGTTTCTGCCATCCACCGATAACTAACAGTCCATTTCCCTGAGCAGGTGTCAGCTTGTAGAGTGGGTTAGGTTTCGACCCACCCTTACCTTTCTCAACTGCTGTGATCTCCTCGTGGTAGGCCTGATTCTGGACAACTAGGTTCCGAGCATGAATCATCTCGGGAACTGATATGTGACTTCCTGTGACCGAATTATTAAGGTTCTCTTGGTAAACTTCAGCCATCCCGGTTTTCTGAAGCTTATTCTGAAGATTGTTTGACCTAACTGTGGCCGCATACCCGTTGTTGGGTAATTTCGGTGTCCCAGCTCTCCATGGTATCGGCAAAACATCATGACCTTCCTCGTGACGGATCTTATCGTGACATAGATCAAGAACCTTGCGGTCTTCCGGTGACAATGACGTAACATCTTCATCAACTGACTCCATACTCCATAGCTTCTCTATCTGTTTGTTGAGGTCCACAAAATTTGAATTAACAACCTGAGACACCTGGCCATTAACAGGTCCACTGAGAGACCAACCAAACAAGGTTCGAATGGCATAAGGCTGATTTCTGTCGTTAGGGGCACTCTTTACTTCAAGAGGCATCAAGGCAAATGCGTTATCCATACCAATAAGGATGTCTGCCTGTATGTCGCTATCTACCTGTCGTATTGGCAGACCGCACAAGTGAGGATATCTCTGTAGGTTTATCACGTGGGCAGGACACCTCGCTGGGATGCTTGGTACCACTAGTACATTTTTCATTTCTGTAGCTTGATTCCCATCCACTGATTTTTAATTAAAAGACACAATCTTTGAGCATGCTTTCGAACTGTTGTTTAGGGTATTCATTTCGTAGTTTGCTGCGGTGCCCTTCAGCTTCAGCTGACTCACTAGTCGCTGACTGACGAATGTGTTAGTAGATCCAGTGTCTTACAGAGCGTAGGCTTCAGTTTGACCATTGACTATCACCGGAACTAGTGGTAAGTAGACACTGGTATTAACAGTGTTGACACTTGCATTACTACTCACACTGACCTGATTATCACTTCCAGTCTCATCACTAACATTTTCATGAGAAGCCTGCCTACCGTTTTCACCTTCAACGTGAATAAATTTTGTATGCTTTCTACCACAACCTGGCACCGTACAAACTGATCTTTTTCTACATTCATGGGTACTATGACCTGCCAACAAACAATTGTAACACAATCTGTTTCTTTTAGCAATCTGCAACCGATCTACAGGCTGCATGGCTTTGAAAGAGTCACAATGAAACAGTCTATGATTTTGACTACATACCACACAAGGACGCGATTGTCTGGGCTCACCTGATGATGCATGCTGAGGATTCAGTAGTCCTGAAGTCACTGGGGGATTCACAGACGGCCAGCTCGTCACCGCATTGCTGATGGCGCTCTTTGGGTTATCCCTGGACCTCACTGTTTCAGTCCCATACACAGGATCACAGGCTTCTAATGCGATCATTTTCACAAACTCAACAAAATCTTTAAATGTAGGGTACGCGTCTTTGTCCTTCTTTGTAGTCAAAGCCTGTTTTCTCCAGCGGTTACGGATATACGGTTGACACCGCTGCACTATGTCTATGATACTTTGCTGTGTATCAAGCTCTGAATATTTTCCAAGTTTTTCCAGAACTGTTAAGGCCATGGTAAGCTCATCCGCGAGCTGTTGCAGTTCATGAGCCTTTACAACCTTCCTGCCACACTTGAGGTCTGTTATAATCCTTTGCGACACCAAGTGGGAGTCTCCAAAACGGTTCCTAAGGATCTCCCGCGCCTGTTTATAGCCAGCCTCGCCTCCAATCAGAGCACAATTCTTTATAGACATTTTAGCTGGCCCAGTCGTATATTGCAACAATCTAGTTAGCTTTAACTGGCTATCAACAAATTTACTGTCCACAGTCTCATCAAATATGGCAATAAAGGTTTGATATTAAATGGGATTATCGTCAAATCTGTCAATCTCTACCTTCGGGATACTCAGAAGGTCGACTAAATCTTGCTGACTCGCGACAGGCCTTTCATCACCAATACCATTTACTGCGACATCTCGCTCAACCGTGGGGCCATCAAGCGCAGACTTCAGCCAAGTATTCGCTTCCTTTAACGCACAGGTGTAGCTATTTTCAACATCCTGGAACCACTGTTCACACTCATCAATCTCATCTAAATCCTCTAGCGCATTTCTATAACAGTCATGTGAGGCTTCAAATTCAGAGAATGATACACGAAGCTGCCGCAATTTAGACTGAACCTCATCAACATCTTCCTCAGCGACAAGGCGACGTAATTTCCCGAGGTGGCGAGTAATAGCTGCCTTTTTCTGACGACGGGTAGTCTTAAGATGTTCCATTTTGCTAAGTCTATTCACTGTAACGCGCGGGTCTTTAAAAACACAAATGTAACAACTTGTAGACGTATATCATTTTACTGCACTGCTATTACACGCATGTAACTTCATAAAAGGTTAGGGTTATGATCATGATCATGGTGAATCTACAACAAATAAGATAATAACATAAATGTCGATGTATAATAATGACAAAATGATTTGTCAACTCATGAGCAACGTTCACATGCATTGAATTACCAATAAAGGATATATCAATATCAGAAATAAATTGAAACCTTTAAACTGACTGAATAAACATTTATAAGAACCAATAAATCATTTAATTTAGTTCATACCCAATTGGATTTGTATCATAACTTTCCGTACACAAATAGCCTTCACACTGAATGAGACTCACGTCTTAAATTATCAAAATGGCAACATTGTATTACTATATAACCTGACAAATTCACACAGATATCCTGTCAACATAACACAAAATTATAAACAGTTACAACATGAAAGCTTAACCTCAAAGGAAGCAACGGCTTGACCTGATCTGCCAGCCAAGAAAAATACACTGGGCAAGCTAGATTACCGCCCCCTGACGCTATGTCCTGTTATACTTGAATAAACCATACTGAATTAAAATGACATGTATAAAAAATGAAATACTCACAGACTTGTGCGCTATTATTGACTTGACCCACACATTATGATGACATTGAGTCTTTGACTAGGGTGCCGTAACGGTGACTTGAAATCTTTACATGTACACAACAGTAAAGTGACTTGAACTAACACTTGTTGCCAACTGACCCCACCCTTGTCTCGGGGCATGCCTAAAATACCCAGGCGGCCTGGGAACAGTAACATAACACGGGGCTATCGAGAGTACCCCCTGTCCCACGAGCTGAGAGCAGTGACAATTTTGTATCCTTGACCCTGTGAAGCACTGTACAAGCTGGTGAGCTGTCGGTATGGCTGGACACCAGCCACAGCATGATAAATTACCACCCGGCTGGCTAGCTCAAACAATAAACAGCACATGAAGCCTGGTGCTCCGTCTGAATTAAGGAAATCTAAATTAACTGGTATAGCCTACACAAGATCACTGCATTAGTAAATGTAATACATATAATAATGGTTTTCCAACAGAGGTCGCGAATTAATTGCTTATAAAATGACACTAAATTCAGATGACACATATGTACATTAAACAAGTGCCACAAACATGGCAAAACCTATGGTTACACAAATCTACTTAAACTTATCTATCAATTCTAAAATTACAACAACCTGAGATATTACTGGCCCTCGTCAGGGCAGTAACATATATATATATTTATATATATATATATATATATATATATATATATATATATATATATATATATATATATTATATATATATATAAATATATATATATACACACAACTACTATACGCATTGGCCATCTAACAATGCTCTAACAATTTCATGGCAGTTTTGATTAAATTTTTTTATGACTTTTCATGAATTTTTCCCGAGTAACCTTTGTTTTGATTGATGCCTACCTTTGCCTTGAAGTAAGCTTAGAATCTTAATTTCTTATTATTTCGTAGAAATCCCTCTACGAAAGCAACGCAGATGGTGGCGCCACCTCGCGCCACTTTTGAACAGTGCTTCCACACCTGCTGGTCAAGCCAACTTTTTCAAGAGTTCTAATGTTATCACATCACATACTTGCCTGTACAAAATTATTGATATATTGCATATAAGAACCCATTCATGGAAGAAAAAAACAGTTTTTATTATTTATTTTTCCACAGGAAACATGACATGTGTTTTGTAAAAAAAAATATATATTGCCACGACGAGCACTGCATGTCAGGCAGTGACGTCAGGCCACAAGAAACACCAATGTCATTAAAAATTTTATACCTGATTGATAGCTTAATATTTCTGACACCGTCAGCCTTAGTTTTCCAGGGAAGAATAAAAATAATATGTATTAAGAGATTTAAGTGATAACTAAATTTTATCTGTGACGTCATATTATGCACCGTCCAATCACACCAGGGAAAAATCTGACGTGCTTATATTTTTTTTTAATTTTTCGGTCCATGTTAATTCTATAACAAAATCAAACCATTTATTCCTTGTGTTATTAAGGGTTTAGGTAAAAGTCAGCTTTTCACCCTTCTGTAAAATTTATGGGATTACTTTTTAGCTCAGCTAACTATAAGTCATCTGAGCTATAGTCGTGGTCCATTGTCCGTCGTCCGTCCGTCTGTCTGTCTAACCGTCCGTCCGTCCGGATGTCCGTCCGTAAGACTGGCACGTATCGACACCATTGGAACTACGAATCTAAAATTCGGCATACAGTTAGATGTCCCCAAAATCTCCTACCATGCCGAAAATTGGGTCAATAGGACTTCGTTCCTTCGAGATATTAAGGAAAAACCTCAATTTTTTATTAGAAATCTATTTTTACACTTCAGGACTGCCTAATATCAAAACCACTCATCTGGTTTTCTTTATATTTACCATAAATATTCCTCTATATAGTTCCTATGTACATGCAAGAAAAGAAGTCAGTATTATTTAATTTTAAAAAGTTATGGGCCCAAACATAATGGACTTTGTAAAAAAAAAAAATCAGGAAAGATATTTGGTCACTGAAGACCAAAAGTGTTAAAGGTAGGGACTTTTTTTTCAGTAATCAACTTTAATTAATCAAAATTTAATTGTATACCAAAAATTAGATCCAAATCTGTTAATTTTTTTTTTAAATATTGGCAAAATGTAAAGCAATTTTTAAAAAATCAGGAAATATATTTACTCACCTAACATGAGAATTGCTTAACCTAGAGACTTTTTTTCAGGAATATAACTTTATTTAATCAAGATTCAATTGTTTACCCAAAATTAGATCTGAATTTTGCAAATTTTTCAAGTTATTAGCATGAATAAAAAATCAATACCTTAAATTTTGTCCAACTTTGGCAATGGTACGTTTTTTCCCTGTAAGCACTGTTGATTCAATTTTCAGAGCATATATACATAAGGATTTAATCTTTTACAATCTGAAATTTCAAAGAAATTGATTGGAAAGAATAGCTTTTATTCACGTTTTCATACACCATGTCAAGTGTTGTTTACATCTAGCCCACCTAGTAGTACAGCCTTCACTTGCATTATGTAACCCACCCCAGGCAGCTTGCCTTGGCTCAGCTTGGCCACTACCAGCAGGCTTCCCCTCTGCCCTGTACTTCCCCCCCCCCCCCCCCCCCTCCAGATGGTGCATAAACTAGATGAATGTTATTATTTCATGTATTTGATTCATTCTTATTCTAGGCTATGCTACATTTTAGATTTTGTATTGTACCACCAGGGTTACAATGATTAAAGTGTACACAAAGTGGTGTATTGCTATGAAAGTGTGAATGTTCATCAGATAAGTAATTCCTTACTTCAGAAGAATAAAAACTTCACCAGGTGTGAAATTGACTATTAATTCCAGTAATAAATTAAAACTGGGATAGTAATTGTATCCCCAGACAATGTCGGGGGATACTATGTTTTCATACTGGTCCCGCCGCCGCCGCCGCCGCCGCCGCATATAAATCTTGTTTGGGCGATAACTCCAAAAATATTTTACGGATCTTTACCAAACTTGGTATATGTATAGATATGGGTGAGATGACAACGCCTATTTAAAATGAGGTCATGACCTTGACTAGGAAGTGTCCTTGACCTTGAATAGGTCCAATTTTGGGGAAAATCACACAAATTCTTAAATATCTCAAGAAATCTTGCATGGATTGATCCCAAAATCAAGTTGATCGAAGATCATGGATAGGGTTGTCATGTTCCAGAAACTGGTGGCGCCACCTATTATTCTTTACTTGTTTTTGTGCCGTTTAATACCCACAAAATTGCTACTTGACAGTACTGTGAGAATTATAAGTCAAAAACTAATGGACAGATTTCTTTTATATTATGCATATACATAGACATGGGTTATTGGATGATGTATATATATATATTGGGGTCATGACCTTTCCTATTAGAGTTGCCTTGACCTTGAATATTGCCATATATGGTGAAAATTACACAAAATCAATATCTCAATGAGGGATGCATGGATTGGTCCAAAAATCAACTTGACCGAAGATCTTGGATAGTATTGTCATGTACCAGAAACAAGTGGCGCCACCTGTTATTCTTTTACTTGTTTTCATGCCGTTTAATACCCCATCATTGCCACTTAACAGTACTGTGAGCATTATAAGTCAAAAACTAATGGACAGATTTCTTTCATATTATGCATATACATAGATATATGGGTTATGGGATGATGTTTATTTAAATTGGGGTCATGACCTTTCCTATGAGAGTGGCCTTGACCTTGAATATTGCCATATATGGTGAAAATCATACAAAATCATTAATATCTCAATAAGGGATGCATGGATTGGTCCAAAAATCAACTTGACCGAAGATCCTGGATAGTGTTGTCATGTACCGGAAAAAAGTGGCGCCACCTGTTATTCATTTACTTGTTTTCGTGCCGTTTAATACCCCATCATTGCCACTTAACAGTACTGTGAGCATTATAAGTCAAAAACTAATGGACAAATTTCTTTCATATTATGCATATACATAGACATGGGTTAGGGGATGATGTATATTGAAATTGGGGTCATGACCTTTTCTATGAGAGTGACCATTCTATGAGTGTGGTCTGATATTAATTGTTGCTGAAGATGGGGGGGGGGGGGGGGGCCTATTCTTAAAGGGGGGGGGGGGAGATTAATTGTATAGGGATACTATGGCACCTGCGGTGCCAAGAAATGTCTAGTTAGCACAATGATATTGTTTGTCCTTCATTCAACCAACAGTGTGTATACTTTATTTGAAAAGATGTTTTATTTTATCAAATTTACTGAATCTTTTATTTTATTTTGGTGAATAAAATTAAGCATGTACTGAAAACTCCAATGTGCAAAACTTTTTAATAGTGATTCAAGGAATATTCTTGTATATGCCATGTTGTGGCATTATTTTCTTTTAAATTCAGTTTAAACATTTATGATTTAAAAATAATAAAATATATGTGTATGCATAATATGACCCAATATGAGCTGGATATATAATGATTGCAACTTTTGCAACAATTCTAATATTTTAACTTATAGTTTCAGTTTTTTTACTCTGTATATATAATGATTGCAACTTTTGCAACAATTCTAATATTTTAACTTATATTTTCAGTTTTTTTTTTATTAAAAATTTATAAAACCTGTAAATAAAAAAATGATTCAGATAAAAACTTCTTAATGGAAAAAGTGGATACTAGTATGCTAAAAAATTGGGTTATATATAAACTTAAATGCATTATTCCCTTGAAAGTGAAATAAAGGTATTAGTCCATTCTGTCCACTTGCCTGTCCATCTGTAAATTTTCATATGCATCACAGTATCTCAAAACTTTTACTGTTTTTCTTCATGACAGTCTTGTCAGAGTATTAGTTTGCAATCATATATTTAGAACTTTACTATTACAAAGTAGGAGGGCCCCTTTCCTCTTAGCTTTTTATATTCTTATATAAATGAAAAACATCACAATAGAATATTTCTACATCCACCGTCGTGCTGCCCTCACTTTTCCCTTCTCTGAACCCCATCCCAAAGTCAGCCTCAGTAAGCAAGAACAAGATGAATCAGATATATTCATACTTTAATATTTTGTATAACTATTCGTCCATAGGTACCTATGTACATGCCAGAAATTATGTCAATATTGTGTAATATGTAGACATAGTGGGCATCACAATAATGTACCTTGTCAAGACTAAAGAGATATTGTGTCATACAGTCACAAATTCATAAATCACTTCATCAGCATAGTTAATCATAACATCATATCTGTCAAATTGAAAGCTTGCAGACTACCATACACTTTAGATTCTTCAATAAATTGCCTTATCATCATTCTACTACTGCTTATTACTGCTGTCATTGCATTCATATTTGCTCAAATATATCACAATTTTCAACCCCCCCCCCCTAAATAAATAAAAAAACCACTATATTTTACTCTAGTAATCCATCAGTCAGGTAATTTCATTTATCATTTACTCACATATTACATTACATTCCTTTATAATAGCCCAACATGTCCATGATATTCATAAGCTTTATCGACTCGATATAGTATCACAACTAGTGGAGAAACATTTATAGTCCAATCACGATCAGCTGAGCGCCGTGACCCATGGGTCCCTTGTTTTTAATGTTTTTTGTTAGAGGTAATCGCATTTATTTTTCAATGCTAACTGAACTACGTATATGTACATATGCAGAATTCCATCTCGGTTTCGGGCTTCGTGACAGGGCAGTATCACACGCTTCCTCTCATTTTGTATCCTGGCGTCAACCAGGCCCGGTTACTACTGCACCTGCGGAGCCTGAGTGCGTAACCGTCCCATTACTGGGTCATACCACCGAGAACCCCAGAAAGGCGTAGTCGTTTGTGAGTGAAACACGGCCATTGAGCACGGCCTTCACATTAAGCCTGCAGAGAGCTCACCCTGGGTGGGGCCCGACCGTGAAAGATCTCACCGCCTCGGCTGAGGTTCTAACTCACGATTTCCCGGCTTTTAATCCTTTGATTTTTGTGTTACCTTACAGCCACAGAAGCTGGTAAATAACAGACGCCGGAATTCAGGGTAACAGAAACTCTGCATACATGCAAAGGAACCGTAGGTTATTCCAGTTAAGAAAAGTTATTATAACCGATGTATGAGCTTGGTTATCTACAAGCGATTAGAGTCTGTTTCATCCCCTCATGTCCACCTGTTTATTTTCTGCTATGAAACTTTATACTGGTTACATTAATGGAAAATGTGGTGTGGGTAAAGGATGCAAGGGGCATAATTGCTATCAAGGAAAATATGTATCCACCTTACACCTAAAAAAAATAAGGAATTATTTTAAAATATGAGAAATCAGTCTACAATTTACAACCTATCAGACCCACTTATGACGGGCAAGGTAACTGGTCACATGCACAAACAGCCTCGATGGACAGCTGCTGATTGGATGATGTTATGTAAACACTCTAAATATATAACCAGCTAAAACAAGGATGGCTACTTATGTAGCGACACATCGGATCTGCAAGATCATTGCGAAGAGACCAAAACGTAAACAAATATTGAATTAAAATTTCAGTTTTAGGTTAAATAGAAACATGATAAAGGAAAAAAAAAAAAAAAAGTTGTTGATATATTGTCATGCAGTTTTATATTAGTCCATTAGAAAAAGGGGGCTTAAAATATAGTGTACCTTTTGAAAACAAAATAATGCAACAAAATCATATGAAAATGATTGATTAATTAAAAATAAGTATTCCATCAGAACTATTACTGTACCAGGTTTAAAATAACGTATACTTATAGGACTTATATGAATATATAAATCACTTTTGGTTTGATTTTAGATAAAGGGGTTTTAAACATTAATGATACCTTAAGTACAAGCTTACCAGCATACGGGGCCGTGTATTCATGGCAAGATTGTGGCATGTTCAACGTGCTTACAAAGGGAAGAAACTTGCACTGGATATCGCTTCACGTTCTTAACTACGAATCAAGTTGTTTAGAACTCAAAGTTTCACCGAATATCTAATTTCAAACAAAACAAGCTTGGCATTAAAATCTCAGTGGGGGAGACTTCAGTTAATTAATTGGGAATAAGAAGGTTGTTTATCAAGAGTTCCGGATGACTTTTAGCAATACGGATTTATCACGCCAAATCCGTTTACATTTGATATGATTTGCCCGCATTTTATGTTGTCTTCATGCCAACAAAGCCGGCAGTTGTTATAGACTAATATATTATTATTATATTTATAGACTTTATCTTTTATTTGCAAAACAACATGAAAGAATTAGAACAGTTAAGCCTCCTCAAGGGAGACGAAGCCTCTTAAAACAATTCATGTATCAGAAATTCGCCGAATCTTTATTGATTAGTCTTTTTTAAATAAGTATTTCGTCCCCAACTAAAGCCATCCATGCCCTTCTCTAGCTGATCATGTATCCTGTTGATCGGTGAGAAATCAGATAAATAATAAGCAGGATTGTTTCTATACAGACGTGATGTAGGCCTAATATACATGTTGCGGAGGCTGGCATCGTCTTCATTATCCGGGGATAAGGAACACAATGGGTTACGCTAAGGTCTAACGCGCGGGAACCCCCGTCAATGGAAAGGCTTAATGGATAAAAACACCACAGAACGGTTCTGCCCACCAACGCAACGCCAACTGCATTTTTTTTGTTGTGGTTCATGGAAAGCGTGCATGCTGCCCCGGGTTCACTGCGTAGTAAACGTTCCAGCGCTCATGGAAAGGTGGAGATAAACTGAAAATATGTGCTGTTTGTTGTTGTAATTAAGTCAACATCTGGTAATTATAAACAGAGCCGAAACGTGTATTTTATTTTTATTTCAGTTGGACTTAATGATTTTTTTTTTTGTACCTGAATTCTTCAGCACTAATTACTGAATGTTTTAACTTCATCGTAAAAAATGTTGTTTGATATTACATATAGGATGTGCCCGTAACAGGCCTACTCTAATTAAGATTTGACTGATTTTTTTTTACAAATTTTTAACCTTATGAGAAAAAGAGCCAGGCTGCGATCAGAAAATGCTTTGATAACTGGTTATATTGTTTCTTTTAATAAGAAAAAGACATTCAGTGGTAGAAGTTTCGGAACTGTATGTTTAAAATTGTGAAACGTTCTGCCAGCATTTATAAAGATTGCAATAAAATTCTTAGAACATTTTATTGTAACAAAATCTACTCACTTTTTAACTTTTATATATCTGTCATTTTTACTGTGTTCTTACTTTACTCCTATTAAAGTTTTTCATATATTTGTTACAGTCAATTTGTCAATAAAGTCGAATTTGTAAATTGCTTGAAATTCTTAGTCAATTTACATACTAAAATATGCATACACTTTTACATCTAAGATGACTACATCTTAGCTAATGTAAGAACGAGAATCAAGTCAAATGGAATTATATAGATTATTAATATGTGCAATAATATGTGAAATAAATGGAGAAGAATGGTGCGTGATAACCACAGTTGTAGTTAATATCGAAATTATAATTAGATATGCTTCGGGGTTTAATCACAATTACCGACGTTGTTGCAGGATGCGTATGCGCCATATATACCGCCGACAGCCATTGTTTTATGTTTTTTTATGACTTATGCGGAGCTCTGCGTCGGTGATCGATTTGTGCAGATTTGTGGAGAAAGGCATAGAATGCAAAATCTATCTTCACCATTTAAGACACAAGAATTATCGAGGGGTGGCGCCAACTCGCGTCACATTTGAACAGCGCAGGCACACTTGCAATCAGCACTCTGTCGGTGCTCTCCCATAATTCGTGTTTATCTTCACAACTGCTTGTTTGTAGTGACCTCACACCGTTGTTTACACAACGTTGTGCTAATGATATAGTGCGATATTCTTTATTAAATCTGCAGACCAAATTAATTTTATTACAAATAAAACCATTTATTTATTATTAAAGTCAGCTATTCCCCTACCTTTTCTGTAGAATTAAGTGATTTCTGGCTCACTCTGCGTCCATATCAAGGAACTCTAGGTAATTCCATTAAATAAAATTTCTTAGAAAACGTCTCTGTGAGGGATGAATAAGCATGTTTATCTACAAGTTATGAGTAAATATTTGACGTGCGCCATTGTTGACACTTAGACAAACAACATGTAAACTAAGGTGGTTGGTTGCATATGTGCGGAAGTTGAGAGGTCACTACTTAAAAAAAGTCCCTTTGCAAAACTCTAGTTCTGCTTACATGCCACCAGATGTCCTACTTGATTTTATTTGGATTATTTGCATCATAAACACGTGGATATAAACAAAACGAGAAACCTCTGGGATATGATCTCTGTTACTCTGTCTTATTTTATAAAAAAAAAAATCCAAGGATTATTTTGATATAATAAATGGCAAAAATCTGAATAGGCCCCTATAAAAGTTCATCTCCTCATGTTTTATTTAGGAATCATTAAAATTGTAGCAAAATTTTGAGAGGGCCAGAAATAACCACAATATAAAAAAATAGAGTATAAAGGGGTGATATAGGCAACTGTTAAGGGACCCAGGCAGAGCCGGAGTTACATTTGGACTGAGTGGGCTGCAGCCAATGGCCCCACAATCTCAGGATGCATCCACCTCCATTCGTTTATTCCGTTTGTAACAATAAAAATAAGGGGAAAAAATGTTTATCATGAAATCTGTGCGAGATGCAGAGCGTAATGAAGTCTTTGATGAATTTATATATATATATATATATATATATATATATATATATATATATATATATATATATAAAATCAATTAAGAAGCGGTAACTGTAATGACTTTCTAGAGGCTTTAGTATGGCTCTGTGTGGACTTCGTTATTGATATCATACTTTCGTTGAGCAATTAAATACAACGATGATTAATTTATAAAGTCTCTTTCGATTTCATTAACATAATTTCAGAAAAGTTTGATTACTTAGATGAAGAATGTAGTTACATTTTACTCATGATCATCGGGGCCTCCGTAGCCAAGAGCCTCAGAGCCTTAATCCGGCAGTAGGTCCTGGTGGTTCCAGTAGGCCTATTTATTACCTCCGGCAAAGGAGGCTATGTTTTCATCCAAGTCCTTCCGTCGTCTGTCGTTCATTCGTCATTTGTCTGAAGGGGACGTTTTCTCATGTAGGAAAAGCACTTGACGGATTGACACTAACATTCATACACAGACACTGTTGAGCCATGCACGTGTTCCGCATTAAGGCTTTAAAAAGCTCCTACATTTTCAACTTTTCGATTGTTTTTATCTTTCTGAGCTTTCTAAGAAAAAAACACACACACACACACTTTGCTCACTGCTACAAGTATTATGTCCCATGTTTTGACTTACAAGATAAATGGGACCAATCAATTCTTTGATTGTCGACAACACATTTTAGATTGTGATACGATTGTGGCTCGCTCCTTTTCAATTGTCCGGCACTTAAGATAATTTTTGCACAGATTAAAAACATCTATTTTAAACAACTTTTGTTGCAAAAGGGACCACTTGATCATATTGACTCTTCGTTTTGTCGGTTTGAGAAGGACTATTTTGTAAATGTTCGTGAGATACTGGGTTCAAATAATATTTTGTAACAAAAACATAATAACAAAAAAATGGTCCTCAACCAGTTTATTCAAAGCAAAAACGTCAGTGACCATTAATAATATATTTCACGCATTTAATTAAGTTCAGGTACGAGAGGAATAAAAACAGCCAAAAGTGAGCCTGCCATGTGTTAGTGCTCAATAGTCCTAAAAACATCCAAAGTAAGGCTAAAATAAAAAAAAAAAGATATGGTTCTCAGGCACTTTTTTTCAGAAACCACTGCAGGCGGTCGATATTTTATTTTACCTTTTTTGTATGTTTCGATAAAATTGTAATATGATCAGGAAAAGCATGAAAATAACAGAATTGTTTTGCTAAACAGACAACAGTACTACATAACAAGGAAATCTTATCAAAATTGTATTATTTTATCTTCTTGAAAGATGAAAATTAAAATAAAAGTTGTTGATGGGGGGGGGGGGGGGGGGGTGTAAAAACAGCCGCGGGCGGTGCATGAGAACCATACCTTTTATTTTTTTTTGGCCTTATACATGTATATGGTTTTCAATAATCATGTCTCTCTTTATAAATTCTTTCTCCAATTCTGTGGTTGGCTTTTTACTCGCGAGGGTTTTAAATTCACGATATTCGCGAAAATTAAAACTTTCGTTAATAACACCTCATCTATACAGGTAATTTTCGGTACAGCTTCCTTGGCGTTTCATATATCTTACCCTGCTTAGATTGATACTTCAAATAATAACATATATTTTACGTCAAATGTAACTGAAGTTCCATATTACAATTAATATCCGAGTTTTTTTTATTACATCCTCCGATAAAGAACAAGTATTTCCACTCGTTAGCTGTTCCCTTTGGTCCTCATCAAATGGTTAATATGTTGTTACCCGCATATTAAATAATAAAATAACAGTTAAATATTTGTTTTAAACTTATCCATGGTAACATCGCGCAATTGAAATCCGCGCAAAACCATAAGGAATTCAAATTCGCCATCTTTAAACCCCTCCAAATGAAGACAATCAGAGTATTGTTGGGCCACACTCTTTCTAAAACGTAAAACATATATAAATGAAAACGTTTAAAATCAGCAGATAAATCTGAATGACTTGTGAGTGGCTCACTAACAGAGTGGTCGTACAACACAGGTTTCACTGTATAATTCCGACATGGCAGAAGCCTCTGGATTTTTTCTCTGACCCTCTCTGTGTATTAGCACACTTTCTCTCTCTCTCTCTCTCTCTCTCTCTCTCTCTCTCTCTCTCGCACCCATACACACATACACACACCATCACACCCACACAAACACACACAGCCCCCCCCCCCCCCCGCACACAATAGTTTAGTGGAATCAGATGTTATTTCATGGGCACGCCAACAGATAGAGTGCGATTTCGGATAAAACATTTTGACATAAATTTAATGTTCAATTTTTTAAAAATGTTCTTTTTGCTGACGCCACTCTTTGTCCATATGTATTTTCCTGTCATTGGCATAGACAGTAACACATATATCTGACTGCCGTAATGTCTTTAAAGTAAGATGGCAGTAGCCAAAAATACCGTAAAAATCTATGTCATGTGATGTGTTCTTATCTTACAGGTGTCCGAACGCTGCAGTCTACTGTAGATCTTTTGTAGATCTGATGTCGAATCTTCCATATATTTAATGTTAACTGTAGGATCATCTTTTCACAAAGCTGAGGTCGAATGCATTAACATCTCTTGTCATTTTAGCTGACTTTACGAGCAAGACGCCGGAGGTACCAAAGCCACCGGCTCGCCGTGTGAGCGCCATTGACTAATTGTTTAGGACGGTACTTTTGATGTGAAGTGAGATATATCTCCAAGCGCTGATCTTCAAAGGACCGCCAGCACTGAGACAGTGCTATGCGATTAGCGGCGTGATGCACCATCGCATTGAGAACGTGAAGGGTTTTTACCAGACCTGCTTCAGGCAACCTGACAAAAAGACTGCTGCAGCGATTCCATAAAAGAAAAAAAAATGTGACAGTTCTGAAGAAGCGCTGAGTCAGTTTTATCAGATAACGCCATTTTATTACGGCATCCTCGACAAGGCTTGCTCTAATCAATTTTAACCCAAAAATATCTATAGTAGCGTCATTATACGTCTCGCTCCAACCTCAACCATGAATTGCTTACAATACAAGCATCACTCAATAAATTCCTTGCAACCAGGATTTTGTTATGTCAGTTTTATGTTTAATGTAGTAAATAATGGATGCTCATGAAAACCTCAATAACCAGGTGGCACGCACGGCATGCTGGGATGTCTCAGTGTAAAGAGTTATCCCTGTTTTATCTATATACACGCCTACATGTTTTCCAACTGAAGTACAAATAACTAAGCATAGATTATCCGTGTTTCTTTCCTCATATTTATTTTTAACGCATAATTTTGAACGAAGTCAACATTTTTTTTAGTTTCTATTATTGTCGCTGGTAGTTTATGACAAGGTATACGTTTTCTAGATTTTTGTAGGTACGGCAAAATCATAAATTTTAAACATTAAATAAAACATATCCGATTATTAATTCGCAATATTGTATTTTTCTAGCTATGTATTGAAGTTTTCTTTCTTTAAAGGTCATTGCAAAGAATCAACTGTCTCCTGATGATATCATGTTGATGTCTCGAGCACTGACGATTCTCATGGGTACGTGACATTTATCTCGTAAATAGTATTTCTGAGTACTTATATTCCAGTCACTTTTATGCCGGAGTGTGTGATTAATTTCTTTTGTATTTCGGGTCTATCTAGGAATAAAATCAATATTAAAAGTGGTCTTTGGACCATATTGACCCTTGATATTTTACTTTTAAATTTCATTTGATTAAAATCGCAAAATATTGAAAATATACTCTCATTTGTGTGGATTGAAGATATTAAACTTTAAACGTTGATGAGAAAAAAGGCTCAAATTTGAAACAAAGGTTAATTTTTTAAATAAATTTCTTATATTTTAACAAAATCAAAAATTATTTTAATCATCATACAAGTAAGAGCGGGCTACTTAACTAACATAAAAATATCAAGAACTTGTCAAAAATTTTTAACTACCATTTTTTCTCTTGTTTTTAACCAACACTTATTTTTTTATTCAAACAAAAGATATTTTTAGTTTGCCAGTTACGAAGAAACTCTGAAAGAATGGAAAGACCGCCAGCTGTCCCCTACACTGGATTCCTTTTCCCGTGTCATGTCCAATCCTCATTCAAGTGAGCTCTTGTAATCCGGCGGTAATAATTTCACCCACACACAGAACACGAAAGCTAAATCTAGGTTTAACAAGGAAATTGAAAGATTCAGGTTAACACGAAAGACCGGAGAATGGATGCCTGAAAGAGATTTCTAAACAAAACAACAAAAAGAACACAATTGTTATTGTCTTTTAATTGCGTAAATTCTATTTGAAGTGACTTATTAAATATTAACAATATTGTTTACTGGTCTCCAGTATTTTAAATTCACAGTTTATCATACCTCCGCCGTGTTGCTTGGTTTGTCAGTTAGAACATTTACCCAAAACATTCTGAGCAGATTTTAATAAAGTTTTGTGGAATCTTAAATATCTCCTTGGTAAAATACAGTAAATTTTGGAGGGACTTTGGGTCACCATAATATATATTTAATACAAGGGATTATATACCATTGTGTTACTGGGTGAATCCTTTGTCCCGGGCAGAGACCGCCCATTCATTGGATCAGGGCCAGCGTTTGATTTGCAGTTCTGCAGATGAGCCCGTGGCACTTATTTAAGCGTAACATTATGTACAACCCAAATAAGTTTCATTAGTATCCGACTTTTATACACTCTGAGATACCCCTTTCCTTCTCCCTTCCAGAATATATTTTTTTCTCTTCATGCCTGCTCTACTTCCACCTTTCCCAATAGATCATATCTATCCTTCCCTTGCTTTATAACCTTTCTTTTCTCCTCCCTGTTCGAGTATCTTCTTGAAATACTCCTGTCTTCCCCTGTCCATCCCTCCTCCTCTGTACTCAATTCTCTTCTTGTAATCTCTTTCTTTTCCCTTTTCCTCTGCACTTTATTCTTTACTTGTAATCTCTTTCTTTTCCCTTCTCCTCTGTATTTTATTCTCTTCTTGTAATCTCTTTCTTTTCCCTTCTCCTCTGTACTTTATTCTCTTCTTGTATTCTTTTCTTTTCTTTTCTCCTCTGTACTTTATTCTCTTCTTGTATTCTTTTCCTTTTCCCTTCTCCTCTGTACTTTTTTCTCTTCTTGTATTCTTTTCCTTTTCCCTTTTCCTCTGTACTTTATTCTCTTATTGTATTGTCTTTCTTTTCTCTTTTCCTCTGTTCTTTATATTGTTCTTGTATTCTCCAATCCCCTCTCCTCTTCTAGTCCCTCTTATTGTTATTGTCTTTAACTCGATCTCTCTCTTTTAGTTTTTATTTGTCTTCATCTCCTTTGTCAGTCCCTCTCCCCTGATTTCTTGATTTCTAGTCCTCCTCCTCACAGTTCCTCTATCCTGATTTCTTGATGTCTAATCTTCCTTTTCTCAGTCTCTATCCCCTGATTTCTTGTTGTCTAATCCTCCTTTTCTCAGTCTCTATCCCCTGATTTCTTGTTGTCTAATCCTCCTTTTCTCAGTCTCTATCCCCTGATTTCTTGTTGTCTAATCCTCCTTCTCTCCGTCCTTCTCTCCTGGTTTCTTGATGTCTAATCCTCCTTTTCTCAGTCCCTATCCCTGAATTCTTGATGTCTAATCTTCCTTTTCTCAGTCGCTATCCCCTGATTTCTTGATTTCTAATTTTTTCTTTCCTCAGTCCCTATCCCCAGATTTCTTGATGTCTAATCCTCTTTTTCCTACCTTCTCTCCTGCTTTCTTGATGTCTATTCCTCCTTATCTCCGTCCTTCTTCCCTGAATTTTTGATGTCTCATCCTCCCTTTTTTCAGTCCCTCTCCCCTGGTTTCTTGATGTCTCATCCTCCCTTTTCTCAGTCCTTCTCCCCTGATTTCTTGATTTCTAATTTTTTCTTTCCTCAGTCCCTATCCCCAGATTTCTTGATGTCTAATCCTCTTTTTCCTACCTTCTCTCCTGCTTTCTTGATGTCTATTCCTCCTTATCTCCGTCCTTCTTCCCTGAATTTTTGATATCTCATCCTCCCTTTTTTCAGTCCCTCTCCCCTGGTTTCTTGATGTCTCATCCTCCCTTTTCTCAGTCCTTCTCTCCTGATTTCTTGATGTCTAATCCTTCCTTTCTCAGTCTCTCTCCCCTGATTTCTTGATGTGTAAACCTCCTTATCTCCGTCTTTCTTCCCGATTTTTTTTACGTCTCATCCTCCCTTTTTTTTCAGTCCTTCTCCCCTGGTTTCTTGATGTCTAATCTTCCTTGTCTCAGTCCCTATCCACTGATTTCTGGATTTCCAATCTTTCTTTCCTCAGTCCCTATCCCCTGATTTCTTGATGTCTAATCCTCTTTTTTCCACCTTCTCTCCTGATTTCTTGATGTCTAAACCTCCTTATCTCCGTCCCTCTCCCCCGATTCTGTATGTCTAATCCGCCTTTTTTTCAGTTCCTCTCCCCTGATTTCTTGATATCTAGTTATATTTTTCTCCGCCCTTCTGATTTCTTGTTTCCTTTTCCTTTTATCTCCGTTTCTTTTTATCTAGTCCCTCTCTTCCTTCATTATCAACCTCCACTGGTATCTTTTTGTCTATTGCTGCAGCTGCTCCTCGTGTGTTTGCACATTTTTTATACGCTGTAAATCCTTCTATATACTCCATCTCTTCGTCTTCTCCTTACGTACGATATTATTCTTTTATATATTCCTTCTCTCCGTCTTCTCCAAACGTACGTTATCATTTTTCTATAAACTCCTTCTCTCCGTCTTCTCCTTACGTATGTTATTATTCTTCTATATAATCCTTCTCCCCGTCTCCTCCTAACGTACGTTTTTTTCTTCTATAGACTTCTTCTCTTCGTCTTCTCGTCAAGTACGTTATTGTTCTTCTATGGACTCCTTCTCTCCCTCTTCTCCCCACGTACGTAATTATTCTTCTATAGACTCCTTCTCCACGTCTTCTCCTTATGTGTGTTATTATTCTTCTATATACTCCTTCTCACCGTCTTCTCCTAACGTACGTTTTTATTCTTCCATAGACTCCATCTCTCCGTTTTCTTCTTACGTATGTTATTAGTCTTCCACAGACCCCTTCTCTCCCTCTTCTCCTAACGTACGTTTTATTCTTTATTAGACTCCTTCTCTACGTTTTCTCCTTATGTGTGATATTATTCTTCTATAGACTCCTTCTCTCCGTTTTCTCCTTACATATGTTATCATTTTTGTAATACTCCTTCTCACCGTTTTCTCCTAACGTAAGATATTATTCTTCTCTATACTCCTTCTCTCCGTCTTCTCCTTATGTGTGTTATTAATTTTCTATGTACTCCTTCTCCCCGTCTCTTCCTTACGTACGTTATTATTCTTCTATATACTCCTTCTCGCCGTCTTCTCCTTATGTGTGTAATTATTCTTCTATGTACTCCTTCGCCCCGTCTTCTCCAAACATATGTTATTATTCTTCTATATACTCCTCCTCACAGTCTTCTCCTAACGTACGTTTTTATTCTTCCATAGACTCCATCTCTCCGTTTTCTTCTTACGTATGTTATTAGTCTTCCATAGACCCCTTCTCTCCCTCTTCTCCTAACGTACGTTTTATTCTTTATTAGACTCCTTCTCTACGTTTTCTCCTTATGTGTGTTATTATTCTTCTATAGACTCCTTCTCTCCGTTTTCTTCTTACATATGTTATTATTCTTGTATATACTCCTTCTCTCCGTCTTCTTTTAACGTCTTTTTTTTCTTCTATAGAATCCTTCTCTCCGTTTTCTCCTAACGTAAGATATTATTCTTCTCTATACTCCTTCTCTCCGTCTTCTCCTAATGTGTGTTATTATTATTCTATGTACTCCTTCTCCCCGTCTCCTCCTTACGTACGTTATTATTCTTCTTTGTAATCCTTCTCTCCCTCTTCTCCAAACGTATGTTATTATTCTTCTATATACTCCTTCTCACCGTCTTCTCCTAAAGTACGTTTTTATTCTTCCATAGACTCCATCTCTCCGTTTTCTCCTTACGTATGTTAATAGTCTTCTATGGACCCCTTCTCTCCCTCTTCTCCTAACTTACGTTTTATTACGTTATTATTCTTCTATATACTCCTTCTCCCCGTCTTCTCCTTTGTAAGTTACTATCTCCTCCTTTTCCATATCCTGTATTCCCCTTCCGTCTCCACAGGTATCTTACAGCAAACGCCTCTTTGATCTCCTCCCCTCGCCTCTGGTGTCTTCTTGGGTGTCACCCTTTATCCTTATGTGGACACCATTAATCATATTGTTCCATACCTCATTCTGACCTCGACTTATGTCTTATCTTTATCCGCGTCCTTATTACACTGGACAACTTTTGGCTGTAGATTAAATGAAGCTGTCAAAAAGGCCCCTTGGAAACAACTTGTTGTTCACACGGTTTATATTTAACTTAATATAATACAATTGATACCTTTATCGGAGCGACCAGGTGGAACAAAACTTAAACCCTAACCCTACGTAACCCGTAATCGCTTCTTTGAGACGTCACTAAGGATATGATGCTTTGAGTGGGTTGTTTATATCGACTCAAATGAGCTGGCCTTACAACCGGATGAAATACAGCCCCCGTAAAGCTGTGCCCCTGGTGGCCTTTTGTCAAAGGCCAGGGGTGCGCAAACACAAACGGCACTTCTTGCTGGTAAAAACGCTTATCATTATATCAGTTTGTTTTTCTTATTTTAACAAACGAGATGCAGTTCATGACATAATTTATGGTACATAGTATCATTACATGGCCGGTTATACAATGCATTACATGCGATATTAAATACGGCATTCTTCAGGGATAATTTATCGGCTATAACATATATCTATGACAAAAATATATTTATCCTCCTAATTAATTAAACATTTTAATATTTCTTTCTCTTAATCCTTATAATCTTCTTTAATTATATCTGTACAAATATAATCAATAAGCGTAATTCTTATGAAGAAAATCATATGTTTTTATACATATTTTCTATGACATATTAACCAATTTAATCAATTTCATATAGGAATTATTTAATTGCATTTTCCCGTCAATTCTTTTAACCGTCATTATTAATAACTTCATTGAAAAGGCACTTCTTTCACCTTATTAACGCCATTTTGGGATTAGAAACATCATTCTAGCAACATGAACATAACTGAGACGCTAGTGTGGGACATTAAAAGCACCACTCTAATGTTATGCAAATTGCAAAAATATCATAAATACCTTCTTGGCGTTTGGGCAAGCTCTGATGTTACAGGTTTGGCATTCTTGATGACTATCCTTATTTTAAATTGATATTTGGTTCTCTGCAATGATTAAATCTGAAATATTTTGTCAATACTTTCGAGGGTTTCAACTAGTGATGTGGTTATAGGTACATTTGATATTTTTAAATGATGCAAATACAGTTGAAGTATGACAATACGGGAAGGTTAGCAACTTATAGGGAATATTAAGGAAAATTTTGTTGAATAATTGTTGAGTAAAGTAGTTTGAATGTCTCACTTGAACAATCAGGGTTTGCAGAATGTCAATACAAACTCATCTAGTCTTTGCCGGCATTAATTTCGGTAAATAAATACGGCAATTATTATACATAACCACTGTACAAATCAGGCACAGATGAGATCCGCACCACAGTTTATACCTTTATATATATAAACCGTCTATGAATAGAGCACAGGAGATCGTGAGTTCAAATCCCAGCCGTGGAGCGGTCAGATTAAAACGGTTGGCCCCGCCCAGGCTGAGCGGTTTGCAGGCTTAATGGGAAGGCGTCCTTTTGAGGTTCCTCAGCGTTTGACCCACCAATGGGGATGGTTACACACTTATGACCAGCAGGTACTGTAGACTTACATACTAAGGGAATCAGACAAGTCAGCGCATTATCAGAACATTTCTTAGTAAGTATTCAAAAACACACAGTTAACTACAGGGCCTATTGGTCTGAGATTGTAAGTTATTTAAGCTTACTTGATTAATTGAGATAATTCATTCCTCAAACATTTTTCTCTTCATTTAATTTCACTCTAGAAACCCCATACAAGTTCATGGAATATTGTCTTATACAGACATGAAAACAGGACTTTATAGAAGTTGATCTGTAAAAATGTGTAATAAACAAACTGCAGATTCTTACATTAATTTGCATAAATTTTCATATTATTACCTAAGGCGTTAGGTGGGAGATGTATGTAAAGGCTAATATATATTTTTTACTATAATCAGTTCCACCAATCTGTATAAGTTGTTGGCCATTAATCTCTTTAACTTAAATGTAACACAAATTATCACAAAAACTGGTGAGGGACCAAATGCCTAATGTTAGGTGTAACATTTAATATAAAAAGAAAACCAACATTTATATTCGCAACCATCTGGTTCTTTTTGGAACTTGTGGCCAAGTAATATGGCGTCTGCCATGGGTGTGCAGCCACACATTGATACAGCTACATTTGTTAAGCATATTTAGATCAAACCAATCAGAGGCATTAAAAGCTAGTTGTTTGAGCACGTGACCAGTGACCTTGACCTTCATAAATGGGGTTGATATGTTGTATAAAAATAGACTGTTTACTAAGAAACTGATTTGCTTATATTACACAAATATTTTGCATTGTAGGGTTTTAGTTTCATTATAGCTAATTAAGTCCTTGTCCCATTTTTTCATCACAGAATACTATTTGGAATTTATTTGTGAGCATATTAAAATATTGCCAAATTTTCAGTAGGCACCCTTTCCGTGAAATGTGAATAAATCGTTACAACTCTGTGATTGTTTCAGGGATGATTGAACAACAATTTTGGTCCCTTATTTCATTTTTAATGCAGTTATACACCTGCCTTTTTTGTAGAATTTATGTAAGTATTAGCTTACATATTAAAGAATTATAGGTAATTCAAGTTAAGTAAGGTTCAGGTGATGATGGTGTGAGCTTATTTATCAGCAAGCTCTTAGTAAACACGGCACATTTGCCCATGTTGACAAGCAGAAAAAACAATTACATGTAACCAGTTAACGTTCACTGCACATGTGCGAGAGTTAAAAACATCACTTTTTCTTGTTGGTGAGGATATATGAAGAGGCTTTTGTTCTTTGCAAAACTTCGGTTCGTCTAATTATCCTTAAGTCCTCCTTCTACGTGTTTGGGTTACGACCGCCGGCCATTTTGTCGGACCTCCCACATGTTATAAACACGCTGGTATTAAAACATCCGGAAACCCTTTGTAACGTAGAATTTTTGTTTATTTTGTGAAGGGCCCAAGGAACATTTCTTTAATATACGTCAGATATCGGAAAAGGCTTCTTAAATGTTACATTAATTTGCCACTAAAGGTAGTGGCCATGCCCTGAAATACCAGAGCGGCATTCTCTGGTCAACCCCATGCACAAGACAGCATACCAAAACAGAATACAAGTGATATCAGCAAACAATTCTGACATGCCAACTAATACAAGTCCTCAGCCGCGCTGTCTAAATGGGGAAAAAATAATGTTGATGGTCGCACCAGACAGTCTGATGCAAAGAAACGGCCGTGAATATTAATGATAAAAAGATTTAAAGGTCATACAGCGAGACTGGCTAAGGAATAAGAGTTAAGTTTGAAAGCTACAAGCCAAATAAAAATATGGCCACTCAACCGGGGTTAGAAGGCGAGACTGCTAAGATTCCTTTTCTTTTTATCAGTGACAAAGGATTCCAGGCCGAGAAATCAAGCCGAGTTCAACACGAGTCCAGCAGAAAAAAAAATTCAGGTAGGGCCAGAAAATTCAATTTAGAAAATCAAACAGAAAACCTACATGAGGGAAGTAGTGACAGAATATTACAAAAACAAGTTTATAAAGTGTACCAAACTCAAACTCTGCATTGTAAGTTAAAAGTAATTCAAGATAAAAATAAAAATCTTGTAAACTTAGTTGTTAACTTACTTACAAATGACACTTAATGATCTCTAATTAAAATTTTTAGGTAGTTTAATTTTTAATTAAAAACATTTTGGACCCGGACCTGGACTCGAATTCAAAAAGACTCAGAATCGAAGTAGGCGGACTCGAACCTCAAGGACTCGGACTTGAATTTGACTCGAGTGCCTTGGACTGGTTCTCGTCGTACGACTCGGATTTTGTGGACTTGACTACAACACTTGGTTGGTTGGTGTGTCTGTAAAAATTCTACGCTTAAAGTTCTAATAGATTTGGATTAACTTTGAATGTGCACGCCAGGAAAGAACTCAAGGAACATTTCGTTCCTTTTTTAGGGATAATTTGAATCACGATACGATTTTCCTTCAAAGGACTCTATACCTTCGTGACATACGACTATTTCTTTGTCCGGTCAGAGAGCCAGTGCAATTCATTGGCATTATGGGATTGCTTTGTACTAGACCTGTGATGAAGTTATTGAATTGCAACAAACATGTAACTATGTACACAGGAAAGTTTAAATAGGATTCTGGCAGGGGCAGCCACGCAGGCTCCGACTACAGCCTCTGGTTAGTGAAATATGACAGATACACGATAAGAAATAGGAATAACATGACTCCTGTCTGGTGCATGACTTTTACAGCAGTAAATTGTAGCGATATATGTCTTTTTTCGCCTCGGACACAAATGTTGAACGTTGTGTGTAACTGATATCTTTGTAGGACATCGTACGAATTACTAGTCAGCCGTTGTGATAATAATAAATACGCCCTTGTGGCTAATCCGTATACTATACGCTAAGAGTGCTGTTCAAATATATACTTTCTCCACTATGCACTGGGGCTTCTAATTATACCATGTACGAGGACATACCCATAAATGTCGTGAAGATTGTATATTTAGTTGTTTAAAATATTGGGTTAGAATCGATTCAAGGCAGATTACATGAATATATTTTTTTCGGGGAGGGACTTTTAAAATTTAGTACGTATGCATAAGAGGTAGTGCATAAGGGATTTTTTGCATGGCCGCATCTCCAGCTCGTTGCCAACTAACTACACAATACACTAGGTGATAGAACAGAAGAACCAGTCCATGCAATCCTTAAGAGACAGAGGTTTGTTCTCTCTTCTGCTAGAGTTCATTTCTCCTCAATCTCAAAACGAACCTTTTCCAGTTGGAAATAGTGGGGATGACCTGGTCAGCTTTTCTCATTTGTCAAACTTGAAAATAAAATAAAAAAAGGTATATTTTAACGAAACACCTTATGTTTACATTTCATTCTCGCATGCTTATGATATATTACTTATTCCAGGAAATCATTACCACGAGTTAGTGGTGGGCCGATTATCGAGTTTTATCAAAAATCAGTCGCTTTGCTGCCACTTTCATGCGCTTGATTACAAAAGTCAGGGCCGCAGGGGGCCATGGCCCCCCACCCCCACCCCCATCCCTCAGGTTACATATATACAAACACACATATATATGTACATATATATATATATATATATATATATATACATGCATAAAATTGTCATTGGTATCAGGGGTGGATTCAGAGGGGGCGCCTTCGGCGCGCGGCCCCCGTTGAGCTGCAATATCTCTCATTTTATCTAATTTCCCATTTTCTTATTTCTTTTTATTAACTAGCAATTAGATTTTATTTCTGCAGTTTATTACTTTCAAATTCGTTAGTTGCGGATGCGGATATATTTATGAACAGCTTTAGAACAACTGCAGAGCACAAGGGTCTGGTTGGGGTCGACTGTGAAAAATCCCTCGGCTTCGCTGGTGATACCGGTACTCCTAATAAGGCTGTCCCACGTAGGCGACTCTAAAGGCGACTACAGGCTACCAGGCTGTCGCCTCGTGGTCGCCGGGTGGTCGCCTGTATAGGCGCGTGTAATCGCCTGAAGCCGCCCCAAGACGCGCGACCTCGAAGCTGTCGCCTCTGGATTTTCAACATGTTCTAAATTCTCAGGCGACAGCTTTTTTGTCACCAGTGAGCGTAGCCTGTCTCCTACTGGCGTAGGTGCTGTCGTAGGCTGTCTCCAGATGACGCGGGTTGTCGTAGGTCCTGTCGTAGGCTGTCGCCAGGTGACGCGGGTTGTCGTGTGTGTTGTCGCGGGCTGTTGTTACTTGAAACAAGGTCCATCCTTGTGTTAGGCTTCTCACATAGCACAAGGTAGAGGATCGTAGAAGCTTGTCGCGGGTGGACGTAGCAAGAATTCTGGTGTCGTAGGTTATCGCCAGTGTGGTCGTAGGTTGTCGTAGATGTGGTCGTAGGTTGTCGTAAGTGATTGTCCTTTGTCGCGGCGACTGTGTCGCCGGTTGTCGCAAGCTTGTCGTAGCTTGTCATCAGACAGTCGCCAACCATTTGTAGCTTGTCGTAGACTATTGTCGTAGCGGAGGTCCTGTCGCCTGTTTTTCGGCAACCATGAGGCGACAGCATGGTCGCCTGTAGTCGCCTTTGGAGTCGCCTAAGCGGGACAGCCCCATTACTCGCGATATGTGCTGTTAGGAGTCATATGTGCGCTGTCGAGTCCACGAGTCCCGGTAAAATGCAAAGTTTAACATAAGACTTCAACTTATCAGTTATTTTACTCCAAGCATTACATCTAAAGATATTAACGTAAATGTGCCTTTCGCCATTGGCTTTAACATGTTTAAACTACTGAAATTTCATTTTCTAAATTTAAAGAAATATAAATATTAAATATTGGACCTCTCTACAGTTTGACTACATAATGCATTAACACAGGAGAACAGTTTTTCAGTAACAGAAAATCCTCATAATTTTTTTAGTGAAAATTACCTCTAAATGTCCTCTATACATTGCATATTAAAAAAGTTCCTAATATGGGAGGGGGATACCACTCCGATACCCTCCCTAAGTACCGGCAATTAACCTTAATAAATCCATGATTCATAATTGAAAATTAAAAAAAATCTATATTTTCATACACTAAAATATATAAAGTATTATATGTATATATATATATATATATATATATATATATATATAAATATATATATATATATAAAACACTTAGTTTTCATAAATACACATATATATTAGCGCCCCTCCACCCCCCCCCCCCCCCACCCCGTTCTTGAATTTCTGGATCGCCACTGATCATGGCCCCCTCCCCTCCCTCAATCCTGGCTACGCCCCTGAAAAGGCAACTTTCGATTACATCATACTCGTGATTGCTTTTTACCAGAATGCCTTTATGTTATAGGAAATACTTACATTTTTTACTACATACCGCGCTTCATATAATGAGTCTGTGTTCCCAAATAACTTCCGTATCTGAGTATGACACGGTAGATGCGAGAACGGAGGACTTAATAAACCTCTTTGAACTGACAGGGACAGAATTAGTGGAGAGTTTTCTAACGAGATGCACATTGCAAAATATGAGCGGTATTGCGTTAAAATGCTCTATAAATTCTCCATTTCTATGCCAATTTTGCGAGATTCTCTTAGAAATAATCTCTTCAATTGTTTAGGCACCTTGATTTTTATAGTTAATTTAAATGAAACCTCGAACAACATATCTTAGTAATAATAGGAAAATATAAAAAGGCAAAAACTTTTCTTAAGGAAGAGTTATAAGAGATGCGGTGTGGGTTAAGAAAGTTTAGTTTCACAGATAACTGCATATTTCTGTATATTTGTCTGAACCGATTAATAATCGATTATCGATCGGTTTGCTCAAACCGATGATCGATTATGAAAAAGGAACCGACTCCCACCACTACCACGAATACACCCATTTTATTTGCCTTTAAACCATTCTTATACAGCATATTTGAACGGATTTTTATGCCAATAAAAACCTTAAACGGCAGAGTCGTATTCTTATATGTTTAATTCAGAGTCGCACTCATTCACTACGCTACGGCCTTTTGAAATCCGTTTTTTTTTTACTTTGCCGAACTGATTTCAAAAGGCTGAACCGTAGTGAACGAGTTCGCACGTTGCCGAAGACAATACGAAATAACCAACATCTTGTATGCAATAATAGTCCGTTAAATACAACGCGCTGTTTGACAACCAGCCTGAAACGCAAGAAACTGTTACATTTGTTATCACTAAATGTTATATTCCTAAGAAACATCTTATGTTAACATTTCATACGCGCATGCATACAAAACATTACTTATTCCGTGAAATCACAACCACGAATACATCCATTTTATTTGCCTTGAAACCATTTTTTATACAACATATTTGAACGAATCAGGGGCGGATCCGGGATTTAGGAAAAGGGGGGCTCCAACCCAGGAGGACTTATGAAAATCCTAAAAAAAGGTCATCAGGTCCGGAAAATGGGGGGTCCAGGCCGCAAAATTTTGTCTAAAACCCTTTAAAAAAGGTTGCTTCGGTTGAAACAGGGGGGTGTCCGGACCCCCTGGACCCCCCCCCCCCCTCTGGATCCTCTTCTGCGAATTTTGATGACCTTAAAAACCCTAACCTGCAAACTCGTGTTCTTGTAAATATGTGTTGGTGGTCGTTTTGTACTCAAACGACCTCTACCGGAAGCGTGTAACAGTGCCACGTTGCCGTAGAAAACTTAAAAGAACCAACATCTTGTCGGCAACAACAGTCCGTTATATACAACGCACTGTTTAAACTGAAGCAGGGAACTAGAAGGAAAACCACCTGCGTGCCGGGTGCATAAAAATAAGAAACTGTTACATTTGTTATCACTAACTCACCTTAATGTCGCTGTGTTACCATGGTTACTGACAACGTAACCCATTAAGCTTAACTAAAACCAGTACCAGATTGATGCAGCTAGAGACCCTTGGCGTGGGAACCTCGGTAAGCTAAATAAAAGGAAGTCCAGGTTAACATGACAGGTCTCATCAAGTTTTGTATTATAATTTACAGTGGAATTCGAAAAGTAAAACCTTTGATTCAAAATTAAAGTTTGCTGTTTGTTTTTTTTACCACAGAAGAATGAAAATTGTTCCAAAAGGGGTTTGTTAAATAAAACTGTTAAATCTAAATAAATATCTAAATCGTTTATTTTTAAAAAAAAATGTGTCAAAGATTATTTGAAATGATGTCCATTTAATTTTGTAACATAAATATAAAAATCGTCAAAGGAAATATTTCTTAAGTTTTCTGTGTTAATTTGAAATTCATACTGTAAGTAACATATATGCATAATGTAAAACTACATATGAGATTTGCTTTTCCAGAATTAAGCACTTCTTTATTCATTCAGTGAACGTTTAAGTTTGCTAATAATATATTTTGATAAATTAATTTCATTTGAAAATGTATGGGAAAGATAATATGTTTAAACAGAACAGTCATATCTACAGCTTTTTTTTGCAACATTTCAATATTTGCAAATTGTAAATAGTTCCTTTCAATTTTTTTCATGGAAACTTGTCCATGATGTCAAAAAATCGTTACAGATGAAATCATATTAAAATTTGTTGGTATTACAACTTTAAGTTAAAAGGGTTCGACACTCTGTTTTGGTTTGTTGGCGTCAGAATCTTACCCCCACAATGCACCGCGGCTTCTAAATACACATATAGCGTAGGTATGAATTGGAAAGGATTGTTTCAAGGCAAATTACAGGACATCACGAGATAAGTAATATTTTGCTAGCATGCGCATTTGAAAAGTAAACAGAAGTTGTTTTCTTGAAATGTAACACATTTTTATTTTAAAGTTTGACAGCTGATTTAAGTATAGTCTAAGCCGTCCCACAGTGCTTATCCGGAAGAGGTTAGTTTTGACTAGAAACGACCTCTGGCGGAAGGGTGGGCGCAGCATTATAAGGACCAAGGCAAATTTGACAACCCCAAGTGGGGCAATATACTGCCAAAGGCTAGCCAAGGGGATTTTCTTGAGCGAATGGAGTTTGGAATAATCCAAATAGACGAACACCCGCTATGATTGATGAACTGTCTGGTTTACTAGAAAGTGTGGATTTTAAGTAGACGTCTACAAGACCCTGCGCCAGACTTATAAATAGGGACGTCGGGCAGCTCTGTCCTTACTATCATCTATCAGACGGTTACCTTGGCTTAGTGTTATCAATCAAACGAGGTGAAAAACGAGCCATCATTGGACGCGCCGGAGAAGGCAGGAACCGGAAATTTTATACACAAGAGGAAGTCCGAAAAAAAAATTATTCTCAAAGAGGCCTGTGTATATAATGGAGCAAAGCTGAAGAGGACCCCGGGGAGAAACTTTGGAAAATGGCTGAATAAAACGTCTGTCCATGCTTAATTTTTAAACATTACTCCCTTTCCCTATCCCATCTCTTTCACTCAATACCCTGGGAATATATTAGTTAGTCGAAAGTTGAATTTACAACAGGCCCTTGAAGGACGCCAAACACCGTATGTTTGGTTTTTAAATTAGTCATCTAAACACTGTTTTGGGGTGAAGGTTGGGAAATTTTTATTTTATTTTTTTCTATTTTTAGTAAAATGAATACATTCTTCAAAAGCTGATACAACTAACAAAATAAAACTATTTGTGATCGGTATTATAAGGAAAACATTGCAGACCAGATATTGACAGTTTCTAAAGATATTCTATAAGGCAACCATATTGAGTGCAGTCGTAACACCTGAATTTTTTGTTGGCATCGTCCGTGGCATTTATACAATTTTTCCTGGATGCACAATGCATTACCACGCTCTCATTACAATTCTTTGCTCTGCGCGCACCCTGGTGGCTGAACCCAGAGAAACTCGCCATACGAAAGAGCGGTTACACGATAGGATGTCTAGGACGACTGCAGTGTATAACCACTGCGTGAGGAGTGTACTTTTTGTTCTTTTTTCTGTCATTTTTTTTGCTATATACTTTAATCCATATTTCTTAAATGGATAATTTTCAAAAGCTGAAATTTGGGCACAATATTAGTGATATTCACCTGTGACCTTGCTCCCAAGGTTGTACACTAAATAGCCGATAAATTAAAATGACAGGAAGTGAGTGCCACTAACCTGTCGCTTCCTAACATTTTATTTTATATCCTGGTGTTACCCGGCCCCGATGTCTACCGCACCTGCGGATTGTGGATGCAATCAGCCCCTTTGGCCCAAAAGACACTAGTTTGTGAGTGCTGCCCGGCTGTGGTATACAGCCTTCCCAATCAAACCTGCAGTGCGATTGCCCTGATTGTGGGCTGACCTTTAAAAGTCTGACCGCTCCTTGCTTGAGATTTAAACTCCCTACCTGTGCTCTACACATAGATCACAGAAGCCGGTTAGTTAACTAACATTAACACAATTCACAACCAGCATCATTCTTTATTTCAATTCAACATGCGATTAATACCAAGCTTAGTGTTTTCCAAATAATATAGAGTGGAACACCACAATTACGACCACCTTTGGGTTTGACCCAAAATTTGGCGAAATTTTGACCAAAAATTGAGGGGGTGGCCGATTGTATATTTTAAGATTGTATATTTTGGACAATGAAGAGTGGTCGTAATTGTGAGGGGGGTCGCAATGGCGGGGTGGTCGTAAGGCGGGGTTCCACTGCATATGGATGGTAAGCATTCTAACTCAGCATACATTTGAGAGCTTTTGGTGCAGCTGTTCCTAGACTTTGAAATGAATTACCGCAGTACCCGCGATCACAACCTAAAATCGGACGAAAACTCATTTGTTCAGACATTTTTACGAATATTGTAGCCCATGAACTTCTGTGATACGAATTTTCTAGAAACGTTTTTACTGTTTTAAACTAAAGTTTGTAAATTTTGTTTTTATTCATCGCTAATTTTACCAATATCATTCCATTTGTCACCTTTAATCAAGTACAGCGTTTAGAGCACGATTTCATGTGGATTTCACGCTTTATAAAATAAATAATTATTATTATAAATTCGCAACATAAGGTATAACAGCGATCGCCGTTTGATTTCCGGTCAAAATGTAACCTTGCCTAACGATACTCCATCCTCTTGACACTTGAAGAATCACGTGCTTGCTAGTAATTGGTTCCGGCCACTTTAGGTCAAGGACAGTCCGGATGTGAACATATCTGACTTGCCTTAATTACAAGGTCAAATGATTGTCACGCAAAGACCTTATAGACAACTATTCGTGATATTAATGGTTCAGCATCCACAATTTTCGCCCGGCTTTTCGCCCAGGCATCCGGCCTGCTAGCTAATTAGGAACTCATATTTGAACACAACGAAATGGCGCAGGGCATCTTATATATATATATATTATATTATATATATATATATATATATATATATATATATATATATATATATAATTTAAAACCCGGAACAGAGTTCTTTCTGAGGTTTATGTATTTTTATGAAATTCACATTTATTCATATAAGACATTTTATTATTTTCGAAGAGTTCAATTTGTAAATGGTACACAATTTAAAACAATCGATAACAGAGAACCATTTCAGTCATAAACTCGTATTTCCTCTATACGTCTTGTATCTTTCTAACTTAAAATCTATTTAATTTTATTTTGATTCATCAACAAAATTTTAATTTCATTGTTAAACATGAAGAAACGTTATAGAGGAAAACATCCCCAAAAAGGGTTTAAAAATTCAATATACTATCATATTATTAATATATTATCCTTTAATTCATCATAGGTCTAATATCAATTTTTAATGACATTTCGGTTCATTTTGATTGAAGGGGAATCCTGCCATTCCTATTTTTGTGCAGTTGTAAATTGTAAATTTGCAGTTGTAATTCTGAATTTGTGCAGTTGAAAAGATAATGTTTTGTTCCCTTCACAGACTGAAAAAAAAACACGCCGATGGGTAAATATCTGAACTTAACCGATCACTCATAATAAGGCTATACACCATATAACTAGCCCTGATACGAGCTGAAAATAATCCGTTATATTTCTGTAATAATTATATATTTTCTCTCATATTTACATTCATATTTCATTGTTAATATAATATTATATAATTTATTTAGATATGACAGTACCTTGACCTTACATGAGAGTTTATAAATACACGTTTAACCTCATGTCTACAGAAAACTCAGGATTTCAACAGAGTAGAGTTTCTTCTGTCGTGTTCATCTGATATTATTTCAGAATTGATCAATGACGTCACATAAATACTCGCAAACTCGATATCGACTAAAATCCCCTGTTTCGGATGGCCATGGACCCTTGGCAATAAATTTCTTTATGGTAAGGCCCTTAAGGCTTCATATTATGCTGTCCGGGGAACGCATATTTACAAGTTTTGTGCAGTTTTAACATTATCCTAAACTACACCCTGTTATGTTGTACCCAAAGGCGTACAAAGTGTAAAAGTTCAGTTATTATTCAAAAGAAGAGCTATGCATATAAATTTGTTTTTTTTATTTTTTTCAGTTCACACACGTAGAAGTGTCTGGCTACTGCGATTACAGAGCCAAGTACGACGAATTCTGCTAAATGAAGTTACTATATTTTTTCTTCACATGCATGCAACACACTTAAAAAGCTAATAAAGTGAAACCTGTGTAATACGAACACCCACGAGACTGGTCAGATTTAGCCATGATTCATAGATAGTCTTATTAGACGAGAGGTTCTATTGGATATGGAGTTCTCTAAGTCTAAGATCCAGTGTTCCTAAACCATCTCACATAATCACGCCATGGCTTTTGTCCTCTCGCTCATTAGAGGATAACCAACCACGTGACCCCATCCACTACATTAACCAGAGTAGTGAGGAGTGAGGTGACAGTGTACTGACTAATCGAAGAAAAGATTTTTACTTAGCCTGGGTGGGGTTGGGGGTTTTAAGGGGTTAATCAGTTTATTTCTATATTAACCATTCGGTAATTCCTTTGTGACTGGATTTACTTAGGCCACCCAGTGCAAAACCATTGATTTCAATTTTTTCTTCGTTTTCTGTTTTTTTTTCTTCCGAAATTTTATGACTGCGCACGATCTCCAATATGGCTGATTTTCAAAGCTAAAATTTGGGCACAATATTAGTCCTGTGGCTAAGATTTGCACCTGATTTTTATTTTCACAATCACCTCATTCCATAGGACGTACGCTCCATAGCCGAACCCCGATTATCGCCCAGTGATGGGGCGGGAGTATTAATTTGTGTGCGGATGACGAAGGGGTTGATTTAAGAAGGGGGGGGGGGGGTGCGGATAGGGGGGGGGGGGTAGTGGTGGAGGTGGATGGTGAAGGAAGTTACCGGTGATCGCTTGATGTACATCTAGTTAGTTTTACTCCAGACAGATGTAAGATTATATTTCATCTACAGTGCAGTTATACATGATCTAGCTATATTAAATGTCTGTGCACGTATTTAACCAATCTTATTATAGTAAGCTTCCACCTGGGCATGCCCCTAATCAATAAATCCCTTCCAGGTGCCGTCTATGCTTGACTCAACTCGGCTACATGGGCAAAAATCCTACAGATCATTCAACTGATTAAAGCCTAAAGTCCCCTGGTCACAAAGTATAGATTAACACATTCAGAAAAATTAGAGCATTAATACCAAGTATGAATAATTTAGAATATACTATGAATGATGCAGCGAGAAATCTTCTAAACTTATTTAATGTGGTGTGAAATGGTAAGGCAATACCAAACGTCATGCCAAATCTCACAACAAAGTATACTTACTAATGCAGTAGCGTCGCGTAGTCTGCCAGGTGCCACCAAGTCCAGCCAAGCTTGACAGTCGACATTTTTAACGATTTTCACTTATCGCTTACCGTAAAAGACTGATCAGATTCTCATATTATTCAGATATATAAATATATATATATATATATATATATATATATATATATATATATATATATATATATAAATATAATTTTTTGGCCATATCTCCAAAACTATAAACCTCAATTACATAAACTATAGCGTATTTTCTTCCTCTGGGACCTCTCCATAACCTAGTGAGATCATCTGGTCTCAATCTTGTGTCACTTTGTCAGTTTGTCTGTCTGCTTGTCAGTTGTCCTCCATTTTGCCTAATTCCTGGTTCGCGAGTCTTACATGTAGCATTCTACAAGCCACTGGTTTGCAGGAATCCTTTTGGAACTGGTACATATTATGTCTTACACTAATATCTCGACAGTAAGTTTTAAATTTCGGGATATGGCCATAACTCCAAAACTATAAACCTTAATTACATACACTGTAGCTTATTTCCTCCCTCTGGGTCTTTGTCATAACTTTGTAATGTCATCTGGTCTCAATCTTGTGTCACTTTGTCAGTATGTCTGTCTGTTTTCAGTTGCTCTCAATTTCATCTGCTTGCTGGTTCTTGCGTCTTACATATAGCATTCTACAGCCAACAATTGTACACGAATCACTTTGAAACTGGTACATCTTATGTCTTACACTAATATCTGGACAGTAAGTTTTAAATTTTGGGATATGGCCTCTCGGGGGCGCTGCACTCGAACCTCTACATCATATCATTTTTTGGCCATAACTCCAAAATTATAAACCTTAATTACATACACTGTAGCTTATTTCCTCCCTCTAGGTCTTTGTCATAACTTTGTAATGTCATCTGGTCTCAATCTTGTGTCACTTTGTCAGTATGTCTGTCTGTTTTTCAGTTGCTCTCGATTTCACCAGCTTGCTGGTTCTTGCGTCTTACATATAGCATTCTACAGCCAACTATTTTACACGAATCATTTTGAAACTGGTACATCTTATGTCTTACACTTATATCTCGACAGTAAGTTTTTAATTTCGGGATATGGCCTCTAGGGGGCGTTGCACTCGAACCTCTACATCATATCATTTTTTGGCCATAACTCCAAAACTATAAACCTTAATTACATACACTGTAACTTATTTCCTCCCTCTGGGTCTTCGTCATAACTTTGTAATGTCATCTGGTCTCAATCTTGTGTCACTTTGTCAGTATGTTTGTCTGTTTTCAGTTGCTCTCAATTTCATCTGCTTGCTGGTTCTTGCGTCTTACATATAGCATTCTACAGCCATCAATTTTACACGAATCATTTTGAAACTGGTACATCTTATGTCTTACACTTATATCTCGACAGTAAGTTTTTAATTTCGGGATATGGCCTCTAGGGGGCGTTGCACTCGAACCTCTACATCATATCATTTTTTGGCCATAACTCCAAAACTATAAACCTTTATTACATACACTGTAACTTATTTCCTCCCTCTGGGGCTTCGTCATAACTTTGTAATGTCATCTGGTCTCAATCTTGTGTCACTTTGTCAGTATGTTTGTCTGTTTTTCAGTTGCTCTCAATTTCATCTGCTTGCTGGTTCTAACGTCTTACATAAAGCATTCTACAGCCAACAATATTACACGAATCACTTTGAAACTGGTACATCTTATGTCTTACACTTATATCTCGACAGTAAGTTTTAAATTTCGGGATATGGCCACTAGGGGGCGCTGCATACAGCCAACAATTCTACAAGAATCACTTTGTAACTTACAGATATTGTATATACTGTAGGTCGACTATAATAATCTCACCGCCTCGACTCAGATTTTAATTCATGATTTTCTGGCTTTGAACCCGGAGCCCCACCCCTCCTATCGAAGCCGCCCAGTTTCGTTTTCTATCGATATATTGGTCTGTCTTCTCTGTACGTCAATGGGTTACTCAATATAGTTAATTACGGTAATACCGCTCTGTGTATCAGTGCCCTTTTTTCTAAAGCGTTTTCTCTTTATTTGTAAATATTTTGCTCAATAACCCTTTGCTTTCTCCGGTGCAAAAGGGAAAATAGGTTTACATCGGAGGGGATCAGTGGTGCCAAAAATAATCACACCGCCCATGCCACCAATTGGCAACTTCACACAAATTTGTCAAGCTTTCTATATTTTTTTCTTCTGTGTTTCTTATTTCATTATTCTTTTCTTCTCCGTTTTAGAGCTGTCATGCATGCGCAAGATTGGACCTCTTGTAACGCTATCTTGTACATATAACGGTGAAGAGAGACATGTGGACTGTACTGTGTTTACACACACATACAGCGAACCATAACAAAGTTTAAACAGGAAAATCAGAGACAGTCACTTCGTGTGCTAGGATATTTTTTCCTAAGAAGATTTTGTGTCCAGCCAGTATGAACTCTTGTAGCATCAGATAATACACGCATTATTGCATCTTTTTATATACCTTTAAATTTCTAATACACTCAGTTTAAACATTAGGTGGACCTGTTTTTCTGTATATTCGACATCTTATTGTCAGCTGTTGATCAGCCGTAATTATAACAGGTTGTTGCAGCTGCGTTTGGCTCATTATTTGTGTCAATAAATAGAGACTGCTTCCAGCCGAGGAAATCAACCTTGGCGATAACGTTCGCATCGTCGTAGACGTTTATGTGTGTGTCAGTGTGTGTTTGTTTCAAACATAACTCACGCAATCATGAAATCGCATGAAATATTTATGTCATTTTTGGAAGTGCTAATAAAGAATCGATTAGATTTTGGTGTGGATCCGGCACATGATTCGGTTTTATTAACGTCATGAAGGTTTTATTTATAGTCGCAATATGTACAGTCACTTATGCACGAATGAACCATGGATATTGGCCGAATAAGTGAATTCAAGCACGCTTTTGGGAGCATCCAACAATAGCCCCCCTCCCCTCCCCCCCCCCCCGAACTCACATGGCTTGCCCTTGTATTCCTAAGAATGCCAATTGTAATATCCGCCATGACATATTATAAATGCATAGCTGTATTTATCTCCAGTGATTCTGTACATCTTGCCTCTAATAAGGAAAAGATTTACTGTTTCTCTGTCAGTCACCCATAGAGGTAATAATATTTGAAGATGAAATTGTCGTTCTCAGCGGCGTAGAGGCCAAGGGATGTAAGAATGTCTCTCCATCAAAAAATCGATCTGACTTTTGAATAAACTAGACTAAGATACTTTTTTTTTATTTTTAAGGGGGGGGGGGGGGCATTTTTATCTCCATTTTAATGGTAGATTCTTAAGCTAGGTATGAACACCTCCATTACGTTTTGGGACTATATGACAGGGTAATTCCTGTCATTTTATTTTACATCCTTGTGTCACCCAAACCCGGTGTTTACCGCACCTGCAGGTCCTGGTTGTTCAATCAACCCCACAGATTTGTTTGACAACCGGCCGAAGACGAACATGTTTTTGAGTGATACACGGCCTTGGGGCAAAGCTTTCCAATTAAGCCCACAGAGCGCTCACCCTGCATGGGTTGAGACAGACCATGAACATCTCACCGCTCCTCTGCTGAGATTCGAACTCATGGCCTCCCGGCTTTGAGTCCTGTGCTCTACCTCCAGACCGCAAATACTTCTCATTGTATTATTTAAACAGAAAGTATGCAAAAAATCCTTTTGGAAATGATCGTAGATGTAAGGTCAGGACAAGGAAAACAAAGCACAGTATTCACTCCGATTCGATACAGATCATATTACATAGTTCTAACAAATGTTTGCGTGAAAGAACAACATAAATGTTATAAAAAATGTAATTATTAATAATAAAAACACGTACGTACCACCAAAATAGGATTAAGTAAATAAAGAAGTGAGGCAGTAAAGCAGTATGACGTGCTCTATTTTAAATAAGAATCAGTCTGAAAGGTGTCATCTTCCTCCCTAGAGAGTCCTATATGTTTATCCTAGACACATCAAAGATAAGGATTCAATTATGTTTAGTTCATTAATAACTTCTCATTTCGAATTAATGCTTTGTCGACGAGAGAAGAAAGGCATGATTTTGAGTGACATATTGGCCAAACTGCATGGTAAACAACGGACCAGGTGTGTAAACCATCGTGCCTTATGGGTATAGGTGGCAAGCCTGATGTGTTAAAGAAAACTCATAATTTGTCAATGTTGTCACCGATTTATTCCGAAGTGACAATCGTCTAATATCGGGACCAACATCGGGAGTGATCGGAAAATATCCGCATGAATCCGGAAACTGAGACAAAGTCGCGGAGATAACGTGGAGCTTGGAACATGTTAAAATTTTATTAACTTACAAACGATTCAACTAACAGTGAAAAACATAGGTTCCTATCCGAGGTGATAAGATAATTGTCATCTATAAACACCTCACAGAGTTTCGTCAAACTCCATCTTAGCCAAAGATCAAGTGTTATTTTTCTCTTCTTCTCATAACAGAAATAGGATTTACACTAGAGTTTGCACAATGTACCTTGGTAATAGCCTAAGCGACGATGGACGCATTGTCACGTCACATGAAAATTAAGAACTTTCACTGACCGTAAAGTGCAGCTTGCTCGGTAATAAATATTCAAGATACGGACCCCGAAGTGGCAATAACATGCCTGCACTTAAAGCAGTTTGCCTGGAATTGACAGCAAAAAGAAAAATTCCTCCACTCACAATATGAATATGGTGTCCCGAATGACACAAACACGACATTTTAAGAGTCTTTCTTGTTCGATTGAAAGAGCCTTGGTTAATTTTTAACTTTAACCCGGCAAAATCCTCACATTGAATCGACTCGTGTCTCAAATACGGGACACGAGTAATGTCCAAGTTTTGGTAGTAAATTTACAGCTAGAAAACTAGAAATCTCCTTTCACATGAATGCAAGCCTCTGCCAAATGGGCGGGCTTACTGTGGGATGCTCTCGAACAGGTGTTTCTTTTCTCTGATTCAGTTAACACGTGTTTGCATTCACCTGTTCGGCCCATAATCAAATTTTATTCGTATTTAAGTGACACTACATCCTTGAAGTCCTTCCTGGACCCGTGTAAATGAATGGGTTTAGAATCTATTGGATAGAGCTTTGAACGAAAACTGAACCGTGCTGTTTGAAGTGTGACGGTCATTTAAAGAAGAATCTTGGTTCGTTTCTGTGTGAATGGTTATCGATTTGAAATTTGAAAAGACCTTATTGGCCCACGCTTCCGCAGGTTAATCCTGTGACTTTTCCTATTTGTACGTTATATATATGTGTGTGTGTGTGAGGGTGTGTGTGTGTGTGTTGCAAGCATAGAGCGCTGTGTGACCGCGGAGGAAAGACTGTATACCCGCAGATCATTTCTACCTATTTTTCTACATATCATTTCTCTCTCTCTCTCTCTCTCTCTCTCTCTCTCTATATATATATATATATATATATATATATATATATATATATATATATACAGTAAACCTCGTGGTGTCGAAGTCGAAGGACTGAAATTTACTTCAACCCAACCGGAGTTCGAGACAACCTATATTCATTATATTCAACCTTCTCCAGCCTTGATTATTATGGATGAATACTGCAGATGTATAGGGCCTGTATAATACAGTTCTAACAAATGTTTGCGCGAAAGAGTGATATAAATGTTATAATAAATGTATTTATTTATAGTAAAAACAGGTAAGTACCACCAAAATAGGATTAAATAAAGAAGTAAAGCAGTAAAGCAGTATAACGTGCTCTAATTTAAATGAGAATCAGTCTGAAAGGTGTCATCTTCCTCCCTATAGAGTCCTGTATGTTTATTTTAGACACATCAAAGAAAAGGGATTCCATTATGTTTGGTTTGTTAATAACTTCTCATTTGAGTTAATGCTTTGTCGACGAGAGAAGAAAGGCATGATTTTGAGTGACTAATTGGCCAAACTGCATGGTAAACAAGGGACAAGATGTGTAAACCATCGCGCCTGATGGGTAAGATCCTTGCCGGTATTAATTATGTAACTGGTCATCACCGCCGTAGGTATGGTTGATGCACCTTTCACAACTGTAATCATAACATTAAAGCGACATGACCTCGAGTTGAGCGACAGAGCCATCGCGCTTGATGAGTAATTTAAGCGCCTTGCCGGTATTAATTACGTTTAACTGGTGACCACTGCCCAATCATGATTGACGGGCCGTGCACAATTTTTTTCCAAACATTCAGGCGACTTGACATCGAGTTAAGCGATAAAAATACTAGCTGGGGACCGACAAAACACTTCGACACATCCGAGTTCGAAACAAAAGTAGTTAAATTAGTAAAGTTTTAACTGTTCTTTTTTTTTGCAGGGACATATTCGACTTCGACACATTCGAGAATTCTACATAACCGAATTTGACACAACGAAGTTTTAACTGTAGTATATATACATAAATATATTTAAATACACACACACAAACACACACACATATATATATAAATTACTTACCTCTTTCAGGATATAAATACCCAATAGTTTTTCCTGTAATACTCTTAATTTTCATTTTTTTGGTTCCTATATTTTACCGTTTATAAGAATCTAGTAGAATTATATGGGTATCAACGTGGAAGGAGGAAGGAATTATGTCTGCATGAAGGATCTTTCCCAGTTTCATATAACGTGGTTATTGTAAGTAATGGAGACACCTGTAAAACATTACGTTTGATAAATAGCTTAAGAATACGTGATAAACGTTTACATACCAGGCCTTTGGGCAAGGTAAAAAATTCCCTTGGTCTTGTAGTACCGCATAACTAAATAACCACAGTCCACTCAGACGAAGAGTAAACATATTCAGCTCGTAAACTAAATGATGTTCGATGGACCTTGTTTCAAGTGAGGGCCCCCCGTCCCCCTTACTTTTATAGGAGCCGGAGACAAGTATCATTTGCTCACTCACTTTAATGACAATAAAACACGTCAATATTTAACATCAGTTGAGTAGCTTGGTTTATTCCATTGCGAACATATGAATTGTCTTAAGTACAAGGGTTTTGAAGGATTTGTGATGGTGGGGGTCTACTGACACATTTGAGATATCATGACGCATATGCCGATCTTTTTTTTATAATATGAAAATTAGGGTCGCTATTGACGAACATTTTAGTTACTTCAATAATTCAAGGATCAATCATAAAAACTGGTTAAACATTTTGCCTAAATCTAGTTTTTCATTTCCAAGGATTTAATTCAACAATATTAACAACAGTTTGGACAGTTAATAGGTACTCCCGATACTGGCATCTCGACTATATACACATGGCAATTATGAGATATTCTGTCTATTCTGCATCTGATCCTGAGAACAATTGGGACATGGTATGCGTTGACTGCCTCATTATATTGTCATAAAACCTTTTAAATCTGGTTGAATGTTTGTAAATGGTGAATTAAATAAAATTTAAACTATGAAAAAGATTGTTTTTAAAACCTGAAAAAAATACTTCTGTATAGCCTATATATATACATACAATAGATATAGCAAGAGTTGGGAGTAAAGGAAATATATTAAAATATATTATATCAAGGGAAGGAGTTAACCACTAAGGGAGACTAAAATGGTAAATATATTTGAGAGTTCGTTTAAGTCACCACCCCACGTGCACTTTCATCGATGGAATTCCAAACTCCGCAACGATCTATGTCCTTGAAGAAAAAAAAATAATAATCTCATGCATCCTGTTTTATCGAGTTCAATTATGGTAAGCTATTTGCATAAAGTCCCCAATTTAAATACGTGTATTTTTATTATAAAACGGGAACAGTACACAAAGCAATGTCATGGTGATTATAAGAAGCATACGGCCCGTGTCTTCGTTGAGCCAAATACACAATAAGTGAAGTAAAAGGACCTTCCGGAATGTTGCCAACATAATATAGTTGTGTTAAAATTAGATACTTATACCATTATGCAAAGGTTTTAATGTTACACCATCCGTGAAATTGATAATAAAGCTCCCTTTTTTAAAAGAAATATGATCATGGTCGTACCGTGCATCACTAAGCTCAAAATATAGGGAAACAGTCGTCCGCTAAAAGTATATGTCAAATATAGGAAAGTGATTTTTTTCCGCTTTGTCGCCGGCTGGCCGACGCGCATGAGTGTTTCTGCCATTTAACGTAGGAAGGAGGCAGATAATCGTCGTTCTCTATTTCATTTAGATGGGGATGGTCCAGAGGAAGGAACTTGTGTTAGTATTCGGCCATTGGAATGTCCCCTTCGCATTGTCACAGCAAAGAAGGCCCCGGTGCTGTTACAATTTTTTTTTCAGGGAAGTTACTTAACAAAGACCTATTCAGTTATTATTTGACGTCTATTAATTAAAAACTAGCAATTACCCGTGCTACGCACGGTTTGGGGCGAACACAACAATCCGTACGGTGGTATCGGAAATCCACCGGAAATCCGGAGATACGGAAAATCACAAAAATCGTGTTACGCTTTTAATATATATATCCATTGTATGTATGGTGTTGTTGATAAAAATCTTTTGGAACAGCGTTCGGAACATATTTGGGAACAGCGTACAGTCGTTCACCTTCGCCAAAAGCCAGTGCCTAACATGTGGTCGGGGTCTTTCACAAATAGTACCTACACATGTACCATGTGACATGATAAACTGATAAAAAATATCACAATTACATACAAAAGAAACCGCCCATGGAATAGACCTAAGAAAAGAATGCAAAAATACCAGTTTTATTTGTGAAAATAAAAACAATTATGGCCATGGCTTATACGCAATAAGCATACATACTGAATGATAAAAATAAAGTCTTTAAAAATAAAGAGTATTACATAAACATTTTTGAATGAGATGTCATATGGATATAAAAGAGACAAATACCAGTATAACCGTATTAAATCTACATTTTTTACAGGAATTATACATTCGTAAATGTAGTAATGAGAAAAAATCTCGATATTCAAAACATTTTAAGTCAAAATAAGCTTCAAGTTGATTCGTGTCAGTTCCGGTGGTCGGCAATCTTTTATTTCACACTAGCTTATAAACCCGGTATACCGGGCTTTTTACCGCGGTTTCGGATATATATTTACTGCGATATTGAATGTTGGCTCATTTTTTATTATAAAAGTTAAAAGAAAATATAGATTTTTAGTTAGATACTCTCTTAATACGATATGTACAAATAATTCTAATGTTATTTTGTGGCGCTGTGCTCGCGGAAAAAATCATATCCCGGTATGTTTACTTTTAGACCTGGTCAGTCATTGTTTACTTGCGAACCGGAATGAGACGCGGAGGCATCCTGTGTTTCGTTCGTATTTGACTGGTTTCTATCGTTGGACGTATAAAGGATAGGTTGATGTGATGAACACACTAAAGATTAATTAAATGTACGTTGCAAGGAAACTGTTCCTGAAGAAGGAAACAGAAATACTGTGGTTGCCTTTTTGTTCGCGAGAGTTTTAAATTCGCGATATTCGCGAATGGGAAATAATCGCGAAAATGACACCCTCGGGAAAAATTGGCCAACTGAGTATGTCCTTCTTAAGGCAGCATTAAGTGTAGCCAATACTTGTATGGGTTTTAGGTTAGAACAGTGGGAAATCTTAATATAAATTACATCCATGCAGGTAAAGGGAAAACGTTCCCTTAAATTTGAACTAAAGAACCTGTGCTGTGTGTACGGGCCCATCCTTATATTAGAAGAATATCACAAGATCATGAATTATTCTCATTTTATAATACACACAGGAATGGCTTTACCAAAGATTTGATATAGGTTCTGGTGAGATCTCGAAAATGAGACCCTCGCGAAACATTAAAAATGGAGAAATCGCGAAATTTCAGCCTCGTGAATATGAAGCCAACCACAGTATGCATACATCGTAAGTAGCAGAAGCGGACCCAGCGGGACTCCATGCAGTAGGTCCGTATCCCATTTTCAGCCACCACAACCCTTTTTTCATCGTATCAGACAAATTTTGAGGCCTGAAACCCCCGACACCACCCCAGCCCTGTTCCTGAAATTGGGTTTTGTCATTAATCCTCCTGGGTTGAACTCTCCTTTCATAAAGCGAGAAACCTGTGTTTTTCTCTTTTACTGACCACGCACGTGGGTCAAATCCCTCATTGAAAGCAAGCGTTATTCATATGAACATTAGTCCTTAGTGTTAGAGGTTAAGTGACCACGATGCACGCATTCCGGTGATTGCCGAAGGCAGTTCGGCTGTGCTCGGTAAAAATGCGGAAAAATCCTCCAAAATTATATGTATATTAAACGTTATTTATTTTCATATCGCCTATGTCACTGCGGGGATAATAACCTTTAAAATGATGTATGGCACACTATTGTACACAACGCGGTTTTAGAGAACACTGCGAACAAACATGAACCGAATTCCTTTTATAAGTATTAGATTATGTTTACAACTTTTACAAATCCACACGTGTACACATCACATTTTACCAACCACGACGTGAATTTGGTTAACATTTTCTTTACATCTATTACATAGCAGGTCTACATATGCATATGTTTGTGAATATTTGTCAAGCATCTCAATCGCATGCTAGGCCCTGGACTTCGTGCGACCGCGTGTGCGCTGTTAAACCATCACGGATTCCGCGACCCGGTTGATGTGCAGTCAAGCATATCAGGTCAGGTTGGTCGCAGGAAGGAGTCCTCGTGCGACCCCCGGGTCGCAGAAGGCCTGCAAAACAATTCTTTCAAAGATCCCCTTTTGAGAAGGGATTGCCGGTGGGGATTATTTCGGGGATGAAACCGCAAATTGTACGAAAACCCCACATAGGGCCCCCTGGAGTGAAACTCTGTCCCGCCATCACACACTCTATGGCCATTGTGTTACCGGGCCCGAAGACACAAAGAAAAGAGGCGCCCGCGGGGGAGCAAATATTAAAATTATTAATTATTCAAGTAATACGCAAATATTGCAAATAAAAGTTGGCGGAATCTCTTCGGACAAACCCGGAGCATGTGTATGTCGAAAATCACAGCAAACCGTACGGTTGTATCAGAGAAGATACGGAAAATCACAAAAATCGCCTTACGCTATTAATATATAGACTAGCAATTACCCGTGCTACGCACGGTTTTGGGCGAGCATTTAGTTCTGATGTCAAAAAGTCTGTCATAGTTTCATTTCTTGGGTGTACAATGTTACTGTCTCTTTGAATCCGACATTTGGTATAAGTGTCCTGTCTCTGAGTTATTCTTGTGTCGGAGTCTGCATGACCTGGACGAATACGTTCTTGTGCGAATGGTGGAATGTCTTCGGACAAACCCGGAGCATATGTATGTCAAAAATCACGGCAAACCGTAGTGTCAGAGGAGACATGTAAATTCACACAAATTGAAGTTGGCCGGAGAATTTTCGAAGAATTTGATATGTTAAATAAAATCATTTTTATATGAAAATATATATTATGCTGAACATCGCCATTTAAAGTTGCCCTCCGCGCCCGTGAATCCGCCAGTAAAGGAACCTGTTATAATGTTTTCCAGTGAGACAGTCACTGCGTTCAGTCAGTGTGTTAAACCCGGATCCCACTCCGGATCCCGGAACCCAAGAAAAATTTGTAATTCTTAAACTCTCATGGTAATTTGTCCAGATATTTTAGCATAATCGTATCTAAAAACATATTTTATATTATGTTTGGTTAAAACATAAAAAATAGTCTGTTTTGCAACAAAATTTGATAAAAAAAACCACTAACGGACCCTGGGGCACGGACCTCACGGATTACACGGACCCCGTCTTCTCGTTGTTTTACCATTTCTTTAGTACATACATGTATTTGACATCACGTTTAGCTATGACACATTTGTGATTTATTATTGTGTTAGTATCTGTATTTTTACATTTCTGTCACAGTTTTTATTCATAATTTTATATTTGCTATTTATTTCATTTGTGTAGCGTTTTAAAAAGTATTATAATTTAAAACATTTACAAAATCATTATTTTGGAACCTGTAGTTGCTTGAAATGCAAGTAATCAACAATTCCTTTCGGTATTTATATTATTGCCAACTTTAAAATTGCATGGTTGTTATGAACGGAGCACGAAACCTGTTATGTGGAAGTGCTCTGATATATCAGTCTCAGGTCCGCTCAACTGTTAGTGCACTTCAAATTAAATCTCCCCCACTGTGTCCGCACTATTATATTTTCATTTAAAATAACAAATATTATATTTACTTTTTAGTGTGTGACATGAGTGCTATTTTTGTCCTCTTTTAGTCATAAATAAAAATATGAGCGGTGATTACTTGGGTCCGTCAAAATTGAACAGTCGGAAAATTCAAGTAAATGAGGTTCGAAATATTTTTGTAATTATAAATCTTTCAGTGAATCGGTCATTTACAAATGTGCAACATTTAGGGACTTTGCTCTGTCCTTACATCAACAATAGTGGTGTTTTTATCGGTATAAATAATGGAAAATGAGGAAATAGGTTTATGGGGTCCGGGGACCGTGGGGTTCGGGTTTTACACACTACCCTGCATTCACTACCGCTCGGAAAATTTTCATTCTTTGAAAGATCCCCCTTTTGAGCATTTTCCTCACGCGGATCTCCTTGTGCACAATAGACCTTTTCGCTGCGCGGAGGTTGCGCGGATCACCAATGGGGATTATTTCGGGCCGGTCACCGCAAATTTAAGAAAAGCCCAGATAGGGCCCCCGGAGAAAAACTCTGTCCCGCCATCAAACAGTCTGTGGCCATTGTGTTACCAGGCCCGAAGACACAAAGAAAAGAGGCGCCCGCGGGGGAGCAAATATTAAAATTATTAATTATTCACGTAATACGCAAATATTGCAAATAAAAGTGGGTGGAATCTCTTCGGACAAACCCTGAGCATATGTATGTCGAAAATCACAGCAAACCGTACGGTAGTATCAGAGGAGATACGGAAAATCACAAAAATCGCCATACGCTATTAATATATAGATAATTCATATTATAAAAATCGACCAAAAAAGGCCGAATCCACGGTATACAGGCTGTTCGTTTTGATTATATCCCAATTTATATCATGTGGGGGGGGGCGAAAGAATAACCAAAACAGATTCAAGAATGACATCCTACAGGCATGTCAGTTGATCCAGGGTTTTGCAAATGGCGTTTTGCAACTTGTGGCCTTTCAACCGCCGCACATATACACATGTAATCAACTTCTTCAGTCACCTGGGTTTCTGTTTGTCAACATGTACCTAACATGTTTACTACCAGCTTGTGAATAAACAAAGTTATACATTCACGACAAGGCATTTTAAGAATTAAGTCTTAGCAGGAATTACCTACAGTCCTTAATATATACTCAGTGTTGTTACGAAGACAAATTGCTCAGGGGAAAATACTGGGCCGATCCGGGATTCGAACCCATGTTGGTGGGAGACAGTTCGGTCCGCTTTTATGTGCACCCCGAAACACACCCCCTCTTAAGAGCGTTCTGATATCAAAACAGGACTAATTATCCCAGGAGTCACACTTTAGTGAGCTTATTCCCTGGGCCACAAAGTTTACCGTCACGTTGGACGAGCCCCCATTTTGTTACAAAGATAAATTGCTCAGGGGAAAATACTGGGTCAATCCGGGATTCGAACCTATGTCGGTGGCGCACAAGTCCGGCGTTCCAAGCGCTTCGCTAGAAAAGACAGTTCGGTCCGCTTTTATGTGCACCCCGTAACACACCCCCTCTTAAGAGCGTTCTGATATCAGAACAGGACTAATTATCCCAGGAGTCACACTTTGGTGAGCCTATTCCCTGGGCCACAAAGTTTACCGTCACGTTGGACGAGCCCCCATTTTGTTACGAAGATAAATTGCTCAGGGGAAAATACTGGGTCAATCCGGGATTCGAACCTATGTCGGTGGCGCACAAGTCCGGCGTACCAAGCGCTTCGCTAGAAAAGCAAGCTTAACTAGCGAGACAGTTCGGTCCGCTTTTATGTGCACCCTGTAACAGTGTAAGCCAGATATCATAAATTTCTGCAAAAAAGATAGGCATATAGGCGGCTTTAAAATGATTTAGGAGTATGAAGAGTAAATTTAATCTGCCAGTTTCTGTAAAAAAATGCCTCTTTGCCAGTAGTAATATTGCAATGACCGCAGGACAGGGATCCGTCTTGGTATGATGGGCTGACAATTAAAAGACCATTTATCAATCAAAATTCTAATTGTACCGGAAATAAAGATGCCAGGAAAACATAAATAGCAGTGAATCTAGTCGTTTTCACGCTAGAACTTGACGGATAATAAGATATTTAAAATATTATACGAGGGGTCTGCGTAGCAAAACAACCTAATCAGCATACGGGAGGTCCGTTTATATATAGATAAAAATTTCTGCTCTTATAATGACTTCTAAACCCACAAAATTATTAAAATAGCGCTATAACATTATGGTCAATATATCAATGTAGCACTGAACATAATGAGAAGGTTCAACGACATCATTTATTTCCCTTCTTTACACTTTAGTTGACAGTTTGAGACATTTAAATTCGAAGACAGAATGTAATATTAAAAAGGGGTCCATAAAAAAGTAGAAAAACACCCGCTAGTGGCGTCCATTGACTCAACAGGTCTGGTGAAATGACCTAAGGTCATCCCCATTCCAGGTTACCTGGTAATCTGAAATTAATTAAGATTACTCCAGAGGGTAGTCTTAACCTAATTTCAGGTTACCCTGTACTATTCAGAATACCCTGTTACGGAACCTAATATACACAGATCACGTATGCGTGATGAACACAAATTTTGTAATGGAGATAAAAAAAATCAGATTCTGTAACACTAGGCAGCGTGAAATGTCTAGGGGAATGAATAAAGAAGTCAGTGGTTTTTTGTTAACAAATAACTATAATTTATTCTTAAAACAACCCTAACAATAAAATACACCAAAACCATACAATTATACAGTAAAACAGCGGTATATCAACAAGTCAATACAATCACATAGAAAATAATGTGCACAGTACCTGGATACCAACACCATCACAACGATAAATCCTTTAAATGTAAACTCTCGGAGAATGTAAGTCCAGTGAAAAGTTCTTGCAACAACCCAGAAAGTAAATTGAAGTCCAAATTTATAAAAACCAGGAGAGAGTCTATAAGGACCCTACTAAACAGTAAACACACGTTTCAGGAATTCTCTAGAAAACATCGCCGTGCCTCTACACACCATGGTGTACACGTGATCTCGTCCCAAGCCAGCACGACAACAAGAGTTCAACCAGTACTGATTAAACACAGAATGTAAAACGCGGCCAGACACGAGTGCCACAACAGGAGTTACGCACATAATAAAAGAGCACCTGTAACCCTCAGAGATTTAACTATAAGATAAATTCTGATCGATTTTAAGCTGTCGGAGGGGGGGGGGGTAATCTAAAAGCGGGGGTAATCTGAAATCGCTACACCGTGACAATATATTCTGGATGGCAGCGTTGTGACCCCTATCATCAATCACCATGGGAACAAGCTGCAGGGTTTTAGAGGTATAAAAGGGTATCAACCGCTTCTACCAACCGGCAAAATAGACTTACAATATCGAACCTTTCACCCGCTATAGATTGGTGCCCTCGCCATTTTTGTTTCATCTATCACCGGTATCAAAATTCTTCAATTTGAAACGTTTGACAAATGTTCACAAAATTAGTCTATGTATATCAAACTATTCTTATATGGAGGTTTTGGTATAGAAAAATTTGCAGCACAAAATCTTCTCCGAATCACCTAAAAAAGGCTGAAGATCACCAAAAAATATCAAGATATTTTTCACTCTCACCCTATATCATTACTACATATTTTGGTAAGGCTTATATAGAATTAAACTTGGTTCATTTTTCAACAAATTGATTTTATTTGTTTCAAGTTCTCACCATTTCAGGTTTTAAGCCATAGGCCTTGTTTGCCACAGGATAAAGAATAAAGACCTAGCCCATCCGAACAACCCCCTCCCCCCACTTCCCGCCAGCAAAAGCCACCTGCCTCCCCCTGAAATAAGAGTTCCGCACAAAATCTCCTCCGAATCCCATATTAATTATAATGATGAAGAAACAGAGTATCACCACGCAAAATATCCTGATATCCTTCACTCTCAACCTTTATCATAAATATATATATTTTAGTTAGGCCTATACAAAAAATTGTTTTTATTTGTTTCCACAAATAATTTTTATCATTTTGATTTGGCTTAAATCACCTTCATTTACATGCATCAATAACATATTACAGGATACTTAAAGATATATATTGGTGTTTAAATGTAGCAACTGACAATGGCAAATCCTAAGTTTTCTCAATATTTGATTAATGATTGAAAAAAATATTGAGCTAACATTAAATACACGTTAAAAAAATGTAAAATTTGAATAACGGAATTATCTAAAAATATGTATGAGAGGTATAAATTGTATTTGTCCCCCCCCCTCTAAACAAGGCCAAAGCTCATATTATTGTATAGACAGACACAGTCATTGCACTAACTATCGTACCACATCAATAAGATTCACCTGAGGTGCGGTATAACTGTCACGTACTATGAAGCTATTCATCGTCACCGTTTCGTCCTCGGATATAGCTGATGCTCCGATTGGCGACTGCCGGGGGTGGATCCGGAGGAAGGGGGGGGGGGGTAACATTCTTAAGGCGAAAAATCACATTTTTACAATTTTTGGGTGGGGGGGGGGGGAAGTGCCTCCATTTTTTATGCTGTCATATCTATTCTTTTTTATTATTTACATGTGCAAAGTTCAATATCGGTTTGGGACCACGTCACAGGAAGTAGCACGTTGTCTATCGCATCTCTTTGGTGTGTAATCATCCCATTGCCGGTCATAACAAGCCCCCGCCCTGAAGTAAAGAAACCCACTCAAATTCTTCGGGCAGCATGCGAGATCTGAATACATACAGAGAGAAAATTTAGAAATGACAGAAACGAGAGAGAGAATTCAAGATGGGACCGCGAAAAGATCGCTGGATATAATATAATAAATATAATATAATCACGTGATTTGAATTGATTGTTATGCGACAAGCTGGGCCAAATTCACCGAAAAAAAAAAACAGTGTTTATTTTACCGAGATCGCTCGTGATGGAAAACCCTTGCGAATTACGACGCCATCCAGAGATTATCTATAACAGCGGTGTCTTCTAAATTTGAACGTTCTCCTTGAAACTTTTTCAGACTTTTCTGAGCTATTTAGGATCGGATGTAGCCAAGGTGAGAGTCCAGGCCACTAGGGATCATAGCGGAGAGTATGCCGTATAATATGAGGCTCAGACGAACTATTTGACCGCAAAATAAATAACCGTCCGTGGCATTGTAAAGGTAGCCGCTGGACACAGGGGACCAATGGAATTGATTGACGGTTCCCGCGAGACAACACGAGAGACTACATAAATGACAATAAAGACGAAACAGATGATGAGCTGTAATAAATTACCGATATTATGTTAAGAATATGTACTTAGTGGCAATAATTAGAGTCGTTATGGTAGATAGGGTATAACAATGGAAACAAAATGTCACAATATATTGATAATCGTTGATAAGATAATGATAGACATTGTGGCATCTTGCATATATCTACTTTGTTTTATTTGTACCAAAAGCTGGACAATTCGATTCTTAAGAAAGATATCATTACAAATTTTTTATCAACACATATTTTTATTAATATATCTGTAGCATTGTATGTTCTAGAGAGAGAGAGAGGGGTAAGAAAAAGTATAGGATGAAAGTTATTTCAAAATATGAAATTTATGAAATTCATAATTGTGAACTTTCCTCTGCATATTTTTATATCACAGACTGATATTTTTCCTGGGACGTAATTTCTGACTTTTCCGTGAGATAACTACGGCACTGGACATAATAATTCAAACAAATGATTGATAGATTAAATTGATCGCACTTATTGACATTTTTCGGCCATTTTTATTTTTTTTATTCTAAGGAACAACTGCTGATATATATATAACACCTGATTGTGACGTAAAAAAACACGGCTACGGGCTCTAGTGTTGTGGTTAATTCTTCATGGAATAAAGTCCCACAGTTCCTAACAGGTAGAGGTTAGTTTTGAATAGAGAACGACCCCTGACGGGTGTACCAGCTTATGTGACCACGTGACTTCTAAACAAAAGTGATGGACATTTTTATAGGTATTTGTCGTTTAAAAGCCTGTAACTCATATTCCAGTTTTCCGAAAAGTGTTTTTTTTCTTCCATTTGTAATATCTGGCAATGTGTAGCCTGTTCCTTAGTTTCTCTAAATCCCAGTCTTAAGTGGAGAATGTGAAATTCATATATTCTGATCTCTAAGTCTGAATCGACAAGGTGTATGTGGTGCGCTTGCGTTTCGTTTATATAGAGTCAGAGAGGTTCTGTTTGAGCTGTAATCTTTAATGCTAAGATGCCCTATATAGTCAGCATGCATCTGTAGCAGTGATTTAGTAGTCTACACTATCAGAGTCCAGACTGGTAGAGTCCAAACCGGAGTACTTTAGGTTTGAGTACAAGTTCACCTTATTCAAGTTAGAGTACAGTGAAACTCCTACTTGTGGACAACTCAGTAAGGCGGACAACTCCTTAATGCGGACACTAAATCTCAGTCCTTTCAAATTTGCCTCTATATTATGTTTAACGTAAACTCAGAAAAGCGGGCAACTCACTGTCTCGCACAACGGACAAAATTTTCCGTCCCGCCTGCGTATCCAGTACATATTACGACACTCTAAAGCTGACAGACATCGCGGGTTCTATTTTTGTTCATATATCTGCTGGGAGTCCCGATGACGCTTCGAGGTCGCGACCTCGTAAGACCTATTTGAATCGTCGTGATGTTACATGTGAAAATACAGTCGAAATTGTTGTATATTTCTATAAATGTGTAGATATCATAATATATTATTAAGATTGACCGGTCAATCAGAAAAAAAACTGAGCATTCAAACAGCTTTTCATTTGACAAGACCACCATCAAAGACTAAAGTTCGTGCCTTGTGCATCCCGTCCGGCCCGGGAAGTTAGCGACAGTTTGCCTTTTGTAATGGTGAATGCGTTGTGAAGACTATTCTTTAAGAAATAATCATGCTGTCCGGATGCTGTCAATAATCAGTCTTCAATATACCTAGTGTAACCATCCATGAACTATGCTTATTTAGAAGATGAAGCATGGTACGTCTTATGAAAGTATACCTAGTAAGTGTGTGAAGCATAGCAGATGAAGAGAGAAAGAAAATGTTTGGCTTTTTATTAATTATATTTTATAAATTACAAATGCATATTTAAGCTATTTTGAAAATGATTTAAATAAAATTTATGTGTTTCAAATTAAGCGTAAACTATTCAAAACAGAGGTCATCAGTAACATTCAATAAAAAAAAATGACGCAATATGCCAAACTGCTCTAAACAGGACAAACAGGCCCGTCCGAGGTCGGTGGTTTTCTCCGGGTCCTCTGGTCTCCTCCACTTCTAAAGACTACCGTACGCCACCATCAGGGCCATGGAGAGTGCCTCGTATTAGTTAACATAGCTAGTTACACAATCCATGTGAAATAAATAAAGTTTATAATTACGATTATATCCATTTTTTTTCAATATGGAATGGTTCACTGATAGATTATCGAGGAAAATTTTACGATATTATAGACTGGAGGACGAATCTATCTCGGAATCGTTTTTAAAATATTATAGTATGTCTTTTATTTAAGTTAAAAAGTTAGAGGTGACAACACAGTCCTAAAAAAATGAGGGTGACATGCCCCCCCCCCCCCTTGAAGGCAAGTGAACTGGATTATATTGATAAATTTGTAAAGCAGAGTGCATGATGCATTGTATTATAGGTCCGTCAACTTAGAAGTATTTAAGTCCTTGTTCAGTCCATCAATAGCTGACGGATCCCTTGGTCGCTCCTTATGTTAATTAGACTCCCGCCCCGCCGTGGCCCAGTCACTTTGATCGATTGGTTGAACCCTGTCTAGTATCCTCCATAGGCGGTGTCCGTCACATTTTTTGTGTGAAGCTGTCAGAAACATTTTGATGGTTCGAATTTAGTGTGAATTCAGTAATTTCATTGACACAATGTATTTAAGTTAATATAACATATTTATTTTTTTCTTCTACTAGGTTTAAATCCGAAATAGAAAACTCTGATACAATCTAAGAAGATGGAAAATAATTCATCTTGCCGCGGACACAATAAAGATTTCATCCTTGTGAATCAGTAGGTGACCTTATTTTGTAACTTGGGAAATGAATGGACATAAAAATATTATTTCTGCATGGTAGCTAACGGAAGATCTTCTGTCATCAAGTTAGTTTTGCTTGATTTCCACGCTTCATAATCTCAGATCGTATAACAGGAGGTATAAATCTAATTTCTGGCAACTCTCCAATATAAGAGGAAAAGTGAGTTTTATACTTAACATACAATCCTTTGTTCATGTTAACGGGGATGTCTTGTAGGAAAATTCTAATTATTATTGATATTTATAAGAAATTTAATTGGAACCTATTCGTGATCACATGGAGGAAAGAATAAATAATTTTCTTCATCACTTTTCTAAATGTTTCAGGAATGGAAAATGATGAATCGGCCAGTTTTAGTGTCTCAAAAGTATTTCAATTTGTAGAATCTGCAAAGAGGCTTTATATAGATGCAAGGGCTGTGATTTTTATACATAAACTCCCTTCCATATTTGCTGACCAAAATATGTCTTTTATAACTGGGAGCTTTCAACGTATTAAATCTGGGACAAACAGGATTACTTGGAAGGCTTTCAGAACCCACCATACTAGAGGAAACGAATGATGTGATTAAAGGCAATAAAGATTCAAAAAAAAAATATTGCCCAGTAAAAGTCGGATGCTTTCCAAGAGTCAACTCCTAAATGAGAAAATGAAGCTGTAACTAAAAGCAATAAAGGTTTCAACAAAGGACGAGCAGATAAAGGGCTTTCATGGAATAAATCGAAATGCGAAGGTGTCACATTTTATCAAAAGCCTTGTACAATTAGTTTAGAAACAGCAGCAGAATAAACACTGTTTGTCATGCAAAGAACTCGTATATATAGGATTTATTAGACAGACTGTATATTTAAAACTTAAAGAAGCTTTTGAATCGGGTAGTTTGTTAAGGATTTATACTTAATTGTATAGTTCATACGACGACTGCTTGCAGTAAGTTTGAATATTGCTGCGTCTTCTGAATCAGTCAAGTAGCAACAAAACATTGCATAAATGTTAATGGATAAATTAAGAGTACCGAACGAATTTTAAACATGTATATATGATTACATAATGTACCGTAAGCTGGTATTGTACGTGTGACAACTTGATGTATGTAGTGTCCGTCTGATGTTTGTCAGAGCCGGTACTGTCTTTATGTTTACCCGCTATAGTTCCGTCGAAATTGACTGCACAGGAGAGCATTCTTCCTCTCTTGATTAGAAGGCACGGTGGGTATCCGGTCCATGTGGGCGTTCAGGCGTTCGATTTCAGACACAGACAGATTACAGACTGTGTCAGATTAATTCTAAACAATTTGGCAACATTAGGAGAGGGAGAATATAATGTTACTTCTTTCTTTAATAAGCATGCTGGGGAGCCAGGAATCTCTGCCCCAGTTCGATGCTGCTAGCAGTCATGCCACCCTTACAGGCCTAATAAATATAAATGTTTAAAAAAAAGAGTAATGGTATGGCTCTGTGAAAAAAGGATAGCTTTCTTTAAAACAGAAAGAGTGAAAAGAAAAGATACACATCTCCATACCAGAGGCGACGTCCTGCCCCGTCCTTTTTAACACTTCAAAAAGAACGTGAACCATTCACAACCTCCCACGTTCTTACACGTGTTCTACGGTAAAAGCTACGTTCTACCAAGTACTCCCACGACCTCCGAGAACGTGATGAACCGTAGACAGAACGTGATGGATGAGACCTAGGCGTAAGGGAATGATTTTTACCTGTGAACGAAAGTCTAGTGATCAATATGAATTCACATACCGTAAGGAGAGCGTATGTTCCTTTAAAGATCATAAAGGTAGTATCCTTGCTAAAAAACCCCTTAATCTTTAGTAAATCAAAAAATTGCTTTAGGTTTATATAAGACCCCATAAAGGTATACATCCTGAATCCGATACATTGTACTTTCTGATGGTATACAATTTTTACTTTTCATTAAGTTTTACATTTACATTTTAACATTTAAAAAAATTAAAAGGTTCACTATTTTAATCATCTTGTAAAAGTAATCCAATTTTTGTTGGATTAATATAAAACTACCTGACAAGACCTTAACAATCTAAGTTTCTTCCTTGTTGATTTTTTTATTTATTTTATTCATATTTAAAAATGTATTTTAATTGAGTTAAAGGTAGGTAGATGAAATACAATGAAAGGTTGTCCGTTGTCAGTTCGTTTCATTCAGCTCCATGGAATCTATTCGTCGGGAATGCTATGCATAATGCTTAGCGTTCGTTTCTTTAATTCGTTACAGTAGGAAGGGGCCAATAGAAGTACATTTTCAATATCAAATAACTTTTATGTCTTTTCTCTATGCATTACTTAATGAAATAGGAAAATCGTAGAAGAGGTTTTGTTTGGTATCATTTAACAACCATTACGAAGATTACCTATTTAAAACGCAATGAATTGATTTTGTTTATTCAAGGATTTCATCTGTTTGTCAGAAGTTATTTCTATTCATGTCGACTTGAGGAACCGATTTCATGTTTCAGTTTTCTGACTGTTATAATTTCTTATCTCCTCTGCCATAATCTTGTTCAACTTCTGACAAAATATTCTTGAATTTAATAAAAAATTAAATCATTTATGCACGAATAACCCTGGGAATATAAGTCAATTGACTGAATGCAAACACGGTTTTTGGACGAGTGGCGGCTTGTACTCTTTATAATTGAGTTATTTAGTTGTGTTTTCGTTTAATACCGATGTTGTTGTTAAAGAACATTTCAGACATGAAGAGATGAAGGTTATATGAAATGAGAGGATATATAATCATATATCATCTAAATATGTACATATCAGCATAATATATCATTGTATAAAACGTAATTTCAAAAAATATGTTAACCCAGGCTGTGATAAAATAGTTATAATATCCTGTTGTTAATGGAGGAAAGGCTCTCTTTTCTGATGGATCTTAATGTTATTTAATAATAAATTTTGACAAAATTTTCGAAGGGTCCATCACGTCCGATGTGACTATATTTTGATTCTATTTAAAATGACACCGACTCATTACAAAAAGAAAGGCCCTCGAAACCGACCACTGGACAACCCCTAAGGTGTCCATTTAAGCAAAACCCAGCAGAAAAAAATGTTATAATCTTCTAAGATAAAACACCTTTAGTGTTTTAATTATCTTTCATTTTTTTTTAAATTGGATTTTATTATTTTAAACCAACCATATTATTCATTCTAGGGAGTGGTTACTACAATAATAATATCAAACCTAAATTGAATTTAATCGCAATGGTGTAAATAATATTTTTTTTAAACACGTAAAATTCAGAGCCCATACTAGTGACAAAATTAAACCGACTTTCATTAGTGTTCATAAGCTACTTGAGACGTTAAGCAGTGAGACAAAGAAGTTAGATTAGCATGCAGCACCAGTACTATCACCAGCTGATAGCGGCTTACCAGGTGCTGTCTGACTGTTAATCTAGTCGAGAATTCATTATTTATTTTGGATGCCTTTGTTCTTCCCAGCTTCTTACTTCATCCACAAATATCTTCTTTGAAACATTCGTGAGTCATACATTCCCTCAACATGTCGCCTGCTAATAATAGGTGGTGGAACTATCAAGTTTTCTTTGAGCTGCAACTCAGCTTCCTGTCAGCTTGCTTATCTTTTCTCCATCTTCACGGCCGCCTATACAGTCTTTATATTATGCATGCCGCCGTGTAGAAACAGATAACCTCTTTTTTAAGGAAAACCATGCAGGACCCCAAAAACAGCAATTTTGACGATAATTGCCTGCTCATACCGCCTGATTCTGACGTCGACTCAATGTCTACAACTTCCTTTTCCGCTCAGTATGTGGGAGAAACAGCTGAATTATCGCCCACAAGGAAGGACGGAGTACCGTAATATTCCCAAACAGGCCATCCCTTGCCGATGTTTTATATATTTATGGCGTCTATAACAAACGTAAATATGTACATATCAGCACCGCTGATTATAACTTACAGCAAGCAGCAAAAGATGACTTAATGATATTGCAATATTAGCTGTCGCAATAAACATGGGACTTTAACGAATATTTTATGCTTAACTAGAAAGCGTTTATTTGTGACAGAAAATATACCATGAAATTCTTTCCCCTTGCTTATCGAGCCTAAAATGTTTTTGATGTGTTCTTTTCTTCATTTCTTCAAGTGAGCATATTAAACATTAGTGATTGCAATCCATGCATTAATTATGAAGATACAGGAAGTTGTGTATAAAAAGATTAACTAGTCAAGGGGGGGGGGGGTACTTACATCCAAGAAGATGTTTTATTCCTCCCTGGTTTTTTCTCATAGAAGTTTCTATGGTCAGCGGTTGCGATTTGTGCCTTACTAACAGACGAACGGACGGTGATGGACAAACCGCCATTCAGTGACTCAGTCATCTGAGCTTAATTAACCTATATATATTACCTAGAGACAAGTAACGTACGGGTAACATCAGGTATAGGGAGAAGAGTGAAAGCACCCTATGGTAAGACACAGGGACAAATGTTTAGGGGGAACTAGGATGAGTTTGAGATTAGGGCTTCTATGGCCACCGTACTAGGATGCCTTTACTCCCTTCAATGTGGATGGAACTGTAAAGCTTTATGAGGATGCAAATATTTTCGTTATTTTTCGCCTCATGGCCTATAATAACGCTGCCACTTAAAATAAACCAAAACAATCGTTAGATATGTTTATGTACTTATCATCAACACCTACCATGTACGAGAAAAGTCCTTTTTAACTCAGCATATTGGAGAGAATTCGAATCAGCAATGAATTGGAATCAGCATATATGGCTCTGACTGGTTACAGGACGGCAACTATCTTGTACGCGTTACAGGAAATGACTCGTTACCATAAGACACATATTTTCAGTTTGGGTTGTGAGTTCACATATATTTTTTGGTTGTTATATCATCAATCGTAGCTTAAATTCTTCTTGAGTATCAGGTAAAGGGGGCCTCGGTCGAGCATCAGACAAAATAGAAGAGCCACGAGACATAAATATGGTTGAAGAATCCGGCGGATGAGCATCATTTATACATAAGAGGGTCGAGCATTATGTAAATGAAGGGCCACGGAGCGAGCATCAAGTATTAGGCCACGGGACTAGCGTCGGTGTGTTCTTTGGAATGATCATCAGATCAAAGGGCCACGGGTCGTGAAACGGGTTGAAGCTCCCCAGGGCGAACAGGAAGTAAACGGCCCGGTAACGAGCATTCTATGTTAATTCCTGGGGACGACATTAAGTTTCAAGGTATGAACAGGTAAAAGGGCCCGGGATAGAAGGCATTAAATTCGGGAAAGAGCATTTAGTATAAAAGCCCCGGGAATCAGGATTAGGCATAAAGGCCCGGGAATAAGCATCAGTTATACATCTACGGAAATCGAAATCAGGTTTACAGGCATGGGACGAGTATCAGGTAAGAGGGCCTGGGAACGAGCATCAAGTAGGAGGGCCCGGGAACAAGTACCAGATATTAATTCCCCCGGAACGAGGACCAAGTATTAACTAGGTTACGAACATCGGATAAAGACCCCGGACAAGCGACAGCTGAAAGGGCCGAGAACGAGTATTTTGTTTGATTTCCACGGAATCGAGGTTTGTCAATCAATAAACGTTGCCTCTTACTTGTGCCTTTTTACCAAGTGACGGACCGGGTTGCCTTCGGTTTAACGTGAAAAATTTAGATGGTTTGGTTTTTGATTGCGCACACATCGGATTGGCACTTAAATACACAACAGAACACAAGGCACTAGCTTAGCAAGTCTAAAGTCAAAATTTGTCCCTGACTGACGGCACTGGACCCCAACTGTCGGCATTGGTCCCCGGCCGGCAGCATTTCACCCCAAATGGCGGTACTGGACCCCAAATGTCTGCACTGGTCCCCAACTGGCAGCTGGCTGGCTTCTGGACATTGAAGACAGAATTACCACTCTGTATAGGCGACGCTTTAAATACCCTTCCACCCTAAGGGTAATCCATATTCATAAGTCTCCTACAATGCCTGGGACCGCTTTGCTACTAAGGCTCATCTATATTCACAAGCACGCTGAATACTAAATAGGCTAGGAACAATACTGGCGCTATCATGGCACAACTCGACCCGGAACAGCGGATGACTCCATTGAATTCCCCTACTGTCTCACGACACTATAATCCTGTCCGGCGAACCGACTCTCCTTTCAACAAATACAAAGATACAGCTTAACCCAACAATAAATAACCCATAATCAAACAAAATAGGGGAAACATGTCCGCATGATACGATCAACTTCGTGACACGGTTCAGGTATACAGACCAGGGATGATCAGTAGCTTATTGGGCCCGGGACGGAGCATCAGGCATGATTGCCCGGGAAAAGGGTCAGGTATCAAGGCTCTGGCGGGCATAAGTTAAAAGGGCCCAGGAAAGAATGTCAACTGAAAGGGCTCGGGAACGAGCTTAAGGATTGAATTTCTGAGACCGAGGACCAGTTATTAAATCCAGAGGAACAGCATAAGATAAAATAAGCCGGAAAGAGCAGCAGGTAGAAGTTTTCTGAAGTTATCAGGAAGAATATTTCAAGGTGCAGATCAGGTAAGAGGGCCCGGGTACGAGAATAGGGTATGAAGGAATGAGTATCAGGTATAAAGGCCAGGAGACGGGCATCACTAAACAAAGGTTTGGATATAAAAATCTCGGGAACAGAGATCCGATCCGATAAATAGATCCGGGAATAAACATTAGGCATATACGCCATGGGTAATCCCTAAGTATAAACGCCAGTGATAATCCTCAGAAATAACAACAAGGATAATCCTCGGGTATAAACGCTAGGCATAATCCTCAGGTATAAACGCCAGGGACAATCCTTGGGTATAAACGCCAGGGATAATCCACGGGTATAAACGCCAGGCATAATCCTCAGGTAAAAACGCCAGGGACAATCCTTGGGTATACACGCCAGGAATAATCCTCGGGAATAAACGCCAGGGATAATCCTCAGGTAAAAACGCCAGGGACAATCCTTGGGTATAAACGCCAGGAATAATCCTCGGGAATAAACGCCAGGGATAATCTTCAGGTATAAAACCCGAGTCTTTTCAAGAGGGCCATGGAACAATCTTGTTCATTTTCCTGTTTTCTGTTTCCTTGATTCTCTTTCTGTTGAAAATTTGCCAATAAATCTCTGTACGTTGATTGATTGCTTAGATCGTAGATTGTTCAGGTCGCGGGTTTATTGTCTGCTAGAGAGATCGTGAGTCTTCTTTTGTTAAGTCTGATATCCAGGAAAATCCTGCGCTCAGAGTCCTCATGCAATGAACACATGAAATTAATCATATATGTCAATAAAAGAGCTACTGTATTGCGGCTTTATTTTCATTTAATAAAACAATGTTGTCAGGAATACTTTAACTAAGAAGAATTTAATGTCGTTCTTGAACGATGTATATCCTAACTATTTAATGTAAGTATATATTTAATATGGTAGAGTTTTGGTGATATTCGAAAAAATGTAAATCCTGATATATCGATGGATTTAACTGATATTTGATATATTCACTAAATTGCGTCAGAAATATTAACATGACCCTTTAACGTTTATTGTGCACCAGGCTTACTCTTTACAGTCCGGTTAATAATATGAAACCAAACTTCGATATAAGAAATGACATTCTGCAAGTCTGTTTTTATTTCAACCGATCGGTTGCATATGAGACCTGCTATAACGTCAGTGTTGGTATTTACAATGACTAGAATAGCACTCAGAGGTCGCAGACCTCCGCCAAGGCAGCTCATTACCCTCATATCGCATTGTCGGAAATCCAGCATTTTTCTTTAAAAAAAAATCCTGGTTCCAGATGTTGATCCGGATTACCCCCGAAATTGAATCAATTGTTTTTTATATCATTGCCGAGCTATCCTGCAAATTTCATCAAAATCTGCAAATACCTTTTTTGTAATGTTGCTAACAAACAGAAAAACACACGGAAAAACAAACCAAAACCGACAAAAACATAACCTCCTTGGACGTCGCTGAGGCAGACACATCTTTATGTTAATGGCCTGTCTAGTGAATGGGTAGCCGTGACAACCTGACTCAGTAGGCGATGATAATTGGGCTGGTAAGCCTTCGTGAGTCGTGATACAAGCAGTATCGAGGAATGCGTCGCAGTGGTCTTCCATCATGTTGCATTCATATTTGTTGTAAACAGCCCATTATCTCAAAATTAAACTACGTATGATGCATTAATGCAAGAAAATACATGTAATCTCACAACTGAAACTGAAACCCCGTCTCTATGGTAACGAGTCATTTCCAGTATCGCGTATAAGTCGGCTGCACCAAGTAACCCGTCTAAGCCATGCTTTATGCGTTTATGCGGTGAAAAATTCAACAAACAAGCGGAGGGATTTACCAAAATGCTGAGTCAGAACGGAACTTCTTTTGTTCATGTTTGGTCATTTAAACGGTGTTAAAATGCAAACAACTGGTCTGGTTTATGTCATTTGACAGTGTACCTGTAGGCCATGAGGCGTTGTCCTAAGTGACGAAAATATTTGCTTCCTCATGTGGCCTTATAGTGCGTTCCTCAGACCTAGATGTAAAGGCACTCTGGCAGGCAAGTAATCTGATCGTAATGTCAGAGGGCCGATAGGGCGCTAGTGAATGGGGGGATCCCTGATATTTGCATATTATTACGTCACCTGGCAATATTCTCTCAATGGCATATCAATACATCAAGCTTTAGACCAAGGATCGCGATGACTGAGTAACCGAGTTTTTATATACGGTAATTACTCTGAAAAAACCCCAATTTTGCAATTTCAGGAGACACTAGTTTAGCTAGACTGCGAAAGGTGGCGCTCACTAAAGCCTCTCCGTCCATTTTACCAGTCGGTATTCCAACTGCCGTTTGTTGATAAAATGACTTTATAATTTATTCCTATCTCGCGACAGATTATATAATCACTTCAGTGACTGAGAACTCTTAATTTAAAGCATACTGTCTTTTTCAGTATCTCACGAGATACTTGTATTTAAAAAAAGAGATCGAGTCATTGTTCATTTCAGGAAGAGTTAGAATAGTATATTAGCATGATATTTTTCATAAATTACAGTTAGAGAAACCCAGTTCCAGTTACATATAGTGAAGCTTTTAAAATAATATTACCACGATACTGGTATAACGATAAACACCAACTAGAGGCTATAGTCTTAGTCAACATGGATATCTCCGTTAGCATCCTAATTAAAGTGTAAAGTGAAAAGGGAAGTGCAAACACGGGTTATAGAGAACTGATATCAAAATTCAAGAAATTACAAAATTCATGAAATTACAGAATCAGCATAGAATTTCATTATTCGTGCAATATTTTGATATTATAAACAAACGAATTTGTCTGTAGGACAGAGAGGATCTCAGTTGGCTCTTGCAACATTCTACATCAAACAAACAACTCAATCATGTATACACTATATCGAAAAGGATTCTTACAATAATCATATAATGACAAGGTATCTGATAATTATAGTTATACGGATATAACAATATAAAGGATTCAATTCTACATAACTTTTCAAAAGTTGAAAATAGATCCCGTCTCTTGGGAAGCTCCTTAATAACGTGTGACCCTCCTAAATTGGACTGAGCGTTTCAGACTCATCTTTTAGTTCTTTCTTGTAAAAGCCATAAGTGATAAACTATATTTTAGCTACATCAGCTAAGACTAATCTCCCAAGACGTATAACAAAAATGAAGGAATTTATCGTTCCGATCACCGGGTGTTTTGTAAAGTCAGACGAAAGCTACACAACAAAAATGACGTATGTCTGGCAGTAGACGCCTGTAAACTTTGATACGGAGAGCTCTAATTCCCAAGCAGACATCACCAAATTAGCTTCTTCTTAAAAGTGTAACGAGGTAGCTGCTTTGTCCATTAATTCTCATGCGGGTTGCTCACCCTGCACAAGGAAAGACTGTCTTCTAACACCGCGCAGTATTGCAGGTGCCCGTGAAAGGAAAAGAATGCTAAAAAATAGACCTAAGTGGTTTTTAACACGGTCATGTTGGGCTTTGACTGTCTGGGGTTTGTCAATAAGCTACGGTTACTGTTTGGATGATGTGACGATATAAGCTGCTCCCCTCTGCCCTAGGTATTAACTGAATGAAATATCGGCCGCCCTGGCGCAGCGATGACGCCCATTAGTTTACACAGACCAATTTATACCTGCTCAAATCATCATTTGGCGATTCATTTCATCTTTCTTATATTTCAATAAATACAGGAAGTCAGCTTTAAAAAAAGTCTCGGAATTCGCCATCTTATGAAGCTGAGCCCTCGTTATGAGAGGAACAGCCGGTAATGCAGAAGTCGCAAAATTAGATTCTGCTCTCATCGCAAACCTACCATGATCTCAGGATCTAAGATAAATTAATAATAAAGGTACATAAACATTTGCAATTACATTGTAATATTTATGTTCACGATTGTATATTATCTCACGCCATTAGCTGATTTTGACTGAATTTTCAGCAAAAGAAAACCTTATTCTCTACAGTTCACCTGTTTTATAGGTTGATATGTTTTTTTTTATGTGAGTAAACATAGCCGTTTGTCTGTTTATCAATACAGGACCAAGTGATGAGAGATCCGGAGTTGGTCGACAATTCCCAAACAAGGAGAATTAACACATAAGAAACACATTAGAAACATCGGTGCAAGCTTGAAAATCTTGCTAAGTGAAGTTGCGAGATAGGGAAACCCTGCAGTGTGCGCACAATGTTTTTGTTTTCGGTCATTGATCGCGTGCGGTGCAAGTTTATTTCCACTTATGTACACGAGTGAGCAAACGGTTTCTGAACGAAGCATTGACATATACCATTATATTTTAGGGAAAAACACTATACCTCATGAACAGTGTAATGTCTGGTATGTTCTCAGGTTCCTTTCAAATTGAGGCCAAACCTGCCTCAGATTGCAAGGGATAACACGATTCTAACATTGATAAAATATGATACTTTGCGATTAAAGTAGCATTCCTGGCAAATTCCAATAAATTCAATATCAAATTAGATTTTTTAATGCATATAGGAACCCTTAAAGTATATATAATTTAACCTAGTATGAAGTCCTTTTAATGGTACATGTATTTTTTAAATTCACAATCATTTTCATGAAAGATGAAATGTTAACATTTTTGAAAATTTTAAATAGTACACGATTTTAAGCATCCTGTACAAGCAAACTACTTTTCAGTTGACTTACATCAATCTACATGACTACCGTTTTTGTTTTACTCTTTGATAATTCTTCCTAGCTTAAATTGAATTAAAAAAATGATTTTAATTTAAAACACGAAATAAACATGGTAGAGGGGTGATATTATGACTTTTAGTTTGATTTTTACTTAAGAGGATTTTGCCAGGGATGTTACCTTAAGACAGGAGACCTCACATTACCGGCCCCGTGTGTCTTCATAAATGTATTATTTACCAGCGGGAATTAGTCTTACAGTAATTTTCTTCTGACCTTCAAGTAACCAATTCTATTTGAACACTGCTTCCTCACTTGGGATGATACGTACAATGAAACAGATTCAGTGATGTTGGACTCGACTCGAGTCCACTTTTTAAGGGACCCATACTCGGCCGCAGGCTCGGTGGTCCTGGACCTGGACTCGGTGATCAGGACTCAAGAAATCAGACTCAGTCGATCTCGAGTCTAATAAAATGAAACGTCGCCTAAGGTCTGACTATAATATTGTAAAACACACAAAAAGATGTTAACAAACTATAGCGGAATATTTCAAACACAATTAGACTATTCCAGATTAATTTTCCACCTGAATATCAAAATAGGACAGATCTCTAGATGAATGTAATTTCAGATTAAAGTAAAACAAAAAAAATCATGAACTAACAAAAAACATGCACTTTTTTATCAGATTTCCCGATTTTTTTATATATGTTTATGTTATTGGACTCGGACCCGAACTTGGTTTTGGTATCGAAAAGACTCGGACTCCGAGAAGCTGGACTTTGACTAGTACCCATAGCACTCAGACTTGGAGTCGACCAGCCTGGACCCGGACCTCCACTAGGACTCGGATGTTGTGGACTCGGCCACAACATTGCTTTTGATGCTTTAATAAGATGAAAGAATGATTGGTGTCCTTTGAATCATTCATTGAGCATCTTCTGTAAATCAAAGATAGTGTTAGTTTGCCGAATTATACGTGATCTTCCGGATTGTTCTTACTTCCGGCGCAGCAATAGTAATTCCTAGAATTCATGCTTGCTTGGCGGAATTAGTTTAGACTACATCAGTCCACAATACCGGCACTAAATATTCCGCCGTTTAAGCTAAGCTGCATTCTTATGTCATGCATGCTCAGCACACGGGCCCATGATCGTAAACCTTCACTTAAGATCCTCCTGTTGAATAAAAATTAAAGTATGTAATTTAACAATCTCACATAAAAACAAAACATATATGGAAAATATCAATGCTAATGAAAGCGGGGATTCTTTAAAACAATATGAACACCACAAATGATTAATTAATTTGTGTAAACGATGAATCATAATGACATTTAATTAATACAAAAACAACCTGTAAAGTAAAATTAGTAGATGTTCTTGACAAATTATATCTCCGCTGTTGCCGAACTGTTTCATTTGAACATTTAATTACAAATGTCGTTAAGCCGACTTTTCATAATTTAACTCTCCTTTTTCATTCTCAAACAAGAAATCTGATTTAAGTGTTCCTTGCTTTAATAATTTGGCGTTTTCCGGGTCTCATAGTTGCTGTGCGGGTCAAGAAAATGCCCTGAGATCCGATTCTTTTGTTTTTATAAAACAGCAGGTCATTAGTTTTATTCAGTTTTCTTAATAATTTTAGGGAGATCCAATTATTTCTCTTCAATTCTAATTCTTGTCGGAGACAGTGTGATCTTTCTATTATTCCGGCGAAGCTTCCTTGAAGACTTCCGGTCCTGAAAGACTTCCGGTATCGATTTCCTGATATTACTGATTAATAGGAGAAAAGTTTTGCTTTCACTTTCATAAACGATCCGTCTGAGAAAATAATAACCGTCTGAGATTTTTAATGCGGCCCAGTTGAAGGAGTGTCAGTTTCAACCAGCCATCGTAACCTTTACTGTTGTCACTGTTTGGCAAATTTGACGGAGTAAGTATCGGTTGCTCTTTGATTTATTTCAACTGTGTCTCTAATTATTATGTTCGACTGGTTTGATAGTTGTGCCAGTGTCTCCAAAAACACAAATCCTGCTTTCAATAATATTTGGGGAACCTCATTCTTTTTATTGGATTTAATGAATAACCCCTTAGAACAGGCCAGGTAGCTCTAAATGCAGGGAAATCCATTAAAGTGCCTACATAAAAGCGTGAAAAGTTTCGAGATCTTCGAAAAAGGGCCACATTGAAAATCACAAGTGTGTTCACTTCCCTTTGTGACGGTATTGTTTTCTATTCACTGTTGATTCGTGAGCTTCACGGACCACCGCACACGGCTACCCCTTGTTCCCGAACTGAAAACTGTAATACCCCTGCCGCCACTTACGGTCACTGCTGCCGCCATTTACTGCCACGTCAATGGTATATACCTTCATCATTTGATTAAAAACGATGCAGGATTTGACAAGACTTACAGTAAAATCGCTGGATATACATAAATTGTGGTTACTTAATTAAAGAAGCATTCTCTCGTTGCATTAAAGTCAGCTGTACCCGTCAGTGCGTTTTTTTCATCTTGTTTAGTTCATATCATCTAGTAAACCTTGTATCTGAAATATTAGTGTTGACAGTTCACCCTGAACACAATTTTCTTAACCTCGTGTAGCCACAGGATAAGCTAGACTGGCCCAGTCCATGAAATAGTTCTGACTTAATTGTTGCTTCTGACAGAGAAATCAAACGTTCATTCGTTGTGTCGCATTTAATATCGGTACCGCCATCTTGCGGCAACTCATATAAATAATTTGCCACTATCTGACCCTCTGATTTCATGATAAGAGCTGGCACTGAGTTAAGTCTATCGGTACTTGGAATCACGTTTTATTGTTAGCATTTTATTAGTAAACGCAAATACTAAAGCCCTGGCAGGGCTAATAAATACCTTGTCACTTCATAGTTCCACCTCTTTTTATCGCATATGAAAGCAGCTACCCCTGTGATATGCATGGAGCTTCAGCAAGCAAGGCACTAATACTTAAATCTATACTCAAAACGCCAGAGGTTATTATATATGTGCAGTGCATGTTTAATGTTTTCAGATAAAAATCAAATGTAATTGCAATATCCACATAGTTAAAACCATGCTGTAATTCAAAGCTTTACATCATTTTCATTGAGGAATTAGTGATTATATCTCTGCACATTGCGAAGTTTTATTCATAAGCTATGTTATAACTATGATTATATCATGATGTATCTCATTGACCGTCAAGTAGTTATAACATTGAAATTATATATATATATATATATATATATATATATATATATATATAATGTTATATTGAGCATTTTACTTGAAAGGATATAACGACCATGCGACAACTATCTGTATGTAGTATGTCGGGCAGTTAAACGGTTAATAATAGTTCATGCAAATATATCTTTATTTCAGTTTTGAACTCTAAAATGTAACACACATGCTAAGCATATTGATCGTGTGGCACAGAGGCTAGAGGGATTCATCCCACAGGACATTTATAAAAAATTTATATTGAAATACAATTACATCTGCCAACTTAAAGATAATATAACTCCTTCATAGGGTGAAAGATTTTTATTATTTACGTTACATAAAAGATCTGGTCACCTTTTATCAACCGTAGTAAATCAACAGAAAGAATAGAAATTTATGTAATACTTAGGATAGTTTTCAGGACGGTGTAAACATTTGCATTTTAAAGAGACTGTTGTACAAATATGGGAATTCATGAAAAGGTGCAATTTAGGTTGTTGTATGTTTTTTTTAGATACCTTGGTAATTTGCTTAATTCAAAGGCCAAAATTATTTATACATCCTAAGGGTAACGCAACGGAAATGGTAGAACATTTTCCGCAACCCCGCCACAAGGTGGCATTGGTCTGCCATGGCAGTGTTTCTCACTTGTTAGCGCCGCCGAGGGATTTTTGTAAACATACAGACGTCCCTGAAATGATTGACTTTGCATTACTGGTCAGATTCTCGATGGCAATCTTGCAATGCAAGACCCCTGGTCTTAAAAAGAAAAACAACAGTTATTGGAAACGGGGAACACAGCCAAAAACACCAAACATTTAAGTTTTCAAAACAATGTTTAAAAAGTCAAAATTGTATCTATGAATTTGTACTTTTTAAGGAACTCCTCAGGCCACTTCATCATACTCATTCAACGAAATGCCGACCCCAACATGCCCCCCCCCCCTTTGGTACGCCACTGTATATTTAGTTGTGAGGGTACGGCCACCTGGCAGCGTGAGCACAATGTTTATGTTTTGGGCAACTGATCGCTCCCGGCGCAGGTTTATTTCCACTTGTGTTCAGGAGTAGGCAAACGGTTTTACAACCAAACTATTGACAGATAACATAATAGTTTGAGGAAAATCACCATACCTCATGTACAGTTACATGTCTGGTACGTGAATAGGTCTCTTTAACCCAGAGGCCCAATCTGCATCAGAATGCAGGGAATAACACGATTTTAACGTTGATAAAATATTATACAGTGCAATTAAGACTACATTCCTGGCAAAAAAAAAACATAAATTCATTATTAGATTAGTTTTTTTTCAAAGGCATATAAGACCAAGGCTTAAAGTATATATAATTTACACCTTGTATATATAGAGTTCTTTCTATGGTATTTGCATGCATGTTTGAAAATGATTCACAATCATTATCATATAAAATTTTAAATTTTATACATTTTAAATGGTACACGATTTTAAGCATCCAGTAACAACAAAACACTTTTCAGTGGGCTAACATCAAACTATACATGACATTATCTTAAAACATTTTTTTCTTTTCTCCTCTTATATTTCTTTCTTACTAAAATTAAATTTTTAAATCTTAAATAAAAAAAATCATTTTCAACATGAAAGAAAAACGGTAGAGAAAAAAACACAAAATATACTGTTTTTACATATTGTCACGCAGTTTGATATTATGACGTTTAGGTCAATTTTTATTAAAGTATATTACCGGCCCGCGGGTCGGGAAAAATGTAATGGCTTTCAGCGGGAATTCTGTCTTACAATGATTTTACAATGATTTTCTTCCTGCAGCTAATTCTTCTTGAACACTGCTTCTCTACTTGTGGTAATAGATATATAATAAAAGAGCAATATGTCAATCCGGACTCGAGTCCACTTAAAAGGGACCTGGACTAGGACTCGCTGGTCCTGGTCCCGGACTTGTACCCGGACTCGGTGGTCAGGATTCCAGAAATTAGACATGGTCCATCTCGAGTCCAGTAGTAAAAGGTAAACGTTGTCGTCCAAGGTCTGGTGATAAGACTGTAAAACACAGCACAAAGGCATACATGTTTAAAAAAAAAAACTATTGACACACTTTTCAAAACCTAGTTTGATTATTCCATATTGAATTCCCATTTGTATATCCAAATCAGATCTATAGATAAATATAATTTGACCTTAAAGTAAAAAAGTCATGAACTAACAAAAAATACACTTTTATCTCAAATTTCAGTTTTTATTTTTTTTATAACTGTTTTTTCTATTGGACTAGGACTCGGAATTGGGCTCGGTATCAAAAAGACTCGGAATCGGAGAAGCTGGACTGGACTCGTACCGAAAGCCGAAAGGACTTGGACCCGACCAACTTGGGTTTGAACATGCACTCGGACTCTGATAGTGTAGACTCGCCCAAAACATTGCTGTGAATGCTATGATAACATGAAAGAGAGATTGGGGTCCTTTGAATCATTCAGTGAAAATCATCTGTAAATTAAAGAGTGTGTTCCTTTACCAAATTATAAATGACCTTCAAATTTGTTTCTCCTTCAGGCACAGCAATAGCTTCCTAGATGTCATGCTTGCGTAAATGAATACGTTTGCGCCGTAGCAGCTAGTCCACAGTACCCCGACTAAAGATGCCACTGTTTAAGCTGAACTGCCTACTTATTCCATGCATGCTAAACATACGAGCCCAACATTTGATTAAAGTGGTAAACCTTTGATCAAAGACCTTCTGGTTACACATCTTTAAGCAAATACTGTAAAAATCTTACAATTAACAAAGCAAATATGGACAATGTTAATACTAATTAAAGCAAAGAATCTTTAAAACAAAATAAATACCATAAATAATTAATTAATTAGTGTAATTGATGACTCATAATAATATTTAATCAATATAAAAATAACTTGTGAAGTAAAATGTTCTTGAAAAATTATATTTCTACTGTTGCCGTAATTATTCATTTAAACATTTGATTTCAAATGTCCGTCAAGTCGACTTTTCATCATTTAACTCTCTTTTCCTGTCTCAAACAAGAAATCTGATATAAGCGTTCCTTGATTTAATAAATGGGCGTTTTCCGGGTCACATAGTTGCTTTGCGGGTCAAGATAATACCCTGTGATCCGGTTCTTTTGTTTTTATGAAACAGCAGGTCATCAATCATATTCAGTCTTTTTAATAATTTTCGGGAGATCCAATTATTTCTCTTTAATCCTATTTTTTTCGGAGACAGTGTAATCTTTCTATTTTTCCGGTGTGTGCTTCCTTGAAGACTCCTGGTCCTGAAAAACTTCCGGTGTCGATTTACCGATACAACTGTCTCACAGAAAAAAATAAGGCTTTCACTTTTATGTACGATCGGTTTGAGAAAATAACGGTATGATTTTTTAATGCGACCAAGTTGAAAGAATATGTCAGTTTCAACCAGCCCCCGTGACCTCTACTGGTGTAAGTGATTGGCAAATTTGTCGGCTGGAGTAACCTTTCGTATCTCTTCGCCTTGTTACATCTGTGTCTCTAATTAGTTTGTTCAGTCTCTTTCGAACAAGAACAGGATATCGTGTTGCATACTTTTGTTTAATAAATTTAAAGAAATGACAATGCTTGCAAATATGAAACGATTTATTCTGTAAAACTTCTCTACATTATTTTAAAATTTTTACCTTATTCATATTGTGCAGGTTTTTTTACATTAACAGAAAAACAAATGGGATATCATAATGAACAAACGGGATATCATAATGAACAAACGGGGTATCATAAATAACATATGGGATATCATAATGAACAAATTGGATATCATAAAAAACGGGAAATCATAATGAACAAACGGGATATCATAATGAACAAACGGGATATCATAATGAACAAATGGGATATCATAATGAACAAATGGGATATCATAATAAACAAATTGGATATCATAATGAACAAATGGGATATCATAATGAACACATGGGATATAATAATGAACAAATGGATATCATGCAGCAGAGCGTACCTCCGCTAAGGTAAACAAATGTTGTTTGCTCACTGGCTCTTTTCAAGGCCGGCACAATCCGTGGCTCATGTCCTAAACGTTTTTTCGTGATCCTGCCGACAAAAATTATACAACCAGAGAACGGGCTAAAGATATAACCTCCTTTTAAACTTGTATTTTTTTTGTCTTTCATTATTCGAATAAAAATGAGGTTATGTTTACAGCCGATCTCTGGACGTATATATACACATACAATTACAAATATACAGTATATACACATACACACACATATATATATATATATGTGGCTTGTATAAGAAGCGACGGTCCTTGAAGCCCGAATTCTCTTTCGAATGCTTGGTTCTGACTGCTGACATCTAAATTGTGTAAAAATTGTACTGACGATTAATCCTAAGATTACATTCTAATCAAAACGTGATATAATGACACTTATCATATACTAATACAGGAATGATATAAAATGAAAAATAATCAGTTAAACAACCCTTAGAAATAGTACAGATCAGACACCTCCCATTGGGATGGTACTAATTCCCGTGTGACTTGCCAATATTTAGACTGAGCGCACAAGACTCTTCAATTTGTCCTCCTATTGCTTGCCCTTATATATGCATATATATGCATATATATATATATATATATATGTATATATATATATTTATATATATATATATATATTTATATATATATATACAAAGAAAAAGTAACCAATTTTCTTTATAGGGGAAATAAAATGTCCCAGCGAAGTCATAAATCTGACTTATTTCCGACTGTCTATCAAGTCTAATTGAAGGAAAAGATAGAACAAAACCATCCTCAAAGACCTTAAGCAAAATAAACCTTATGGTTCGTATAATTGATTCTGGCGGTGAACCTGGCTTACTTTACTGAGTGGCTGATTCGGATGACTTTTAAGTTTGGATCATAAATCTATGGAACGGCTAAACGAGGTAAATCAATAACACTTTTTTTTAAACCTGTCTTAATTTTCGTATTGAAAATACAGAAATACCTTCCCGATATATTTACGGTTGCCGAGCCTGACTTGTTTTTTTTTTGCTCTGCATGCATGAAACTTAGTAAATCTCAGATAAAATATAGTAAGCTTTCGACAAACAAATGGGCCCATATTCCGGGCTTCATTCGTGCAATTGACTTTACATTTGTGAATATTAGTTGATTGCTATCCTAAAAATGGTTAAGTGCCGAATCTACGCCAACATCTAAACGATTCTTCATTGGCCCATTCCCGAAATCTCCTAAAAACTTCTGGAAGAGAGAATAATTAATGCTCTGATGTGTTAATTGGATTTGTGTTAATTGGATTAACACTCGGATGTGTTAATTGGATTTCGCTCTGATGTGTCAATAGGATTAACGCTCTGACGTGTTAATTGGATTAACGCTCTGATATGTTATTTGGGGACTGACGCATACCCATCTGGAAGAGACGATAACAAACGCTCTGATGTGCTGAGTTCAGAGGTGGAAAATTATTATGATTGCAGAAGTTGACAGATGAAGAATAGTTTGGATGCAGCCAAAGGTCAAAGGTCTACGGCCAAAAGATGGGAAAAATGGTTTTGCCCAAAATCAAATAACAAAGTTGACGATAGGGCATTTGTGATTGTGGAAATTTCAAAAGGTACGATTGTCTTTTTATTAAAAACTGGTTCCTTGATAGTTTCCGGCTGATGGTCTTATGTTCTATTCAGCCGCGAAAAAAATAAAATAGATAAAAATTTAGTTTCAGTCCAGGTTCGGGTTCAAATATTGTACAAGGAAAAGAGGAAGATCTTCACATGATGATGATTTTAATTTGGCCTAATCACCTATCTGTCCTTTATAAACTATAGGTAATCCCTTGGAGCTTTTATAAAAGTAGGCCAGAAAACGTGGAAATTACCGCACACAACCTGCTTGTTTTGTTTATATCAACGTGTTTATAATATCGGGGGACCGCCAAAATAATCAAAACAAATACCAAAAAGGCATCTGGTGGCAAGTCAGATAAGCCAGAGGTTTGCAAATAATGTTTTGCAACTAGTGACCTTTCTATCTCGGCATATATGCAACCTACCACCTTAGGTTATATTTTTTTCCCATTTGTCAACATAGCTTTGCTTACAAACACGGTGTTGATAAACAAGTTCATACATTCTTCACGGAGGCGTCATAAGAACTTTTCATAAAGAGAATTACCCTTAGACCATTAATTTCTACAAAATGGGAGCGAAAATTCATACAATTCTTTTTAAAAAGACAGGTTGATGGGGAGCTTTAATGATGATCATGGTTAGTAGATGCTATGTCATTTATATTTTGTTCTGTCTAGAATAAGAGTTTGGGTCCTTTTTCGGAGTCCAAGAAGATGATGATAATGGTAATGAAGATGAAGTACGTAGACTGTAGGTCCCAGCTTTGTTCGGACTTCGTCAAGAGCCAGGGATTTCTATCTGTGATGTTTAGAACATGGTTTTGCCATAGCACTTTCTTTAACAAAGATCTCACTTCACCAAAGATGCTGTCACGCTGTGGGAATGCGGTATTACAAATTGCCACTTTCCACTGCAGAAGAAATCCTCCGTTTCTTATGAAAAGACTGCGCTGTAACTTTAAATCTCGTTCATACCAGAAAGATGAGCTGATGTCATCAGAATATATATTGCAGCTGCATGGCGTAACCAATTTATTTGACCCAAAGTAATCTTACTCCCTGTAAAGTTTATTAAATATGAGCGTTATCATTAACAGTGGCGGGTCCAGAAAATCGAGAACGGGTGGGGGGGGGGGGGGGGGCTAATACTGGGTTGGCGTTGATGGGTATTACGTAATGATATGGATATTTGTAAATTTAATATATATATATATATATATATATATATATATATATTTTCTACATAGTATGTACAATTTTTTAAATATTTATATTGCCAAATATATATATAAATATGTGTACATAAATACATATACATGTGTATAAATATCATATTGAGAATATTTCAAATATGTAATGTAAACAGGACATTTTGAGGCACTCTTCACAAAAAATATGAGGATTTCCTTTTCCTCAGCTACTGTCCTCATAAATGACTTCGCATAATGTAGTAAAACGTTTGAGGGGTTCAATATTTAATATTTGCATTTTTTCAATTTTAGGGCATAAATTTTCAATGGATTGTTACATGTTAATGTCAATGGTGAAAATGCCATTCCACGTTTATAACTTGCAAAATATTATCTTTCAAATGTAATGCCCGGGGTAAAAAATATAAAAAAAGTTCTTATATTTAACTATTACTTTATATTTAAAGCCATTTTTCCGGCTTCTGAGGTCTAGGCAGCGCACAGGACTCGCACACCAGAGTACAGATCGTGAGTTCGAGTACCGGTATCAGCAGACGAGCCATGTGATTCTTTACGTGCTCAGGCCTGGCGCTCTGCAGGCAAACAGGAAGGCCATGCCTCACTCACAGAAAATTGCAATTTGGGGGTTTCCTTAGGGTTATGACCCAGTAGATTGTTTAATAACGAAAAAACTCCCTCTCTCATTTTAGAAAATATTTAGATGCTGTCTTAACGAAGCAAACCACACAGCTGTTCATTGATATCTTCAACTAATGAATATTAAAGTAATAAACGGTGAATAGCTTTAATTGCTAATGAATTAAAAATGAAATATGTAAAATAATCACGAATAAATGGGAAATGAAAAAAAGGGAGAAATGTTACAGCTCAACGGGAGGGGGGGGGGGGGGTCCGCAACTGATTAAAAACTCTTCAAATACATTCATAAAGTAGAGCCGCTAGTTGGAGGCATTAGGTTTGAGGCCGGAGATGCCAAGGTTTATTATCTTATAATTATAAAGCAGTACACCGGACCATTAACCATAATGTCATGCTCGTTTGTAGACTGGCCCAGTCGATGGAATGGATAATATTCAATTCCTACCACTAACAGAGCCAGCAAACTTGCCCACTCGTGGTAAATTACATAACTAATTTACGGCTCTCTGACCGACTCATTTCATCTTGTTGTTTGCTTTGTCATATCGACGATGTCCTTCACATAAAGCGTACGTCCTAATATGCAATTAGAGGGAATAGCCAGGTCCCCATAAAGCTTTGTGATGCCCCAATTGCAAACATCAGGGATTCACCGTATGGACCTTACGGCAAGGAGTTACATCTATCGGTACATTCATTTGATAAATGAAATAAAGTTTAATTTTAGACATCGCTAAATAAATGCTAAAAGCCTGGCAGGGCTCATTTGATATTCTTTTCAAATCTCTGAGAGCACCAATTATCGTTCAAGTGAAATAAATAGGGAAGAAATATACTACTTAGTATAACATGTACGCTCTTTACACAGCGCTTTACATATAGGCCTACTACCTATATAAAACAACTCCTTTAGAAGAGCAAGATTTCCGCTGCCTCGGGAGCGTATATAACATGATACGTGAGTATTGTGCAATTATTTTTATTATAACAGCAGAATAACATCAACGGAGGTTAATGTCTATCTGCCCATCTCTCTATCTCTTCATCTGTCTCTCGAAGTATATATGTATAGCTTTCTCTCTCTCTCTCTCTCTCTCTCTCTCTCTCTCTCTCTCTCTCTCTCTCTCTCTCTATATATATATATATATATATATATATATATATACCTGAAGAGTGAGCCGTGGTCAGCTGTACTAACGAAACAGATCTGTAGTACTATATACGATACATTATTAATGCTTCCCTGCATGGTAGAGCACTTTCACTTTGATGTATTGAACTTATATATGTATTACCTCGAATATATATATATATATATATATATATATATATATATATATATATATATAAATTACAATCCCGATTGCTCTCAAAGTTTCCGACCGGAGACATGCGGTCTGCCATATTTACAAAAGGATAGATAATGCATGCTAGCTCTGCTTAAAATTACTTCTGAATTACTTCTTTTTCTCAGTCACAGAAACCGAACCCCGTCATCTTTACGTCAGGTATTACAAATTCCTGTCCATCAAGTGTCAGTTCGCATACTTTGTTCTCGTCCTTAGATAGAGGGGTGTTTGTTAGGTCTGACGCCATATGGACGTACATATTACCAGTAAGAACAACGCCTTGACAGTTCTCGTTCGTTTTCTGGCCTGGAAATGGGATTCTCATGACATTTTGTCATCTAAACTAACGCGACGTCTCTTGTGTCCCCTCCCCTGACACGGTGTAATGAGGGGGTTTCCTTTTTCCGGCTTTATTAGACGCATGGGTTGGCTGAACACGGTCTGGGTCCATCTCCCGCAGAATCGGAAACACAAGACTACCAATCTTCTGTTTAGGGTTTGTGGGCGTCATAATTTGACCCCCACAATGGACCGCGGCTTCTAAATACACAGATGGCGCAGGTGTCAATGTAGTAAAGAGGAAAATGTAGTCCGTTCACATATACGTTCGATAAGAATTGCGTCATTGAAAATTACATGAACAGCGGAGTTTTTGTGATAAGTAATATTATGTTAGTATGCATGTGAAATGTAAACAGAATAAGTTTCCTTAAAATGTAACAAATGTTGACATTAAAGTTTAACATTAGTCCCACAGTGAATAACAGGGAGAGGCTAGTTTTCAGTTGAAACGACCTCTGGCGGAAGGTTGGATCAGCGGCCACTATTAAAGGTGCCCATTTTATTACTTTTTTAAAAAGAATTTATGTAATTTCTGGCCATTTCTGTGTATATATTAATGATCGAAGGGTAGTTTTTAATAAGAAAAATTTTTTTAGGCCTTCCTGAAGGATGTATGAATTTGTTTATCAACAATATGTTTGTAAACACAGCAATGTTGACAAACGGGAAAAATATGTAAACTTAGGCGGTAGATTGCATATGTGCGGAGGTAGAAAGGTCGCTTGTTGCAAAACTCCGTTTGCGAAGCTCTGACTTATCTGACTTGCTGCCAGATGCCCTTGTTGAATTGTTTGTTGCTTGCCGGAATCAAAGATTTCGGCAAGCATATTGGTCAGTCGCGTATGTCTGTTTGTCTGTTTGTCTGTTTGTTTGTTTGTCACCACTCTCCTGGCCACAATTTTGCCACAATAACCTTGAAACTTACAGTGATGTTCGAAAACATAATTTCTAGGTGCCCTATTGTTTTTGGTTAAAATAGGTCAAAGGTCAAGGTCAAGGTCGTCAAAACTTCTCAAAACGTTTTTTTCTTCATATCTTTGTGACTATTAGTCGTATCTACTTCAACAATAGCTCATTTTAATCGTCATTCAAAGGCCTGTCATCTGGTGTGTAGCTGACTCAAATTTGCCGTAACCATGGTTACAAATTTCTGGGGAAAAGTCATGATATTCGAAAAAAAGGGATCTTATTTTTCTAACTTTGTCAGTTTTAAAGCTAGAGTGATCTAGGTTTTTGCATCAGGTAGCATTCAACTAGTACTACAAGATTTTATTACAAGTCTTGCAGTATCTCGTAAAATATCTCGTGAATAGAGATATTTCGAGATTTCATTCATCTTGCGCCAAAGGCCACATTATTGCAGGAATCTTTTTGAAACTGACATATCATAAGTCCTAGACTAGTATCTCGAAATTGTTTTTTCATTTTTTTAATATGGCTGCTAGGGGGCGCTGCACACGACCCTCACACAGATATCATTACATTGGCCATATCTCTAAAACCCAAAGCCTCAATTACATAAACTATAGCTTATTTTTTCCCTCTGAGTCTTCTCCATAAACTGATAATGTCATCTGGTCTCAGTGTTGTGTCACTTTGTCATTGTGTCTGTCTGTTTGTCAGTTGTCCTCAAATTCGCCTGCTTGCTCTTGCGTCTAACATATAGCATTCTACAGGCCACAGTTTTGAAAGAATCCTTTTGAAACTGTTACTTCTTAAGTCTTACACTAATATCTCGAAACCAATTTTTCATTTTCCGGATATGGCCGCTAGGGGGCGCTGAACTCGAACCTCTCCCAACATATCATGTTTTGGCAATATCTCCAAAATTATAAGCCTCAATTACATAAACTATAGCTTATTTTCTTCCTCTGAGTCTTCTCCATAACCTAGTGTAGTCATCTGGTCACAATTTTGTGACACTTTGTCAGCGTGTCTGTCTGTTTGTCAGTTGTCCTCAAATTCGCCTGCTTGCTCTTGCGTCTAACATATAGCATTCTACAGGCCACAGTTTTGAAAGAATCCTTTTGAAACTGTTACATCTTAAGTCTTACACTAATATCTCGAAACCAATTTTTCATTTTCCGGATATGGCCGCTAGGGAGCGCTGAACTCGAACCTCTCCCAACATATCATGCTTTGGCAATATCTCCAAAACTATAAACCTCAGTTACATAAACTGTAGCTTTTTTCTTCCTTTGAGTCTTCTCCATAACCTGGAGAAGTCATCTGGACTCAATTTTGAGTCACTTTGTCAGTGTTTTCGTCTATTTGTCAGTTGTCCTCAAATTCGCCTGCTTGTTGGCTCTTGCGTCTCACATATAGCATTCTGTAGGCCACAGTTTTGACGGAATCCTTTTGAAACTATTACATCTTATGTCTTACACTAATTTCTAGAAATAAATTTTTCATTTTCCTGATATGGCTACTAGTGGGCGCTGCACACGACCCTCCCACACATACCATTGTATTGGCCATATCTCTACACCAAAAGCCTCAGTTACATAAGCTATAGCTTATTTTCTTCCTTTGAGTCTTCTCCATAACCTGATTAAGGCATATGGTTTCAATCTTCTGTCACTTTGTCAGTGTGTCCATCTGTTTGTCCGTTGTCCTCAAAGTGCCTGCTTGCTGGTTCTTACGCCTTACATAATGCATTCGACAGGCCACAGCTTTGACGGAATCCTTTTGAAACTGAGACATCTGATGTCATACACTAATAATACGAAACGCATTTGTCGTCATCGAAATATGTCTGCTAGAAGGCGCTACAGTCGAGCCTCCCAAGTATATCATTAATTCGCCATACCTCCAAAACTATAAATCTAAATTACATAAATTATAACTCATTTTCTTCCTTTGAATCTTCTCAATCACCAGGTTATGTCATCTGGTGTCAATCTTGTCTCACAAAGTCAGTATGTCTGTCTGTTCGTCTTTTGTTGTCAGCTTTGTCTGCTTGCCTGTTCATTTGTCATTCTACGGGCCACATATTCTCAGCAATGTCCCTGAGAGTCATTCTATTAATAGAAAACCGACAATATGTTCTGTCTGTCCGTCTGTGTTTCACTTCCGATTTCCGGCAAGCGTTCGACCTATGGTCGTCTAGTTTTTTTTTTATTTTGGCGGGCCCCGACATATTGTAAACATGTTGATATAAACAAAACAAACAGCCTGTGTGCGATGATACATACGTTTCCTGGTCTATTATTATAAAAGCTCCAACTGATTACCTTTAGTGTATAGAGGTCTGATAGGTGATTGGGCCCCTTTAACTTTCAAGCCTGCTATTCACCCGCCTTTTTTTTAATTTGTGATTTCTGTTTTACTCTGTGTACATATTAATGAACCGTGGTTAATTAATGTTAAGAAAACGCTTCAGTGACGTATGTATAACTTGCATATCTTAAAGCTGCTAATTATGGAATTTGTTACCGGAAGCTTAACGTAAGGCAGATAATTTAGATCAGTTCAAAAAAGATCTCAAACAATATATTCTGCAAGCCCTTGACAAAATAAATGTTCTGATATGTTCAGTAAATCTATTTTTACCTCTTTTTACATGGTATGCATGCATGTTGACATTTTATGCTTTACGAATACCAAGTGAAAAACACTGAAATAACTAAGCACAAATTGCACTTGTAGTTTGTATTATTCTCTGCACTTATTTCATACAATGTTATCAACATTGTTAATAACATGAATGGCCTATCATTTTGAAAATAATATCCTTAATAAACTCTTAATAATGGTCATACAAATACACGAACTAACAATATGTTATATTCGGTTACAATATTCTGCACATATGTCCTTGTATATTACTGTCATGCTATTTATTTATGTTTAAAGTATCAATTACTGTAAGTGCCTCGATGAAGATCAGTATATTCTGAACAAGCCACCCTGAATAAAGATATATTTATAAAATAAATTAATAAATAAATAATAATAATAATAATAATAACAATCACGGTTTATGCGGCTATGTTGACAAACAGAAAAAAAAGATGCAACTTTAGTTGGTTCGTTGCATATGAGGAAATGGAACGGTTGCAAAACACCAAAACTTGGTTCGTCTTTAGGTAATTTTGATATAAACAAAACAAACAGCCTGTGTGCGGCGGGATCGACGTTTTCTTGACTATTTTTATAGATAGTTAAATTACTATATTAAGTTTATATGTGTTTAATTTCGGACTAGATCTCTTTAACACAGGCTCTCACAAGGCTTTATAACATACATCATCTTCATCATCATCGTAATCATTATCATCACCATACAGATTATGCAGACATGTAATATGATCACCACTGACCGATTCCGGATTTTGGATTACCCGTCTGACACGTCGGGTCATCCCTTGAATAATGCCGTTGCAGAATGAGTTATGTTTAGCTTTTGATCAACAGCCGTAGCGGCCCACTGCGACAGCAAGGCGGCTCCACCGGATAATGTAAAATAATGACATCGCAAAAAAGGTCTGCCAAGATGTGTTTTATTTCACTTATTTTACTCGAGATTTGAACATGAAAAGCTAGGGAGGCCCGTTCGGTCCTATGGGCGGTCAAAGACCCCTAGTTAAAATGTATTGTTATCTGACTTTTATTAATATCTATGTGTCAATTCGATACACGGAGTTCAGTCGTGTAAGGCAATAATGTTATCATAAGCAAAATAACTGCTTATCTTAAAGCTTGGGTCATGTTTGCATCATATGACCCGTGGCAATATTGACATACTAGGATCATTGTAGACATATGTGGCAACATTTACTGCCAGCAATATATTCAATTCCTCTTTATTAATTAATAAATTAATTACATATATCGTATACGTACAGGTGGCACTAAATCTTTGTCTTGCAAATCCTCTTTGAAAAAGGTACTTTAGAATGGCCAGTTTAAGGCCTAATTCTAAAGACCCGAGGTGAATAAAAATTTTTTCTATAAGAAAATAATTAGTTGTACAAAGGATAAATTAAATTAAAAAGAAAACCCGGAACTTTATGTGTGCAGGCTGGAAGCTGATAGTTAGATAGTTTACCTCACCTTTGTACACTTTTTTTTCTTTTCTCCGCAGTCCGCGCAGTATATCTGCACAGTCCGCATGATAGAGGTGAATTTATACTCATTTGTGGAGTAGATCCCTATAATCTGCCGTTAGACGTTTCCGTCTAAGGGGATATCAGAGATAGGTTTACTGTTGAGGAAAGGTCATCGCAATTATTCTACATCAGTCTGAATGATAAAGAGAGAAACTTCATCCAGATAAGGAAATCTGATAAGGTCATAAGATCTCTCGGTGTAAGCTTTCCAAAATAATTGACTAAAAGAACTATGGTCGATAACTAAATTATACCAAGGTACCTTCCCATTTCTCTCGTCTGGCACACAAGTACATATAATTTTTACCGATGGTCTCCATGTCTATTTTTGGACACTTTTTTTCATTAACTCCGAAGTGTTTGTGCTTTTTTTCAGATACGTTTGCTTCCACTATTTCCGCAAAAAATTCGTATTCGTCACTATATATTATCTCATGTAAGCGAATTTCCCAATTATACAGATAACATTTCCCGTCGGCACACAAATACAAAATTTATATTTCTTAACAATTGTTCACAAACTTTTTATGAAATCAAACGAAATGTTTCAATAATGATAGGAAATATGAGTTCCATAAAAAAGGTTTAAGATGGACAATAACGCTCAACTGACTGGCTTGACACTATTTAGGCAAACATTCAGAAAAGGATTTCTGTATCTTGTGAAAACCTAATTGAGTGTTTTTACAAATGTAATATTGACCTTTGACCATCTGACACCAAAGTTTCTTCCATAAGTGATGGTTCCACACATGTAATGACTTAATCCAATCGTGAGTGGTCTGTACATGACTATACAAGAGAAGAATAAAGTGAAGGTCACCAGTTTTCCAACTCCGAGAACTTGGTCGAAATACTTTGAGTGTCAAGGGAGACATTCGCAATACTTTCACAGTTACTGCATAAAAAAATGCTAAAGACGAAGTATAATTTAGTTGCTTTAACCTTGAAGATAAAAGCCAAAGTCACTTATTATCAGACTCTTTCGAGAATATGGAGAAAAAAACGGATTAGTCAAATGTTAAGAAAAAACTTATATGCAGTTCGCCAAAGGCTATAGGGGTCATAATAATCTTATAATTTTGTATACATCAATTGTTTAACTCCACTGGGAATATAACGCAAGCAGCTAGTGTGCCCAGTTCGAGGGAAACTTCAGTCTTCAGTACCTCCGACATTTTGGAGTCCCAATGAACCTAGGATTCTGTTGAGCTGTCATTCATATTCAAGGTCAAGAGTTTTTAAAATTCATCAGAGAACTTGGTAGAAACATCTTGTGTGTCAAATTTGAGGGGGGGGGGGGGATATACAAACCTTCCAAAATAATGTTAACTAGTACACAAGAAATCATAATGACCATAAAAAATAATTCGGCTGAAGGATCTCAGTATTCAACCTCATTTGATGACTTGGTGGAAACGACCAGTTTAAGGACAAGATAAGCAGCCATTCAATTGGGTTAACAAAAGTTTTACAAGATCAATAGAGTGGGGAATACAATGAACAAACTGGATTTACGGACAAGAAATGAAACTACAGATGAGAAAGTGATACTATTGATGTAATTTTGCAGTCTCAAAAATTAGGGGGAAAATGCGCCATAATAAAAAAATACAGGTGGCGCCACCAGTTCTCAGGAACTGATAAAGCTAGTTATAATCAATAGTTCTAGAATGTTTTAGGACATCAGGTGAAACCACAGCCGAGAAACTGATAAGATTGCTGTCCTTTGACCGCATAAAAAAAGAGAGAGAGAAAAAATGCGTAACGTAAGGAAATGTACAGGTTGCCCCACTAGTCTTTATCGGCTGTTTAAATTGTCCATGATCAATATGTAAAGCAGGGTTATTGCAACCCATGCATTAATTAGTTAGACAATGGAGCTTTCGTATCTTATTCGTAATTATTCTGGGTGCTCAATTAAGCCCAGTAATTTCGAGATATAGTAACCTAATTTCAGGTTTCCAAAAAAATTTATCAAGAAACTCACAGGATTTCAAAATAGAATCTAGATCCAACGATTTTGATTTGTGTCCTGTTAACGGAAGACCAGACGGCTCGATGGTCTGATGGATAACAGGCAAATCTTGATTACTATAGCTCAGATAACTCAAAGTCAGCTGAGCCGCAACAAAATACTTGTTACTCTTGAACTCCCTGTAATAAACAGAAAATCACATGTCTGACGTTTGATTAAATCTAATGCGTTTGTCATAAGTTGGGCCAGTCTGACAGAACAGACATGCCTTTAAATTACACGTCCATCCCAATAATGCGACATGAGTATTATCGGTTGCACGATAGCGATACCTCTAAGATGCACAGTTAAATTATAATTTTACTATATTTCTTAAAGTAATATAAATAATAATATTTCTGTCGCTCCTCTATATCTTTGTACTGACGTATAGAAATCCTTGTAAGTTAGAGAATTAACTTTTATTTTAATTAACTAAATTTAATTTTCAAATCGGCACAAAAACTGTGTCTTAATTGCAGTTCTGTATAAATTTATTTATATTATAAAAATTATTAATATATCGATAAGTCAAAACGAACGTCCTATTTTTATGTCTTATTATAAACATGTTATATATATATATATATATATATATATATATATATATATATATACTGTATGATTATATATTGCAGAAACTACTTCAATATAGTGATCATCCTTATTAAGTGGCCAGTTTGACCAAGTCTCAGGAGTGCCCACATTATAAAGGTTATATTTATATATGTATTACCTTTTAATTCCTAATATTATCTTTGGAAACTCCGACCGCTGACTGTCTTTCAGAGTAGGTCACAAAATCCGAGGTCTGTGACCTTGAGGGTTTAAAAAGAATTTATATATTTGAGAATGCACGCATCGTTTCTGAAATCAAATAAATATAACAGACTCAAACTTTATAAGACTTTATACAACATTTGTTAAATACATTGGCCATGTAACGACATAAAAAATCTAGCTCTAGTCGTGTTTGTATAACTAGAGTAAGAAAAAGTATGATCGCTCTGCTAACGATCCTGTGAAAAATTAACAGTGATAGAAACAACACGAGCGGCTCAGTGGTCCTGAGATAGCTCTAACCTGACGTCATTAGACACGTCTTCCTTTCACAGAAACAAATGCCAGCAGTATATTACGGGGAGTTGTTCATTAATTGTCATCTATACTTGGTATCAGATATGACAAGAACGTGTTACTTAGCTCCCGTTATATCAGTAGCGATCAGGTCCTCGTTATACATGACCAAAAAAATAAAAAAAAAAAGATCCGTGCGTCACCTGGACAGCGCTTCTTTCAGCCTGGGATGAAGTGTGAGGCATTTACCATAAACATATATGGGGCATTGACATGACCGTCTCTTTTACCCTTTGTTAAACTAAGCGTGATTGAAGAACAAGCTGTTCACCTACATTTACCATATATTTGATTTGTGACTGGCTTATACCTGTCATCCTTTGCTTGTTCTTGTTTATCTACAAGCTGCTAGTAAACATGTCAATACTGACAAATGGAAAAACCATTTTACCACAGGTTGTTCGTTGCAAATGTGCGTAAGTTGAACAGTCACTTGTTGCAAAACGCTCTTTGTAAAATCAGTTCGTCTGACTTGCCGCCAGATATGTGTCTAGTTTATTTAGGCGGGCCCCTCACATGATATAAACACGTGGATATAAAAAGAATGACCAGCCAGTACAAGGTTGGATTGACGTTTCTTGGCCTATTCTTTTATTTTATAAAAAAATCAAAGGATTATCTTTGGTAAAGTTCAGTAAGCCGACCAAAGTCCGAGTTCGCCGTCCAATAGTCTAAACCAAATAAACATATGCGAATGCTGAATGTAGCGACCTCTGAATTCCTTTCGCGAAAATTATCTCAAGAACCGTTCAAATAATTTCCCTGAATTGACACCCATGAGAGGATGTGTACAATCGGATATCAGACCCTCGGAAATACAATGGCCGCCCAGAAACGAATTGTAACTCCTTCTTACAAGCATTATCTCAAGAACCGTTCTAGCAAGTGCTGTGTAATAACATGTATTGCTGGAAATTGACTCTCTTGAGAGGATTCGCGCTATCGAATTTCAGACCCTTTAGAAATCTGATTCCAGGAATTTTTTTATTTATTTTTTAATCCTTTCGTGTGCATTATTTTAACACGCGTTTGAGATACATTCTTGAACCTTTTTAAGAATATTTGCTGTGATGAATTTTATATCAATCTGACAGCCAAAATATAGCCACAGGAATGACGTTCCTATAATTTCCTTAAAGTTATTTTTTTTTATAATTTGTACATGTATTGTGCATAATATATGTCTAGATATATGTCGTATGTAGAATGGCACAATTCAACCTGACTGAGGAAATTATCTCAAAATATATTTTTTGTTGCTTTAAAAGTGAGTGGGACAAAATGTACATTGTCCTCCATACCTAAAAAGTTAAAGAGGACACCCCCCCCCCTTCCAGAAAAAAAGATTCTGGTAGTTTCTAAATTTAAACTTGATACGGTGACAGAGTATCAGCTTAGTCTTGACATATAATGGAGATTACAGGAAGCTCTTAACACAGGCGGCGCCACGGCTGTGACTACAGAGACACCTAGCCTCAATTACAAAGAGGCAGTACCGGAAATTCCACAGATACAGGCATGACTTTAATAAAACACAAATATAACACCTGTCGCATCGCCTGTACTTTATATAATGACCATAAGACTGGCCTTTAAGTTATCCACATAGCTACAGAAGCGGTATTACTTCAAATTAGGATCGCGATATATCATTGGCATTGCTTCATGAGAATTGTCAAGGGGGCAATCCCGGACAAAAGTCTAACAAATAAAGACAGAAATACCCACCCACTTAAAGCCGGTTATACACTTGCCTGGAATTTATGTTATTTCTGCATGGTTTATTTTTTGTACATATTAATGTACTGTTGGTAATACCTGTTAAAACAGTTCCTACGATGCTTGCCTAATAGACGGGTATATGACCATTTCAATTCCACAACCTGATTGTAAACATTCCCATGTTGACAAAAAGAAAAAAAAACATGAAACTGAAGGTGGTTGGTTGTTCAAAACTGAATAATCATTTGCAAAACTGCGGTTCGTCACAGTAGATATTCTTGTTGAATGTGTTTTGAATATTCTGACGGCCCCTCCCATGTTATAAATAAACACATGCATATAAACAAAACGAACAGCCTGTTTGCTTTGGGATCGGCGTTTCTGACCCATTTTATGAATGGGTCAGAGATTATCTTTTCTTATTGATATGTTAATATAAATCAGATATCGGAAAAACCCTTGAAATAAGTACCCCGACTAATAAATAAGGGATCAGAAGAGCCTGTAATTCAAAGAATATCGTTTTTCCTCCCCCACACAAGTTTTATGATATCCCTGTGATTATTTTGGTTATGGAAAAAGTAATTTTTGTGTTTTTCTCCTCCAAATTGTTATTTTTTTTGTCATGTATTTAATTTCACTTGAAATAACTCCTGTTACAAACAAACAACAGGTGATTTTTTATGATGACTTAAAGAGGCAATGGACGCATGCTATAACTCTTTTTTAATATGACATGTCTAACTAAAAGAGGATATATGATGAAAGAATAAACTGTACGAAGGAATTAGTGCGAGATGGCTTGTCTCCCGTCCACCCTGAAACAGCGTCGTGCAAAATATTGATCAATGCAAATGATATTCGAAATTTTACTGGTTTTTAAATATCGGTCTAAGAAATGCTTATATGATCCTCGTATATGTCGGTGTGTAAGGTATCAAGGTTCTATTTACACGTTTCCGACAATAAAACCTAAAGCACCCACTGATACTGAAACTGCGGCCATACCACAAAATTAATTGTACTTTAATAGCGGTTTATTTTCGGTGTAAAATCATTGAAAAGCATTAAATGAGATACAGTTAAATTTCAAAATAAAATGATTACCCTACCGGTATTCCAATATATCACAGTAAAATATAGATAAAAATCCTGAAGTAATAATCTTAATTTAAAAGTAATTTATTTTACAAAGCGCAATTATTATAACGCTGGCGACGCGGACACGATCCCTGGCGTAATCCCATAAGAGCGGGTTGTAGTTGCCCGTCCAATTCGGTGGTTTTCTCCGGACTCTTCGGTTTACTCCACCCCTCCAGACTCCTGATCGCCATCATCAGAGCCATGGAGAGTGCCTCTATTTAGTATATATATTTCGTTGTACAATCCCGAAAATAAAAAAAGTTTATAAAAATAGAAATTACAATCTTAACTTTAAAATATTAGCTTGAAATAAATGTTCATTATAATTATAAAATGATTAATAATAATAATAATAATAATAATAATAATGATAATAATAATAATAATAATAATGATAATAATAATAATAAAATACCGGAAATCTATATGATTCTGGTATATATATATATATATATATATATATATATATATATATATATATAAATAAATATATTTATATATATATATATATAAATATATATATATATATATATATATATATATATATATATATATATATATATATATATATATATCGTCCAAATATAATTTACTTAAACATTAAATAAAATTGTCTGCTTTTTGCTGTTATTTTCTTTGTCTCTCTAAGCGTTCAATAAATCATGTCATGAGGAATTAGAATGTGATAATATTAACTTTTATTAACCATAGCTAATTGTCACGAGCGTTTAGGCACGTTGGATGCGGCCAGTCTGCTGGAACAATAAACCAGACAGATTGCAATAAAACCTTGCGCTACTGCAGCTGAAAATGTATGCGTCAGCTTTAAGGAAGGTCGCATTACCCTTTGTATTATTTGTCGCAATGGTTATATCATGACGCCACCTGATGTGGCTATTATTAAACTAACACGGGCGTCAATATAGGGTGAGGGGGGATGGAGTAATATGTTCCCCCCACTTTTTGCCAAGGGGGATGGTCAATGTAATCCCCCCACTATTCAGAAAAACATAATTTATATGTATATATGTGTATGTGTGTCTACGAGTCATCCCCCAACTCTTGAAGATAAATTGACACCACTGATAATAATAATAAAAAATAATAATAATTACAATTGTAATAGTAATAATTTTTATTATAAAGATTCAATTCTCCGATGGCCGGACTCGCAGCGCTAGACAGAGCACAAATTCTCAGAAATCTACTTCCTGTGTATCTCCCTAGGCCATACATACTTTCTCATTTTCTCCCTTATACTTATCAATTTCCAATTGTCTTACAAAAAAATAGATACATATGAATAAACAAAACCTTGCAAAAAAAAAGAGTTTTTAAATTGGGGTTAAATCTTGTAAACGAGGGAGATTTTTAAAATTTAGTAGAGAGCGAATTCACGACTTTCGGGGCTTTGTGACAATTAAAAGGAACGTTCTCCAACTTTCATGTGATATTTTGTTACTTCAATAAGATTTTCACCGGGCGAAGGCAGATAGGTTATTATTTTTTCTGACAAATTTGATTGGAGTGAGCCATCGAAAGGACGCTTAGCAAAAACAGCAATCTTTTTAATGTAAGCGGGGCTTGACGGGAAGCCAATGAACTGTTTCAGCCATTGCGTGACATGGTAAGTCTTACGCTTCTAAAGAATTAGGCGCGCAGTGTAATTCTTTATCAGGTGCAGCCGCTAGACTTGCTCTGCAGGTATTCCCGCCTGAACGGAATCTATATTGTAATTGACTGTGGTCTTATTTGAACTTTGGTTACGGAATTCCTCGGATATGCACGTGCTTGGTCTTAAACTGTCGCCCATAATGCAAAGTATATCGAAGGGGTATCATTTCCCTTATTTTTTCCAGAATTCCAGAGATTTTTCAAATTATTTTTCGTAGGGGTTATAGCTGCGCCATCAATCTGTAACTACTACAGCTTGCTTATCAGAAAGCAGTTTGCTACTCTGCTTATTAATGGTTTGTCTGTTTACAAATTATATATCTTTTGGTATGTTATTCCCATTGCTTATGTATATGTTCATCTGTTACGATGTGCTGTTGTTTTTTTTTATAATAGACTAGTTTAGCCAGTCTTCATTATATTAAAATATATATGTAAATTTGTTTGCATATATCTATAGCAAAATATTATATACATCCAAGGAATATTGTTCCTACAAGGTGTTTATGGGAACTATTTTTGACCATTGAGTGTTTTCAGACGTATTCATAGTCTAATATTCAGAGCACTGGCTGTTCAGTGTGTGATGTATATATTATTGTGTGTCTATGTTCACATATTATATAATTATATATGTGAGTATATATATATATATATATATATATATATATATATATATATATATATATTGAAAAGTACACTCATTAGCACGTTGTGCTACCTAATAACTATATTAAATTTTTAAAATGTTCTTTTCAGTTTCTAAAATACTGGAGAGTGACACGGCATATTCGAGTGTCCAGCCATGCGATAAGAAGTTGAGAAAACATGGATATTAATAATTCAAGACAGAGGAAATAGTTTTATTTAGTTTATATTTATAGTTTCACACACAGGTGCATGAATGGATATTTTGATTGAAACGTTTTAACTAATTATACACACCGGGGGGAAAACCGTAGCCGTTGTATTTTCATGAAAGGCTGAATTTGTGCTTCATTTGATCTCATACGTCAAGAACCGCTAGGAGCTGAAATTACTTCCGTTTACTAGAATCAGTCTGGTGTTCTCAGATTAACTTCCTCTTTCAAAAGGAGAAGTTTGCCATTAATAGGACCTTTTGATGTCAGTTCGTCTTCATACCTGCTACATAGAGCTTGGTATATAAAGAGCAATCTCCTTTTTTCATTTTTCCTCACAGGCGGCGGGCTTTGAAGGCAAGGATTTGAATTATTCACGGAAGGTGCTTTTTGTGATGAAAGACCGCAAGGAGTGTTTGCCACACGACAAAGTCGCACGTGCACGGTTTTATTTGGCAATTTTAACGTTTATGGCTCTGTAAAAGTTAAACACAAGGCAACACATTAAACGTGAATCCAATGATTCCACAGCAGTGAAGAACTTTACTGTTTTCATAATCCTCCTCGGCCAGTATATTATATTTTCTATACATTTTGCTTGATTTTTTTGTTACTGAAGCAGTTTTACCTACTGGAAAATAAATGTATGCGGCAAAGTAATGATTGGAAATATTGGATTTGTTTTATTAGATTTTTAGATGCAGGCCTAATCAGAATTAATCTATTTAATCTAGCATACCTAGCAGAGATAGATGGAACTGTTTTCTTTTTATATATACTCACGGAATAACCCATGAAAATGATGGTTGTTTATATAGAATCGAAAATACTATGGCCTATATACATCTCGTATTTATATATTTCAGGGATATTTTTATGTTCCATTCTTTACTCTGTTGTAAATCGTAGATGATTCAAATAATTTATTTAATTTGCAAATATAAAAACCGTTCTTTTATACACTCTGAATGTTCTAGTCCGCCGTGACACAAGCAGTAACGCGGAAGCATTGAAGTGGTCTTACATCATGTTGCGTCCATATTGTTGTAAACAGCCCGAAAATTATGCTACGAATGATGCATTAATGCAAGACAATATATGTGTACTCACAACCGAAAATGAAACCCCGTCTCTATGGTAACGAGTCATTTTCTGTATCGCACACAAGTTGGCTGCACCCAGTAACCCATGCGAGCCATACTTTCATTCATGCGGTCAGAAACAAACATGCGAGGGATTTATCAATATGCTGAGTTAGAATGGGACTTTTCTCATTCATGTTGGATGTACACTAAAATGCTAACGATTAGTCTAGTTTATATCAATTGACAGTTTATCTATGTGCCATGAGGCGTCAACAAAAATGACGAAAATATTTGCATCCTCATGTGGCCTTATAATGCGTTCCTCAGACCTAGATGTAAAGGCACTCTGGCAGGCAAGTAATCTCGCCGTGATGTCAGAGGATCGATATGGCTCTAGTCCTAGGGTACTTCTAATGCCATGCGGACTTTCTATGGCGCTTAGGCACGGCGACCTTTGCATGCAGCAGGGAGAACCGATGGCTTTATATGGTATGCGGCATACATTATATATATATATATATATATATATATATATAGATGTATGAATAGCCATGCTGGTTCATCGTTTATAGATGGAAAGGTATATATAAATTAAACTACAGGTTTCCGGCAATAAACAACTTCTAGGGTGTCCTATTGTCTTGCACCCGAACTTTATAATTATACAATATAGAAGAATGCTATATATATGAAAAAAACTTGATTCCTCTACATTTCTATATATTGATGGGTAGAAATCCACAATATCGAAATCCATTAATGTATGCTATGATTTATCGTGTATTGATCTGGATCAAATTACTGACCTCGTGTTTCTCCACTGGTTGGCTGGTATGGAAATTAGCACGGCTTGGTTTATTTTGACTGACAATTTCCATCCAACTTTTACATGGATGTATATACAAGGTGTGTGTGTGTGTTTTTTTTAATCCTGTGGTCCTTGAATGAGATAATTGTTTTCTTTTCGCCAGTGGGGTATTTTTTGTCCTCAATATCAAGGGCACCAAACCGTGCGAAAAAGAAATTATAACAACCGACACCACAGCAGTTGAATTTCAGTCATCTGATGAGCAGATGAGGCGAAACCGGCAGTATTTTCTAAGATTTATCACATACCTTAGTATACTAGATGCAAGCGTGGAAAATCCACGGTTATATCTGATGCATATATTTGTAATGAGCTGGTAGAAACTAAACGATGCATATTTTAATCCTAAGGTTTTTGCAGGAACTTTTTTTTCATGTGTTTCACTTATATGATATAAAGTTTACTTCTAATAGAATTATCCAGGAACACCCTCCCCAAAATATCGACAGAGAAAGAAAAAATATTCTATTCCCGAGATCACACCAAAAAAATGAGTTTTGGAAAAAGACATGAGGCATATAGAGGGTGTACGAATTTTTCAGTGAGAAGTTTTTTCCCCCGATAAACAATATAAGTCCGACAGCTTCATTGCTTGGGAAATATCGTAGATATCGTGAAACACGATGTTTATTCAGTGTATTCAGTTGAGGGTATAGTCTTAGGCAAGTTTACAGACACATGCGTTATTTGTATACACATGCATATGTCGTTGAAGTCTCTTGTACGCGAAATGTATAACTGCCAATGTGAAAAAGATTGGCCCAGCAAAATATATTCCAACAGTATTAAATTGTTGGTTTAAGTACTGTACATTGACATGGAATAAGCAGGTCTGATGCAAAATTGACAACTCTCTCAGATAAAAAGAAAGCAGGTTGATATATTTCGATGAAAGCATTTAGCAAAGAAACCACTTATATTGTCGTTGTATTGTCTTTCAGAAAATTAACGCAAAATGTAATATACAGATTTTGCTGAAAATTTGTAGAGAGGTAGAGTAAAACTGCATCCGTTATCCATTATATTTTTGGAGGTAATCGGAATCACCATAATATATTTTTTTCTTAAGTGCCATCATCGCAATTCAACAAAAGAATAATTATAAGGAGCTATTCCTTTGTGCCCGAGAAGCAGTCCACTCGCCTGGTGAACCCCTGTTTCTGAACCATAACAATGTTTTACATGAAACGTGAACGTATGAACGAACGACTGATTATTATATTCTGGCGGGGATTTCAAAGTCCACAAGAGATTGATGACCCTTAGAAGTGTGTGCAATTCCCCCCCCCCCGGGGGGCTTCCTTTTGATAAAAAACTTTTTTCAAACAAGCCATAAATCGGCCGAACTATTAAAACCATGGTTATCTCTTGGAAAGTTATTTTTGAATGTATAAAAATTAACAAACCTGTAAACCTATATAACTGTGACCGTGTAAAGGGTCTCGGCTCTTTGTGACTACTCAGCGGAAAAGTGCTCACTATTAAAAGATTCATGTGGACAAGTGTACCGCGCTTGAATTTAAAATCTTTACTTCCTTTTGACAGAGCAAAATTCATTAACAGGCGATATAATGGAAGTTTAGCGGGGATTACAGGTCGCCTCCTGAAAAAAAGAATGACAGGTGAAAAATTTTTTTACTAAACATTTGTAGAGGATTAGGGTAAAGACATGTCAATAGTCCATTTCATTACCACAGTATATATTTTCTTATAAACCATTATGACAAAGGACCAAAAGCCACCCATTCGTAATAATTTGTTCTGCAACACGCAAGGTGAACTCGTGTTACTGAAGAATGACAGTGTTCATAAATGAAAAGCATACACGTGAACACATGACTGATATAAAAGGAGATTCTGGTGGAGGTCTGTACGCCCTGACTACAGATTCTAGTTCGTTATCAATTTAAAAATGTACTGGTGATATTTTTTCATATTTCACCGTCCCTACGGACAACGGATCTTAAAAAAAAATATATGTGACCCATCCCCCCAACCCCCACCCAACCCGAATGATAATTAAGTTGTGGGGCTTGTTTTTTTTTAAACTTTGTTAACACATGACTCGGCCGAACTTTTGAAACCATGGTTATCATGGAAATATATTTTTGAATGGATAAAAATGTAACCAATGAAAAATTTGTCAAACGGTGGTCACATCACTGGACTTAGTGCCTAGTGTTGACCAAACTAAAAAGCCCTCGCGGAGTCATGTGGTTTTTGGATTAAAAACCTGTACTTTCTTTTGAGAGAGAAAATGCCTTTAGAGACGTTACAATGGATATGGGGATCAATAGGGATTATAGTGGACCCGCATGACCGCGTATTGCACGGAAATGCCTTTTGGACAGGACATGCGCTCAGGTCACGGTCTTAAAAGGCCAGTAAAAATCCCCGAGGCGCCTCCTGAAAAAGCGTCACAGGCGTGGAGGACCTTGCAGCACAAAAGAAATAGGGGCATTTAATGGGGGAAATATTAAAATTATTAATTATTCAGCTTAATAGGGCATAATTCCGCAAAATAAAACAAACTTGTCCTAGAAGAGCACACCACCGATACGTTTGCCGAATTTGGAGAGTCAAATCAGAACGGAAGCAGGTAAACCGTGGTCTAGAAAAAAAACCAACTCCGTATTAATTATATAGATATTGTTATGAAGACAAATTTCTCAGGGGGAAAACATCGGGCCCGATCCGGGATTCGAACCCATGTGGGTGGCGCACAAGTCAGGCGTTTCAACCGCTTCCCCAGTAAAGCAAGCTTCATGGACGAACCATTTCGGTCCGCTTTTATGTCACCCCGAAACAATATATATATATATATATATATATATATATATATATATATATATATATATATATATATAGATTGTTACGGAACCTAATATTAACAGAGCACGTATGCGTGATGAACATAAATTTTGTCAAGGAGATAAAAAAAATCAGATTCTGTAACACTAGGCAGTGTGAAATGTCTAGGGAAATGAATAAAGAAGTCAGTGTTTTTTTTAACAAATAACTATAATTTATTCTTAAAACAACCCTAACATTACTATACACTAAATCAATACAATGCCACGGTATAACAGCAAATCAATACAATCACACAGTAAAATAAACAAAGTTCACAGTACCTGGATACCACCACTGCCACAGCGGTATGTCCTTTAAAATGTGTAAACCTGACGAACAGTTCACACTAATTGTCTCGGAGAATAACAGTCCAATGTAAAGCTCTTGTAACAATCTAGACAGTAAACTTGAGGCAGGCAGCATTAAATTATATAGAATTAGTAATAGTAGAATCCCTGAAATTACTGGATAATCGGATAGGTCCCACAAACTGACATACACACCTCTGTGTCCGCTGGAAAATTCTCTCACCTCTCTCTCGGCTCTAAAACACAGCCTCTTTATATATCTTTCACCTCAAGCCGAGAATTTTCCATTTCTTGAACCATCCAAAGAACCCAACCTAATACACAGTAAACACGCGTTACAGGAATCATCTAGAAAAACATCGCTGTGTCTCCACATACCAGGGTCCACACGTGAGCCCGACCCGGCTCGGCCAGGCGCGAAAGCCCGAATCTAGCATGACAACGACCAGTACGGATTAAACTGAGAATGCAATACCCGGCCAGGCGAGGCCGTCACAACACGAGCTATGCGTGGCACACAAACTAAATGCTAACAACACATGGAACATCCGCGTGCACAACAAAAAACAACCATCTGTAATACCGCTGCACACAATAAAAAGGGGCACCTGTAACAATATATATATATATATATATATATATATATATATATATATATATATATAGAGAGAGAGAGAGAGAGAGAGAGAGATAGAAAAAAGAAGAAATTAAAACGTGTGCTACCATGGCTCACAGCTAAGAATACGCAGTCAATCACTCACTGGCCTACGACAAAGTGTAAGATGTATAGACGCCTGTTGAAATTGACAGGATAGATGTCATAGTTTGACAGAATACACACACCGAGTATCATTTGATGACCTGAATTTCTACAACAAAGAATTATTAACGTTGTTGGCCATGGGCACCTTAACGCCTCAATACGTCGGCAAGACAATATATAACTCTACCTTCTTTATACCAGTAAAAAAACAAAAACAAAAAAAATAGCGATACACTTTAACTTGTCGCAACTTGCACGTGACAATATGGAGACCTGAACAAAACATGAGAACTTGCAAAATAAACGGCAAATACCTTCAGGGTACAGGAAGAAAAATATCAGATCCAGAGAAGCATTGTCTAGGTGTTTTTTAAAACAAATTGCTTCACGAATGGGCCATCGTTCCTAGAAACTGCGGCAAAACTTCATTATTACCGAAGGAACCATGACAATTTAGCTCCATTCCAAGGAGGCGTTACAACAAGGTTCTAGAATCCTTGCAAACGCACAGCACGACAGTTAGAACCAATCGTTCTGATCTTTGCAACGTCATGAAAAAAATTGAAAGCAGACATAAAAATCTCTGACACTATAAAAACTAACTGAAAATCTGGGATAACATGTAAAACATCACTGGGGCTATATACATGATGTAACATCATAAAAGCGATAGACAGTTCGAGACCCCTAACATCACGGTAACTGGTCAAATATAATGGAATAAAACAATAGTAAAACGAAGTACACACGTGTATTAATGAAATTTTACCGAATGTAAATCGAACTCATGCCGGTCGTCTGCTCTGCCACTGAGCTACCAGGGATCTCCAAACCCCTCTGTGTATTAGCACACGTTTATAGGGACCATCTCTCTCTCTCTCTCTCTGTTCTCTCTCTCTCTCTCTCTCTCTCTCTCTCTCTCTATATATATATATATATATATATATATATATATGTATATATATATATATATGTATATATAAATGTTAATGTGTGCATGTTTGTACATATATATGTGTGGGTGGGAGAAAAACATTTCCGATGTAATGTAATAAAACGACGACAGTCAGTATGACAAGAAACACGACCACGGCATGATGTAACCGTGACTAAATTAGTTCCTGACTCGTTAATGAACATCGATACCAGCAGCAGCTGAAAATAAACAAATTACAGCGGCTTGACGTACACCTGAGCCTAACCACATAATCACAGCCACTGGTGTCGGAAATGGTATATATGGTGTAGGGTGACAGTAATAAAACACGCACACATTTATTATACGATGCATAAATAAGAACAGAACTTATTCTAATAAAATTTAGAAAACAATCATAATAAATCACCAGTATTATACGGGTGATGTGTCTGGCTTTTTTAAAGATGATTTATCAGCGATTTTATTTCATTAATTAGATAAGGCTGGACTATACACACACACACAAACACACACACACACACACACACACACATATATATATATATATATATATATATATATATATATATATATATATATATATATTTGAAATACCTTAGCCATTATACTGGTCAAACCTTGATGTGCTTTTAGAGTATGCATGACAACCTTAAGAAATATATGTCACGGTTCAACGGATTGCTTGATAGTTGCATCGCATGTGAGCTGACCCCGCCAGAACACAGACGGCCCAAAACCAGTGAATGGGTCTCGACCTTGGTCTCGATCAGCACACAGCACGCTCTCGTATCTCGCAACGGTATAAAATCCTTTAAACAAAATATGTAATGGTGTCCCAGTTAAGCTCTAAAATTTCATCGCTTTTGCCATATGTGGTAGTCTGGCGGCGTGTGCTGTATATGCAGCTGCACTGAGGTTTCTTATTACAGTACTAAGTGCAGTGTCATGGCTTACACATTTTTTCCATTGAGGACAGGCTGTTTTAACGTTTCGGATATGGTATACCCGATTAATCTTTTTAAAGATATAATCGATTAGTTCTGTTATGAACAAACACACACACATACACGAACGGGGATGAACGCATAGCCTCCTGACGGAGGGTACACATCTCCAGAAAACACGTGCTTTGCTTGTGGCCCACATGGCAGGTTTTGTAATTTGGGTGAATAATTTTTTCGTTGTTAGAGATATTATATTTTCGGCGGTGCTGAATAAAAAGTTTGAATTTGTATTACGTGGATAAAGTTGTTATCATACAGGTTTACGCCAGACTTGCTGCTTTCGATATTTCAGAGAAAAATTATCCTCCAATGTCTCAATGAAATTCTCGTGGAAGACAAACTCGCCATGAGGTCGCGCAGGGTTTTGTTTTCCGTCATTAATGTTTGGTCTAATTTCAGCTGCTCTGTCACTGTCACGACATTTTCCTAGTACGTCACAGTTGGAGCGTAATTACGGCGACTTTCTGATCAAAGACCTTCATTTCCCGGCAACTTGATGCTAATTAGCCGCCTGCCGTGCTGCGTATAAGACAGTACGCCATGAATTACACTCCAGGGCACAGAAACTGGTCTCGCAATCAGCAGAGGTCTTTATAGCAGTCTATTCTCCTCCCCGGGTATGAAACCAAAACACGGCTCGAGATTGTCAAATATTTTGATATTAGCCCACTGAAAAGTGGTTTGCTGTAATTGGTTGCTCACTATCGTATTTCAAAATTTCATGTGAAGATGAATGAAAATGTTATAAATGCTTATACTAACAGAAAGAGGTATGTACCACTGATACTGTAAATGATATACGCTGAAACCTCTATATTGTGGGCACTCTATGAACTGGGCCAAACTGCCCACTTTATAGAGGTGCCCACTATACGGAGGCCATGACCACATGATAAATAATAAGGAGGATATACAATCAGACTATCAAAAACTGCCCACTATTTGGAGGTGCCCACTTCATGGGGGTGCCAATGCACTAGGAGAGATTCAACTTAATACTTTAAGGGGCTAAGACGCATTTGAAACAACTTTTGGATTGATTTAAAAATTAGGGTTTTTCGCCAGGGATGCTTCCTTAAAGATAAATTCACCTAAGTTGTTTTGACTGGAATCTTGTGACCGTGATGTATGCCTTTTATCACAAACAGCTTTGGTTTTTTGTGTTTCTGGGTTCTCGCCGACGGCAGCAACAAATCACGCCCGTTTAAAGCGGAAATCCCATTGTATGAAATTTACCAATACATTAAATGAGGTGAGCTCCAGGGCTCGAAAAAAGTAACGTACCCCCTTGGTCGTTATTAATTTTTACAGGGTTAATGATTAGTACTTTTTGTAATGTTATTTTATATAATAATAATAATAATAATAATAATAATAATAATAATAATAATAATAATAATAATAATTATAATAATAATAATGATAATAATAATAATTATTATTATTAAAATATAAATTATTATTGTTATATTATCTTTTTTTTCAATAAAAAAATCAGGTCTGGAAAAATCTACAAGTCTCGCCGGCGGGCGAGTGTCCGCATGCCTACCGATTTTACGTGCATATCACCTCTGGTTTCGTCTACAGGATTGTTATTGGGGTCAGGAATGAAAGAAAGAATGGGTAGGTTGTAACTCAGCCCATTTTTTGTCGGGTTCGTCTTCAGATCTACCGAATTTTCCGGCCGGATAAAAATCGGCAGTAAAATCCTGACATTGTCTAAGATTTTTCCAAATCCGGCCTGCAACACCCTCACATCTATCGATCTACCGACCGGAAAACAATCGGTCGGACACATCGGAATATGTGAATCCCCACTCCGAACCTATCCAAAAGCAAAAAAAAAAAAAAAAAAGGGGGGGGGGGGGAGGTAATATGCAAGTACTGTATAAATGCATGATTTAGCTAACACTGTTTCTCTCAGTCCGCCTACGTTTCAATAAACTTGCCGGTGCTTCCTGATTTGAAAGCCTTATCTCCGCATTTCATCTTACCATGTATGGATAGGAAAAATATAGAAAGGCAAGCCAGTTAATCAAGAACGTGTTTTCCACTATGAAGGAAATGAAAGGGAGTTACCCGTACGCAGGACGACAGTAAGAAGGAAAACCTAGAGTTTAAATGTACGACTCTGTTGTGAAGGTAATGTACCAGAAACATTCTTATATCATGAAGCACTCTGTCATGGTGTCTCTAGAGGCACCTATACAGTTGAAAATACAAACTTAATATCCGCTCGCCAACCCAACTCCGACCAGGCTATGGTACAAATACCATATAAAGCCAATTTCATCAAATGCATCATGCCACGTAGGCACCAATTTAGGTTACTTAAATTATAAAAAAAAATCACACTGATTGTTCTAGAAATTTTGGATGCAGCTCAGCGGCAGCGGTGAGGGTCAAATGCATCCCAGCAGAGATGCTGTGGTTATCTACCCTATCGATTTAACACTTTCTCCCTAAAATAAAACTTAGCTATGGTATCCACCAAAAAAAAAAAAAAAAAAAAATGACAAGGCAAAAATATAGCAAAATCCCGTATATTTAAAATCAACGCAAAAGCTGTTTCAAATGCCTATTAGTCCCACAACGTATATATCGTTTTAAACCTGGTACAGTGCTCTTTCTAATTATATGTATTTATGAAAGTCAAATTTATCTTCATATGAAAATTTAACATTTTTTAAATTTAAATTTGTAAACGGTACAGAACTTTAAGCAACCAGTAACAGCAAACGACTTTTTAATGGGCTAATAATAATATAAAACTATACGATACTATTTTAAATTCAATTCGATAAAGATTTTAAAATTTAATATTTGAACTTGAAAGGAACATGCTAGAGGAAGAAAAAAAGGTTTGAGATTTTGTAATGCTGTTTGATATGAGATCACTAAAAAGTGGTGTGCTGTTATAAGTCGCTTAAAATTATGAACCATTTAAGAATTTCCAAAATTGTTAAAATTGCATATGAAAATTTATGTGAATTTCAAAAATACATATATCATCAGAAAGAACATTACACTACTTTATTTAAATGGATTTGTCAGGAATGTTGCCTCATAAGGTGAAATAAACATATACTACTGCCTATCTGTCAAATGTGAATCAAAAGCATGATATAAAATCATTGTCACTATAAATGACATATACAATGAACTTTTGGTTTCGCAGTATGTTTTCAAATATTCAGAAAAAAGTTTATATATCTTAAACCTAATTAATTCTCTTATATATTCAATCACATGCTGAATCAATAATAAAACGTGCGGAGGTCAAAGTTGGAAAAAAATTGGAATTCAAAGGACTTTAAAGCTTCACTGAGGAATTCCTGAGACATCAGTCTACTAAATGACTGCGGGAATTCATGTGGTTCAATAATTTAGTGAAAAAAAATAAAAATAATTTCTCAATGTAGCCAGCGCATCCCTTAACCCAGTGAGTGGGACTTCAGTGTAAAAGAACAGGTCACATAAAGAGTAGCCCTATTTGTCAACAATTATTATTGACGTGAAGCTTGATACTTGATGGGTTTATTTATATATTCATATTTTGCTTAAAATTGTGTTTTGGTGGACCTACTTAATTCTCACACTGGAGTGCAAAACCATCAATTTCAAATATTCATTTTTTTTTTTTTTCGTTCTTATGCAATTTTCTGGTTGCGCTGGATCTCCAGTATATGACAGAAACCAGAATTTAGACATAATCGCATACACTGTATGAACGATTTATATACAAGCTGTATAGACCTTTTGATGGAAAGTAACAGAACGTGACCAAACGCCTGAGTCTATAGGACCTTTTCCGTGCATTTTTTTTTATCTGAAAACGTGAAAATTAAACAAAAACACACACGTGTCTTTGGGTCTTGTTATTACCTGAGAGAAATTAATTTCCAGTTGCCCTTGATCTAAACGTCTATTCTCAACTAAACAAACATATAAACATGCCTCAAAGCTGTCCCATGGCATATGCTTTTATACTGAGTATAATGGGTTACGTTTTTGTTTATATTATCCACTCTTTGGTAATAAATGGATCACAAGTCGAAAGGAGGCTCTGGGGCGGATCTAAGATATAGAAAAATAAGGTGTCCCAACCCAGACAGACGAAACCTATATAAAGGTCTGGAAAGGGCAAGTGTTCAGGCCTAAAAAAAACCTTAAAAATGTTTGCGGCAGCTGAAAGAAAGGAAGTCACTAATTAGCTCAATATTAGCTCAATATCCAGGCGGTATACAGGCGCTAACTCTCAGTTCACACTGCGCCCGTATTCACTGAATACCGTACCGCTGCGTCCAAATCCGAATTCTATTCACACCACACTCGAATCACTTCATTTTGATGGGTGATACCATGTCGGGAGGTACTTTCGACACCGATTTCTAAAATCAGTAATCACATCAACGCAGTGTATACACGAATATCGTGTCCGCATACCCAATAGCAGAATATGTACGCGCATGGGCTATAACTGCGAACAGGAGAAGTAAATCGATTAATATGATACTGATTACGCTTTTTTTTCATTGGTTCGGTGTGAACAAGAATTACCGTATGATTAATTCGGTATTGGGAAAACGATTAAGTCATGTATCGAGGCGCATCGATAAAACCACTTAGGGAGGGGATATCTGTACCTTAATTATGAATACGGTATACGGTATTCGTGTCGAATATCGTTTTCCCAACGCGTACACAACAGAGGATATTTATGCGCTTAAAAGTCAAGAGTCAATATTAAGAAACAGCGCTACAGGCTGAATACGTCATCCTTTTTAAATATATTTGTAACTAACTATAAACAAAAAAAAAATAGTTATTTAATGATAATTATAGATTAAGAAATATATGATCTGGGTGCATTGGTCTCTATCTTCATACTAAAACACATAAGCTACGAGATTTGCTGTTCCCGAATGAGTGCATCGGCCTGATTCCAGACGTCACAATACCATAAACATACTTCTCCCGTCTGCTTATTTGGTAAATCTGGCAATATTACCGTCTTATTGCGTAAGGGAAACATTTGGAATATTTAGATGAAGATTACCCCACGGCAGTCTGGGATTTAAAGATTTGTTTGTTTTCCTATTACTTGAGATAACTTCAGATGTCTGAATAAACCAGTCCATGCTAAGGCGCAGGTCCCCAAAGCAGGAAATAGAGCTGAAAGTCCCACACAGTGTGATTTTTCTGCCTACGCCAGGAGTGAGAACGATCGTTCCCGTGTGTGTGTGTGTGTGTTGTATGTTTGTTAACAACATAACTCACGCATTTAATAACGGGGTCTCATGAACTTTTCAAGGCATTTCAGGAAGAGGCTAAGGAAGATCGAATAGATCTTGGTGTTGATCCAGCATTCGGTTTCTGGCGTGTCATCGAGGAATATTAACACATGTGCGCTCACTTATGCACGTCGAATGAAATGGTGAATATGGGTTAAAAATAAGTGAATGCACAGACCCTCTGTCAGAGGGTACGCCTCATCAGTGTGGCCCGGCCAGCTGTCCAGTTCACGCTCGAGCGCCTAGCTCGGAGTGACGGTGTCCAATGTGTTCGTAGAGAGTTGCCGTTAAAGGCAGAGGCGTGTATCCATTGGGATACAAATTTCTAGTTTCCACAGATTCATTTACAAGTAGAGCGGCCCCCACACATCGGCGTTTTGCTCGAGTTCTGAAATCGTCTTACAACATCTGACCGATTCGCTTGAAAACGTATTAAAAACACGCACAAACCCATTAGAACGCACACAACGCGTAAAAACATGCACAGAGACGAGTTGTCTTGAAATATTTAGGACATGTCCAAAATATTCCGTGCCATCCCAGCTAAACACCACTACGCAACAACACGCATAAAAATAAAAGTTTCATAACTTTTAGTCATTCCTTAAGACCGCACGTGAAATCGCTTGAACATGTAACCCTCCTGAAAACGCATGCCAATCGCATAACTTAAAACGTCGCCTCTGTGAAGGCCCCTTGAATTCTACGCAATGATTTCTAACGAATTTTTACCATATACTGCAACAGTTTTCCAGAAAAGCACGGAAGGACAACCCCTGACAAAGTAAAATCCCGTAACAGCAAAGTTAAGATCGACGGGTTTTTATTAATAATAGGTACAACTGGATATATGCAGTCACCAAGCAATCACTGAAAGAACCCGCTACCCTATCCCGGCCAGCATTGAGCGATAATGGGGAATCGGATTTAGAGTATATGACCTTGGATATAAGATCAAGGGGGAAAATAATTATCAGGTGCAATATCAAGTAAGCTAGGATTAACTAGCCTAAATTTCAACTTTTCAGCCATGTCGGAGATTTACAGCAAACAGAAAAGTGTCCACCCACAAAGAAATCTTTACCTTTACCGGAAAATCGTGTTTTGTAAAGTGAGTATTTTCCCTTTTTACCACCTTTAACCTTTTTTTGTATCAGACAGGAAGAAAATTTGAAATAAGGGGTTTTAATTGAGAACAATTTGTACAATTAGCGGCCAAAGTTATCTTAATCACGCGGTAAATATTTAGCGCCTTATCTCGTTTCGCTTCGATATCTGCCAAACTCAGATAGTTAGAGCAAGCACATAGCTAGCCATAAAAGCTATGTATAATCTTGAATGACAGAATGCGTGATACTGGTGTCATATTTTGAATCAGCTTATCACGCATAAATTGAATTGACTGAGAATGGAGTTTGTAGATAGGAAACAGTTTACGGCTAACCTACGGGAATTGTTCCATAAACAAGAGAAATTTAACACAGTTTTTATAACTACTGGTCATTCAGCCCCTTCCGTCAGGGGTAAAGTTCAGTAACTGGAACACAAATTGTGGTTTTCAACTGTCGTTTCCTTCCATTATGACAACGCCCTTTCTTCCGCTCTGCTAATCGCGCTTGATTAGAGACAAGCTATGACGAACAGGAAACAATTCGAAAAGGGCTAATCGGGTGATAAAACAGTGAATAAAACTTAGGAAATTGCCTGGAATATCAGAATTGCTATGAATAGAATTGCTTCAAGATAAATATCAGTTATTCTTGCACAGTTATGTCTTTAGACTGCGGATCACATATCATTACCGTTCTGATATCTCATCCGTTATTAAGATACGATCAAGGTAATTATGTATATTTAGCATGTATGTTAATCCATAATTTTATATTTATTGCTATACTTATATCTTTGTAAGATATAACTTTACGGTACTGACAGTGTTTTAACAAATCATGCACTATGCCTTACTCCACCTACAATATTTAGTAATACTCCAGTTTTATTACAGGATTTTCGCCAGGAAAAAAGTTAATGTCTTTTTTTTTTTAAAAAAAGGCCCAACGGGGGTGAATGACCCTCTCTCACGAAGTGGAATTAAAAAAAAAATTCTACTTTTTCTGGGGGCTCGTTTGTGGGTATGTACACACACTCTGCTTAGAGGGGCCCAATCACCTTTAAAGCAAGCTGACTTAACATGAAAAATAGCTTCTCCCTTTTAAAATAAATCTGTACCTGCTAAAATATTGCCCTGAAACCGTTTTTTCTCCTGTAAAAAAATGTTAAAGGCAGTGGATTGGGCGCGGTGACAAGTGTCAACATAAACACAGCGCAAAGGGCAGTGTGCATCGATGAGCCAAAAAAAATGTTATACATGTTTCTGCTGGCTGAAACACCGCGTGTTGCCCCTCTTAATCGGACCTCCGGTCACGCGGTCTTATTAAAGTAAGACTGTGCTTACAGAGCCATACTATACGAAGAAATGAGAGCGTGTGCTGTAATGGTTTTGCTAGGAAACATTTGTATAATGCAAAACTGACCTGGTTGCGTGAAAGTTATTTAAATTTAGCGCCTGATTATGTCCCTTTAAAATAAACAATTACCCTTGACATCGTGTCCCGCATTTAAACTGACCAATTCTAAATTATAGCGCGAGACGGAGCCCTGAAAAGGACAAGAAGACATACCTGCAACTGAAAGCAATCCACCACCCAGAATTATTGAACACCGTCGATCAACAACATACATAATTTGACAGTTTGATTTAACAATTTTTTATTTAACTAAAATACCTTAGATGCATATACGTTGTTACGGAACCTAATAACAACAGATCACGTAACCGTGACCAGCACAAATCCCATTACGAAGATAAAAAAAATGAGATTCTGTAACTTTAGGCAGCGTGAAATGTCTAGGGGAATGAATAAAGAAGTCAGTATTTTTTGTTAACAAATAATTATTATTTTTTCATAGAACAATCCTAAAATTACAATACACTAAATCAATAAAATTACACAGTATAACAATAAAATGTGCAGTTCAGAGTGTCCGGACCCTAGGCTTAGATTTCTGGTTACCACCACTGTCACAGCTCAACAAAAAAATCTGTAACACCAAAAATCCACGTTAATAGTAATAATATAAAGGCAAACTTGTCCGTTTTAAATCTGTATAAAATCCTTTAAATATCTGACACCACTGCAATTATCAGTAAGGTCCCAAAACTGACGAGAAAGTAGCACTCTTAGTACTCGATGGTATTTCCTTTCTGCTGGCTACACACACAGCCCCTCAAATATAGCTTCTCACCCGAAAATTCTATAAATGGAAATTTCCAAAGAACAATACACACGCACATGAACAGACCCGAAACATCTAGAACAAAGAATGCTGTGTCTCTATGCTTCAAACCCCACATGCGATCCAGCACCCAACAAGCGAGGTTCCCTATGATACATACCCCCCCCCCCCCCCGAAATGGATTCTTGATGTATTACTGATAAAATTATTATTATTATTATTATTATTACACTATATTGAAAATGGGGGATTGTTAATTTAATGTGGTATACCTCATTACAAGGGCCTATGTGTGTGAGGGGGAGTCGAAATCCCCTTCTCCACACACTGCGAAATGAAATTGCGCCCCTGAGCTAGGTAAAACCAATACAAGCGACTGGCATAAGTGAAGCATTAAAAGATTCCTGTATTTTTTTCATATCAGAAAATTTGAATTGAAATAGTCATTGAAATTATTTGGTAACGGACATTGCTACGCTCCTCACACAGCGGTTATACACACTGGGTTCGACCACCAGGATTGGCTCGGAACAAAGAATTGTAATCAGATCAATGAGAGTGTGGTATAGCAAATTGCATCCAATTCAGAATTTTAAACACGTGACACCAGCTCTCGTTGGCCTGATTATCCCGGTCCTAGCACAGAGCCATATAATTAGACCAACGAGAGCGGGTCTCTCAGTGTAATCAGACCAACGAGAGGGGTTATCGCATGCTTAAACTTATACTGGATGCAAAAAGCGATACCTTGCACGCTGTCATTGGTTTGAGTGCAATTCTTTGCTCTTTTTCAACCCTGGTGGTCGGACCCAGAAAACCTTGCTCTACAAAGAAGCGGTCATAGCTAGGGAGATCTGAGACGACTGCAGTGTGTATTGAAATGATTATTTTTTCTGATAAAACTTTTTTCTTATCGGACATAATTCTTGTAATCACATGAACAACCCCCCCCCCCCCCCCCCCCCCTCTATCTCTCTCTCTCTTTGTTTGGGAATTATTGTTGCTTGCTAACACGTCTCTCTCTCTCTCTCTCTCTCTCTCTCTCTCTCTCTCTCTCTCTCTCTCTCTGTGTGTTTGGGAATTATTGTTGCTTGCTAACACGTCCTTGGGAGATATTTTTAGCGTTACCGTCGTTGCTGCAGGACCTTATTTTGTGCTGTCCGCTTGCACATAAATCCCTCCTTTGACTTTAACCTGTCAGGATTCATGATAAAGTCATCAGTTTTCTTGGGTTCACCTGCATAGCTTTTCCTCTTGGTTTTGCCTTTACATCAATTGATTCGACCCCCTCCTTATTCGTGCACTCATAACCCTTTCATCAAATTTAATCTCCCTGATAGAAACTCGCTGAGACAGCTTTTAGTACAGCGCCAAAATGAACAATCCAATAACTCGCCCTCCCGCTTTCATTCGCAGGTGTCATATTAATATTTTTTTATTCATTTCCCATATCAGAGCCTTAGTTGTGCAAAATCAGTTATCGGGAAAATAGACACAATGAGTTATCTAGCTACCAACCGTTGCATTAGACTCTTTCGGGTCAAAAATCACAGCAACCGATTGACCGAATTGATGTCCTAACGAACCGATATTTGTGAGATAGGTACAGAAAAGTCGGCCCACTCAAAAAACAGTCTGTCAATAAAGCAACTACATGTCTCAACATACAGGGAACGTTTAAGTGATCGGTTGATTTGTATTATTCAGCTAAAGAAAACTATAATATCACTTGCTCTGCTTGAAATCCTAATTAATTAATACCTGTAATTATGAACATAATAATTAAATATTCATCTGTTGGAAACTTAAATTCAGTATTTTTTTATTTGTTTTGCATGTTTATTTAAAAAAAAAACTCAAACTGAATTCACATTTGAAAAATGACGCAAGTACAAATTAATGTGCTTCCAACGGACGTGAGCGTTGGTAGAAGGCTTGTGGGGATACTGCTCAGTTGATTGAAGAGCAGAAAATAAACAGCAAACCGCGAATATTAGACACGTCCTAAATTGGATTAACAAGGGTTACTACTTGCCGTGACAGTCATACGCAAAACTCCACTGCAATGGCCTTTCATTATTTTTTAAAATATCTTCGTACAAAACTTAATTTTAATTTTAACACTGGCCAATGAGTGGGATACAAACACAAACAAGATGCAAATGTACATCCCGCGAGATTTTTTTGCCGCGTGGCGGCTAAATGGTTAGGGCGCTAGACTTGTGTCCGCAGGGTTGTAAGTTCACGTCCAGTTCTGACCGCCTTTCGTAGTGAAACCCCCAACAAAGTATTTACCACAAGTGTGCGCTCTCTCCATCCAGAAGGGAACAGAGATTGGTCATGGGACGAATGACCTTCTAGCGTCTACGCTCTTTACACAGCGCTTTACCTATAGGCCTACTACCTATATCGTAAGCGCTGTTTGTTATAACCTCGTATCCTGAATTGCTACAACAGAGGGGAGCACCGTATTTTTGTCCAATCAGATAAGACCTTGTGCTTGAAGACACAGCCAAGCGAGGAATACACGGAGCCAATGTTGTTCATTTCGTTTTGAGTGACAGTTCATTGCCCCGGTAACCGTCTGAACAGGCCACAGGCTCAGAGAGAATGGCCCCAGACGTGGTTTGCTTAGGGCCTTAGGCACATGGGATGCCCGGCCGGTGAGCTGTTATTCAAACGAAACGTAACGACAAAGGCTGCGTGCACATCTCGCTGGCTGGTTTCAGTTCTGCAGACAACAGATACATGGCTACGCTAACACAGTCATAATGTCATATTCGAATCGGTCGATGATGCGAGAATGCAGAGGGAGCAATTAAAATTCGACCATAAACTGTTATCAAGCGGCGCTTGAAGCGAAGCTATGGGCGGAGCCAGAATGCCTGTCGAGTGTTTGTTTATTGGCAGCTGGTTGGGTGCTTGTCACATCATACGCACGTTTTTTTTTTTTTTTCAGCGGACAACGAACCGCCATCTGGCGTCTGAATGTATCATAAACGGTCAAAGCAGGAAGCGTGAAAATCAGTTGCTTCTTTGGAAGCGCAAGATTTCCGCTGCCTCGTGAGCGTACTAGCGTCTAGTTTGGCTGCTTTGGTGGTACGCTCCCAAAGGAGCGAAAAAAGCTGCAAAAATTAAAGGGCCGGGAAGACAAGGAAGGCAAAGTGAAAAGTCGAAAAGTAACTGACTTCGTCGTTGATGTCAGACAATAAACCTACACCTTTTCCTCAGCCTTGCGCGTCTGAGCTGCCAATCATACACGACGTAGAAGACATATGTCCTATCCTGTAAGAATTGAACAAACATCCAAGGAGGTTTATACTGCTTAGAGCTATAACGGGATCTTTGTGTTATTAGAAACTGAACAAAAATATTCAGCGGTTGGGATGGCTTATCTTAAAATATACGATACTAGTAAATTGACAGACGTTGAAAAACGGATGAGGAAAATGTTGGTCTCTTCATCAAGGATTTCAGCAGAGTTTTCCACACGGCACGTGTTGCCTCTCTGGCGTCTCTGTATATACTCTTACCATAAAACCATCCCGAAAGAGATTCTCGTGTAATATTGTTAACATCTTCTGTTAAAAATTCATTCTAGCATAATACAAAAGTTTTCTAAAGAAACCACCCCTGTTTTAAGGCTTTGTTTTCACTTGTTTGACATTGTTCTGGTTCTGTCCGTTGACCAATACAATTCCCGTCTGGCTCTGTACTATAACAAGACCGCATGACAATATTGCGCATGCGCGAAAACTTGCAAACATGGAAGGAAGATGTACTTGTTATGAATCACAAATAAATTATTTTTGTTTATGTTGGTTACCAACTTAATTTATGATAGAAGTATAGGACGTTATGTTTATGTTATCCTTCATGTAACTGATCGCGCCCGATGAAAGTTCATTTCTACCGTGTATACACGCAATAAATGATTTCAGAACGAAATCCGGCTAGATACTATTATATAATATCTGTCCAGAAAGAACAATTTTTAACAAACTTACGTCACCACCAATTTTTCGTTGTCAAGCGTTAGCCTCTTATATAAATACAATCACGAGAGCTAATCATCTATCAATATTTTCACAACTTCTCAGGTAGCGTGTATGAGTTTCCTAACAATAAACAAATTACAAACAACAATATTCAATAAACTTTTCTGACTCTCACTATTTTCTGCTGAATTGAGAAGTGAACTGGCACGTACATGACCGTCTGTACAGAGTAGCTTTGAAATAATTCACGTTCCTACGACAGAGTGCCTTCTCAAATATCATGGTTGTCATTGAATTTTCTCCGAGTATAATCATAACGGTTTTACAGCAAAAGTGAAAGCAAGCTGAAAATGATTGCTTTTACAGTGTTTTATCACTGTGCTGCGCCCGGTGAAGAGATTTGCAATATGGTCCTTTGTGAGAAGTAAACTCTGATCGCATTGCAAATAAAACTTTTTGAACAAATACATTAATGGTGACTTTATTGTGATTTTATCTTTGACAAGCAGGTTAGACGTTAGTATTCGGATGTATTTTCTGTTATGAAAATCCCTTACAATATCACAAAGACGTAGCACTAAAGATAGTTTACATAATTTGTCATTCTTACAAACCGTTCTCTCGTATATTCATGAGTAATCTGATTAATTCCTTCGTGTCATTTATCTGTTTATCCCTGTAACTATATTTCTGATCACTTTGCAATAGACACAACTCTCAAAGTATTTTTTTTATTTAGCAGAAAAATACGGATAGAATTGACATGAAAAGGAAACTTTCTCGCTTCAAACAATGCTGTCTTTAACAGTGCGTTATAGTGAGTAATTCGTTGTTTACAAAATCAACCTACTATTGTGGTGCTTGGAACGTTTAATGAATAGCTAATTAACTAATTACTTGCTTTAATATGTTAAGCTATTGCAGTGTACAAACACAGTAATTAGTCGGATTTAATTAGGTCTTTTTCAAAGGGTTCCGACATACAATCAGCTGCAGGAATTTGTTTCTCCCGACTTGTTTAATCATCGTCTAAGTGCGTAACCTCAGTGTAAAAAAAGATGTGTTGCCATTATGCACATTTAAATTGACACGACATTAATCCGGAATATGATGCTAATTGACTTAGAAGTGCTTGGTTTTAGTTCTATTTTCTCGTACTTTGGCTTCTGTAATCATTCTCAAATACAGAGATTTTAAGTCTACATATAATGCAATAAGATATTCTGAAAAGAAAAGGTAAGACCAACTATCGGAAATAAATGTCGCAGTTTTTCCAGCCATAGAAGAAAAAACTTTAATGCACGGCTTAAATATCACGCAGTTTTCTTTCAAAGCGTATCTTTAATGTGCACTGATTGAATACACAGGAGATTTTTTTAGTTTTTTTACGCAAAGTGGAACTCCTCAACTATATATTATCAGCCTCAAGTGGAATACTATATATTTTTGTTCCATCTTTGATAACACCAACCAGGGCTCGTTATTCATCTGTAACTCCCAATTAATATCATAAATCTCTCACCTTACACCAATATCATTAACATTAGCTTTCAATAAATGACGACTCACTCGCATTTAAGTGTAATGCAGGGTCATTCCTCTTGGTTTCTTTTATCTGTGTTTTTAAAGCTTGATTTTGTTTTGATCGCTCTTCCTAATATATATATATATATATATATATATATATATATATATATATATATATATATATATATATAGAGAGAGAGAGAGAGAGAGAGAAAGAGAGAGAGAGATATGGATTATATGGTGTCAATAAATATCGCATGTCGACCCGTTAGCTGGTGTCACAGCATATATATGTACGGCCAGCATTTTTCTTGAGATTAGTTTATTAGATGAAGCTTCAATCAAGGCCCATATACTTGGGGATTTAAGACTTCCCTTTGAAGAGAGATTATTAGAAGTTGGTTATATCTATGAACAGTAATATGGGAACTTATGGAAGAGTTTTCGTCTAAGCGGAGGCGTCAGGCAGATTATCAAGTAGATAATCTATAACCCTGACCCGCCTTTCCGTAACCGCCAATCGATCATGCACCCTTCCACAGGTGGCAATTTCTTCTCACAGTGAGACGGCCCGGACCACTCGTCTTAACTGTCAATCAAAAAGTTTGTAACTTATGAGTCTGTAAATATGAAAACGTCGCCTAGCAGTAACATAGCTACAGTTAGGCTATAATAGAAATTGATGAAACGAATAGAGTTAAAGGACAGTATACGTTAAGAGTGCTTACTTTTGCAATTATAAAAAGAAAGACCATGTATACTGCGTTTAACTGAACGGTAATACAATTGAATTCATTTAAAATCAATCAAGTTTGTATTTCCCATAAAATAAGGCGAGGTGAAGAAAAGTTCAATATAAAATTTAATATCTAATTATTAATATCCGTAAGGAAGATGTCAAAGCCTAAAGAAACTAAAACATTCTACCTAAACAGCGGATTCGAAGCCATGGCTGAATAATCATTCAAATAGAAAGGTTTAGGTCTGCATGCATGCATTGTAGGTACCTTATCATTTAAAAAATACAAACAAATATGAGCTTGGTATAGAAACACGCTTTTTGTATAATTAGCGAACCTGTGAGCTTATGCGATGGTGTGGCGTCGTCCGTCGTATGTACGTTAACCCATACTATCTTGAAAACGGCAGGAGTTAGCATCAAGAAATTTTCTGCAAAAAATTATTCATCTAAAAAACTCTATCGGATTTTGCTTATTTTTTGGCTAACTGCATTTTCTTAGATTTTATAGAGAAAAAGCTAAAAAAACTAAAAATCTTCTTCTCCGAAACTGCCAAATTGTCCAATATATCACAGAAATGATCCCTGGAACAATCTCTCTCAAGTTTGTTCAAATGGTTTAAGTTCGGTGATTTTTGGCCGAGTTAAAGCTAGTTGAACTTATTCATCTGTCCAAAAAGCATACAAAAATTACAATCTTAGAAACGACTGGAGCTGTCATCACCAAATTTTATGCCAATGTTGGTCACATGAGTCATGTCTGAAATTCAGGTATTTGTGGCGCCACCTGCATCGGCCTTTTTTGAACAGGGATCATCAGTGCCCGTATCATACTGACAGCTACAAGGAACTTCTCTGAAACCATTTGGCCAAATTGTTTAATATCCCACAGAAATGATCCTAGGGTAGTGCTTTCTGAAGTTTGTTCAAATGGTCTCAGTTCAGTGACTTTTGGCTGAGTTACGGGAAGCTGAATTTAGTCATATGCCATAACAGCCCATTTTAGCTCACTTGCTACAAAGATCTTCTTCTCAAAAACCCCTGAGCCAAATTCTTAAATCTCACACATTAATTATCCCTAGATGATGATAATTCAAGTTTGTTCAAATGGTTTTGGTTCAGTGATTTTTGGCTGAGCTATTGGAAGCTTAACTTAGCCATTTTGCTTTATTTTCCCATATGAGTTATAAACCTGCAAAACATTTTTTGACCGACGCCACTGAGGCCAATTTGTTTAATATTTTACAAGTATAATCCCCTGAATAATTCTCATAATCATTGTCTTTAATGGTTCCAACGAATGAATTTTGGCTGAATAATAAAGATTGAATTGAGTCATTTTACCATATATGTTTGCTGTGTGAAGCAGATACATCTAGCCTGGAACCAGTTTATCAGCATCCGTTACATCATGCCTCCAGACATTTAGATTTCAGGTTATCTTTGGTTAATATTGACAAGAATGTTTTTTAAAAACTTTTAAAAAATGTAGATTTATGATTTTAGATATTCCTCATGCCAGGCAATGTTTACAATCACAGTTGTATGTTAACCCATACTATTTCTTCTCCTCTGAAACGGTCAAGCCAATTTGTTTAATATTTCACAGAAATAATCTTTTATACCATCTCCCTCAAGTTTGTTCAAATGGTTCAAGTTCTGTGAATTTTGGCCGAATTTCAGGAAGTTTAACCTAGTCATCTGTCCAAAAAAGCATACTAAAATGACAATCTCAGAAACGGCCAGAGCTATCATCACCGAATTTTATGCCAGTGTTGATCACATGAGTCATATAAGAAAATCAGGTTTTGGTGGCGCCACCTGCATTGACCTTTTTTTGTACGGGGGTCTGTATATCAACCCATATTTTCTTAGGAATTGCAGGAGCTACCATCCCCAGATTTTATGCAATTATCTGTCACATATCAAATGTTGTGGGATTCAGCTTATGTTTTTTGCTATCTGCATTTACTTAGATTTTATAGGGGAAAAGCTGAAAAACCTTTAAAAGTCTTATTGTAAACGGTCCAACCAGATTGTTCAATATTTTACAGAAATGATCCCAGAGGCAAGCACTCTCAAGTTTGTTCAAATGGTTTGCATTTGATGAATTTTAGTGGAGTTAAATGAATTTGAACGGTCATTTTGGCCAAGTAAGCATACTGACATAGTTATCTCAGAAATGACAGAAGATAGTATTACCAAGCATTGTGCAAATGTTGGTCACATGACTAATATTTGAAGTTGCAGATTTTGATGTGCCACCTACATTGACCTGTTTTTTATGGGCAAAAACCTCATTATTTTAGCCTCTTTCAGCTTAAAATGTTTATGATGAAACTGTCAAGATGAATCGTTCAATTTTTCAAAAGAATTATTGTAGGACATGGTTCTTTCAATAATATCAGAAAAACTTAAGTTGGTCTTATGGCCATTATTATGTCTAACTCAAACTGAGGACTGCAAAACTGTTCTTCTACAAAATTATTGTTTCAATTATAACTTCTGTTACATGGCACAAAAATGATTCTTAGGTGGGCTTTTTTGTTCAAGTTTACTTGAATGATTTTTTGGCAGAATTATTGGACCTTTAACAATGAAAGAACTGATTCTTTTTTTCTTGATATTTTAATAAACAGTTTATGAATATTTTAGCTTGAAAAAAGGCATTTTAGCCAAAGTCTTTCAGTATATGTAAACAGATTTGCCAACAGGCCAAGATTGTGTCTGTATATTTACATAGGTTAAGAAACTGCCAACTGTTTCAGATTTGGCAATAGATCAAGAGTTCATTCAGTGCAGCCAGATATAGGTCAAGAGTTCAGTCAGTGCAGCCAAGCACAAGGCATGTGATCCCCTCATGGGTGACATGTGAACACCTCATGGGCACCATGTGATCACATCATGGGTGTCATGCCCCTCAGGGCTGCATGTGGAGCCAATCTATTTATAGCATTGGCAGACCGCCCACTGTATCAGATTAGGCAATAGGTCAAGAGTTCACTTAGTGCAGCCAGGTACAGGTCAAAAGTTCACCCAGTCTAGCCAGGTGCAGGTCATGACTTCACTCAGTGCAGTAGCCTGAGCTAGCAAATTTGTCACAGTTCACTCGGGGCAACTGCCTTTCTCACCTAAGAGTGGTCAGCCCCATGCATCAGACTTAAGGTAAGTTTGATGTATTGGCCTAATATTTTGACCTGTCTATGTGTCTTTGATGGGTTTCTCGTTCACAAGACAGGTGTCACAACCTACAAAGACATTTGCACAGTGTGTGACTTTTGTGCCTGCTTATTTCTATAGAGGAATTTGATATATCATCCTGAAATTGGGCATATTTATACCTATTGTATTTTAATTATGGTATACTTGTCGTATACAAGACTGGTGGTGCCACCTACAATAATTTTTTGCACAGTGTGTGTCCCTGCTTATTTCTCAGGAGGGGTTTTATATATCAGTCTGAACTTGGGCATATGTATATCTTTCAAACCTTTTTGTATACAAGACTGGTGGTGCCAGATACAATCATTTTTAGCTCAGCTGACTGTAAGTCAACTGAGGTATAGGAATGGCGCTTTGTCCGTCGTCCGTCTGGACGTCTGCGTTAGCAGGGCACAAATCATAACAGCTGGTCCTAGAAACTTCTAAGTGAACATCCAGGGAGGTCAATTAAAAATTTCCTTGGTAACCTGAAATTAGGTCACTGCGACCTTTTTCCTTTAAGCTATGGGGCTTGAAAGTACCCCCCAGAATAGTAAAAAAATTGATACAAAACCTCCAATATCTTTATAATAAATGCATGATTTGTCATGAATCTTGCCTTGAATATTGACCATGACTAGTTTTGTCAGTTCCTGAAACGTGGTGGTTTTCCTATTTTAATAAATATTTTTCTTTTTATTTACTATAAAATGACAGCAATCATGTCAGTTTCTCAGCTGTCATTATATCTGGTGTCCCAAAACCTGGGATGTTCATTAATCACAAGTGGATGCCCTATACTAATCACCCTGTCTGTCAGTATGTCTGTTTTTTATGTCTGTCTGTCTGCCAATCCACACAAATTTGTTTCCAGATGATAACTTCAGTTAAGTTTGATATATTTGTTTCAAACTTAACTTATAAATGGCCCACCACTAAAGAAAGAACCATGTTGATTTTGGGGTCCAACGGTCAGAGGTCAAGGTCACAGGACCCATTTCTTTAAAAGGAATGTGTATACATTTGAAGCCAAACTTTTCATCGCAAACCTTCATCTTCAAGATATTGCTAACCTGCCACTAGGGGAAGATTCCGTTTGATTTTTGGGTCATAGGTCAAAGGTCAAGGTCATAGGACCCATCCATTCACAAATTAGTTTATGGATGATAATTCTGCTTTGGATAGACAGACTGTCTTCAAACTTGATTTAATAATGACCAACCACATATGTATATTTTGATTTTCAGGGTCCAGCAATCTAAGTTGAAGGTCACAGAAGCCACATCTTTAAAAAGATTGTGGATGCACTGTAAATCAAACTTTTCATCCTGAACTTTCCAACGTTCACACATGGCTTACTTGCCCAAATTGAGGAAACCTGTAGAATAAGAGTTTATCTGGTCAGAGGTCAAGGTCACTTTTTAAAAGATTGTTACAATAATCCTAATGCTGCAAGTTCAAGGATATTAAGTTCTAAGATTTTTTGGTTACAAGGTCATTAGTTAAGGTCACAGGACTGTCATTCTGAAAAGATTCTTTCAAAATATCCTTATAGACAAATTCAACTGAGCTTTGAGACCCATGGGTCCCTAGTTGCGTTGTGTGCACCCATGCCAGAATTTCAGCAGTGATGTTTGTGTAATTGTTTCTTATTCAAAATGTTTAGTACCTGCATTGTTCATATACATGAGAAGTCATGGTCCAGCATTAAAGCATTATACCTGGTGTATTTCCAAATGCACAGGTTCGCATTAGGCCTGTAGGCCTTGTTTTTTTTACAGCTTTTGTTATTATTGAAATGGTGGTTTGTTTAATTACATATGTATTTGACCATTATAAATGTAAATATGCTCTAAAATGATAACTGTGTTTTCGGGTAGGTACGCTGGGGGGAGGGGGGTGCTTCAGCCCCTTAAGCCCGACTCTTGATCCACTAAAGCTATAACTATCGCTCAGATAACCTTTAGTCAACCTTTCTTCATTAATGATTTATGTTCATAAACGGTTTAAATATTTCGATCATCTCTCATCAAAATTTTCCTTCAGCAAAATGCTCTGCTTTGGTCTTAAAGTCACTATTCACCTGCCTTATTTACACAATTTTTGTGATATCGGCTAACTATGCATATACATATTAAACAAGTGAAGGTGATCCTTGCTGGGAAAGGTTTTTATAACGCAACTTTGACGTATAAAAATTTAATCAACAGGCTACCTGTACACAAGGTGCTTGAGCCAGTGTTAACATACGGATAAAAACATGTAACCGAGTTATTGAAAGATCCCTAGTTGATGTTCTATAGAGCACGTAAAGCAATGCAATATTTGTCATTTACAGAACTCTGTACTCTCTGAATTGAAGCCAGATGTTTCTGCGGGAAATCTTTCTTTTCGATCGGTGGCAATTCTTGCCCCCCCCCCCCCCCCCCCCCACACACACACCCCGACCCACGTGGATATAAACAAAAACAGAAGCAGATCCAAAAGATTGGTCTAGGGGGTCCAGACTCACCTTTTTCATTCGCTGCAAGCTTTTTTCAAGGGTTTCAGACAAAATTTTGCCGCCTGGACCCCCCCTTTTTTTCCGGATTTGGTGATGTTTTATTAGGTTTTTCATAGGCCAACCTTGATTCGACCCCTCCCCCCTTTCCTAAATCCTGGATCCGCCCCTGAAAAGGCACCGCCTTTACCCGTGGAATTGGCTCATTTTAATGAAAGGTTCAAATAGATTATGTTTATTTGACAGACGTCGGATATAAATGTCGGCCCCTTTAACTTTGTTTTGCTTTACGTCAATTAATTATCGAATGGTTCGTACAAAGCCCACGTGAACTTATTAATTTTAATTTCATTGAAATTTTATCTCGAGATCTCGAGAAAACATCAAATAAATATTTTTGTTTCTGCAGCAAAAAATATTTTTTGGTAAAATTTTATGTCGAGATCTCGAGATGTTAAGTCGAGATCTCGAGATATATTCTGGAGATCTAGAGATAAATATTTTTTGTGTGTCCTAAATCACCTACCGTATATTAGTGAGATTTTTGGGGGCTATTTTAGCGCATACTTGTTATTGGATCTTTCCTCGCACCAATTTTCATATCGATATATCGCCCTATCTCTATCAAACGCTTTTATGTTATCGGTGAATCGTTTCATTCATTAAAACATACATACAACATAAATAAATAGAGACGTTTTTCTAATAATGTCAAAGTCCTGCAGTTTCGATTTACAAGGCAGTGTGGTGTAGATTACCCGCTTCATATAACCTCCCAAATCTTCGCGCTTGCATCCATCTCTGGCGGGTAACATGAGTCATTTAGATATTACCTGATGCATTGTATTAATTCTTGGTGATGAATTGTTCAGAAACACTACAAAAGACCATTTTCTCCAACCGACGCCTGGCCTATATAGTCTTTTAGTTCCCCTTTGGGAAATTCACAGGGAAGCCTGTACAGAGACAAAGGGAAAACGCAGCAAGTTTAACGTTTATTTCTCCAACGATATCTGGAAGGAACAAATTTTGATGCAACGCACCTACATTAAAATCATTTGTCTGGGAATAAAAAAAAATCCCTAGATTAAAAACCAGTTCTTTGTGTCTAAAGTGAATTTCTAGCATTCTGCATTTCTATTTTGAGGCGTTGACATAATCCAACAATCCATTTTCGAATATTGAAACCGTATAATTCTATATCTCAGGTTATCTAGTGTTTTCCTAGACCGTTTTTTTACTACAAAATAATGACACATGGTAAAAAAGGACTTACTGTCGCTGTAACTGTGTATTTGTATTGATTTTCTGCTTTACTGTTGTTATACTAAGTAGTTGTATTGATTTAGAGTATTGTAATGTTAGGATTATTTTATGAATAAATTATAATTATTTGTTAACAAAAACCACTGACTTCTTTATTCATTCCCCCAGACATATCAAGCTGCCTAGTGTTGCAGAATCTGATTTTTTGTATCTCCATAACAAAAATTATGCTCGTCACGCCTACGTGATGTGTTGTTGTTGGGTTCTGTAACAATATATTTACTAGGTTTTTCTTTTATTTATTTAATCATACTGCCAAGTTGATTCATTAGCTAAAAAGGGCAATCTTTGTTTGTATGTAAAGTGTGTAAAGTCGATTGTTTGTGTTTCAGTTTTTATTTGTGCATGTAAATTGGGTCTATACACTATAAATGGTGAAATTTTTTTTGTCTATCAATAAATGTAGGTAAAATTCCGATTTATTTTTCATATTAGATATTTCGTTCACCAACTGTAAATCTGATACACATGCATGGTTTTGTTATGGTTTTCACAATAAACTGTTGAAATATATTGGGTGTTTTGCGGTTTCGTCTAAAGATATGTCAGTGCCAGCCGATGATTCAGACGAGTATTAGATTTTGCGTGGTGAGTCTTCATTGTTAAGCATAAAATGCTTAATAATGTACAGATTTTTTAATTTTTTCGGTCGTTAAACAGTGCACAAATATGTTAAGAGTAATAAAGTTGGAGATTCTTCGCAAATTCATCGCAAATTCTCCATCTCTCCGCGGATTATCCGCGTTTTAGCAGACCCTATATTCTGTTCGCAATCAGGTCACATCGCCGCCCCTTATCAAACCCTGACAGACTTATTTCTTGCATTTTCTCGAAACCGCAAATGGGGTTGCCATTTTGCATTCACACTAAAACCCGGATGTCAGATGTTGCAAGATGCTAGTATTTTGATTCTCAGAATAAAAACTGTGGAGCGTGGTGGCGTTATTGATAGGGCGCTGGACTTGTAACCGCAAGATTGTGGGCACGCGTCCCGCTCTGACCGCCACCTGTGCAAATCTCCTTGGCAAATGTCTTTACGACAGTGGTGCGCTCTCTCGTCCCAGGAGTGAATGAATACTAAAAAATATATAAAATCATACGGGCCCTCCCCCCTCCGATACAGGCATATTTGAATGATTGGCATAGATATACAAGGTCTCACCCTGTATGTCACACCACTTGGGATGAGAACTTCCAGGTTCTTTTCAGTCAAAAGAATAAGAAGACCAGAAATCAACACAGATGTGACCTGATCGTGAAAAAAATCTATCTACCAAAAGAGTTTGTTGGCAAGTAAACATATCGGCAAAGTTGAAAGCGGAATAAAGTTTCTGGCACTTCACCCAAACCATAAAATTGTAGGAGCTTGGATGTTGCAAGAGAGTAAATATATTGATTTTGCAAGATTGCCAGGAACAAATTTAAAAGTTCGCTTCAGTTCTTTAAATGGTGTAAATAATCAGCCAAACATTTAGTTCATTTTTTTCCAAACGAAAAACGATAGCGGTGAATGAGTAGAACTATTTTGTTTGTGAATTTATGTATCACATTTTAATCATAACTCAAACTGCATATGTATACGGTTTGCAAGTCCATCTTGGACTACAAATGAGACGCAGTCTGCCGTAGAGAAAAAAAATGTAAGCTTAAAGGCTACAAAAAGTGATTTTGCGATCGTCTCACGACACTTAAGAAACTGTGACACTTACCATGCAAAGCAGAAACGTGGTAATAATAATCGTGTCCGACCATAATACGTTTTATATAAACGTGAGGCAGATAAAAGATTCCTGGCCGACATAAGCTTCCCCGCTGCATTAAAAGAGATTTTACATGCAATTTTTATCTAATCATGTATAAAATACTATTGATCCAACAACGGTATAAATATTAATATCTTGCCCTGAGAGCACGTATCTGTTCTCTGTCTGTTTAACCTAAAACATTTTAACATGCGTGCTGAATATTTATATTTAGTTCTGTGATGGAAAAACATGAAACAGAGGAAAGCTATTACCATGTGTCATTATTTTGTAGTAACAATACGGTCTAGAAAAATCACAAGAAGACCTGAATAGATATAGACCTCTACGGTTTGAATATTCGAAGATGGATTGTTGGATTATGTCAACACCTGAAAAATAGAAACGCATAATGCTAGAAAATTATCTTAAGACACGAAGAACTGGATTGTTTATTCCCAAAAAAATAATTCAAATGGAACTGCGTTACATTAAAATCTGTTCCTTTAAGGACTGGTTAAAGAAATAAATGTTTGACTTGCTGCTTTGTCCCTTGTCTCTGTACGGGCTTCACTATAAATTTCCCATAGGGGAACTAAAAAGACTATATAACCCGGGCGTCGGTTCGAGAAAATAGTCTTTTGTAGTGTTACTGCGCAATTCGTCACCAAGAAAAATATACAATGCGTCAGGTACTATCTAAATGACTCATACTAACCGCCAGAGATGGATGGAAACACGAAGATTTAGGAGGTTTATGTGAAGCGTGCAATCTACATCACACTATCACTATAAAGCGCAACTGTAAAGTCTGTAGTTATTTATGTGTGTTTTAATTAATGAAACGAATAGCATATAACATAAAAGCGTTTGATAGAGTTGGGGAGATACATTGATAGGAAAATTGATGACAGAGATCAATCCACTAACCAATATGCGTTACGATAGCAAAGAAAAAAATCACTAATCTGTATCGCCTGGACAATGATTTGAGATAATTAAAAAACATTTTTAATGTTAATTAAATGAGTGTAACTGATACATATAACTCTATTGGTTTCATCATTTTCTGTTATAGCCTAACTGTAGCTATGTAACTGCTGGGCGCCGGCTTTCATATTTAGAGACTCTTATCATAATTTATAATTTTTTTTCTTTAAAGTTTGACAGTAGAGACGAGTGGTCCGGGCCGTCCAATGGTTTCAACAGGAAAAGGTTAGTCTTGGAAAGAAATCACCACTTGTGGAAGGGTGCATGATCGATAGGCGGTTACGGACAGGCGGGTCAGGGTTACAGATTATCTACTGGATAATCTGCCTGACGCCTGCGCTTAGACAAAAGCTCTTCCAAAAGTTTCCATATTACTTTTTATAGATAAAGCCAACTTTTAATAATCTCTCTTCAAAGGGGAAGTCTTAAATCCCCAAGTATGTGGGCCTTGATTGAAGCTTCATCTAATAAACTAAGAAGAATGCTGGTCGTACATACATATGATGTGACACAGCTAACGGGTCGATATGTTATGTTTATTGACGCCACATAATCCATCTTGCAAATATGCACTCTAGAGCCCGGTGCCGCAGCCATTTTGCGCTGCCAGGTTTGTTTGTGCAGCTCAGTTTGGTTTAAGATAACACTGATACAAAATATTTTACAATTAAAAATACCCGAAACAAAATTCAGCATTTGATATTTTTTGTTTCTTGAGAAATGACAGGAAACGCTGTGATTATTAAGTATGAAATGTTGGCTTGTGAAACCATCAGTATAAAGTAACTGTACTCGGTATCTAATCACAAACTAGTTAAATGTAAAATTGATGCAATATGTCACATGTAATAAAGATAACGTGTTTAAAGAAAACGGGTACTCTGTAACACCGTCATATGAATAGGCTTTCAGGTCAGCTTAAACAAGCCGACATTTTGCAAGCCGAGCCGAATCACGAAACTCAGTATACTGCTAAAGTCAGCCGTCTTTTTGTCCTGGCCAGCCGCATTTGTGTGGCTAACACTACTCCTCGCTCTACTGATACCTGATCGACCTGCCGGCCGCATGCAAAGGAAACACTTTAGGTAGGTATATAAAATGCCTGTTACAACACAAAACTGTCGAGATCTCGAAATATCATCTCGAGAACTGAAGTATAATTTCGAGAAGTCGAGTGGTTATTTCGACGTTTGGAAACTAGATCCTGTAAACATTGCAAGAGGGCCGGGGTTAAAAGACAGGCCAAGGAAATCAGAATTAAAGCTTCTAAGAGTAGGTATCAATAATCAGTTGATAGCATATTTTTGTATTTCCGGCATCATATGTTGTTAATGTAATTGGCCTTCAGGTGATAAGTCCTTTCATGAAACAAATCATTTAGATGTCTGTCTGACAGGTTGGGATTCTGACATCTATCGAAACGTAGGCATTTGAAGATTGATTGATTGACGAAGTTACGCGATCAATATAACAGACTCGGGACCTTGTTATAAATATTAACACTTGTTAACCCCTACGTTAATAACCCATTCATACGTTCGTGTTCTGGGTATACAAAATGGGAGTCTTGCTATCCATTCTTATGTGCGTGCAGGGTGTTTAATGAATCTTAATGGTCCTGTCAGCTGCCTTTGCTACCATGCGGAAGCCATGATGAATTCCAATTATGACATGTTCTATTCGTTTTCTGTCAATACACGATTTATATTGTGTTGACGATAGGGCCTACTTTCAGACATACCGAAAGTCATATGGAAGAACTGCACTGCAATAGACACCAATCCTATATTGTTGAGTTCAGAAAATTAACAAACATGAGAGAAGATTACTGATATATATGCAGAGTTATAACGGAATCTATTTCGCACATTATTGATGTGGCCAGAGAGAAAGGATATCAGAAGTATCAGGTATAATCTGTCACATGTATCTATTTTTCTAAAAAGTTGTCAGGTTGGAAAATCAGCCTTATGAAAATATGGCCTAAATACAGACAGTAGATAATTAAAAATAAGAAATGAAAATAGAAAAAAGAATAAAAATCGTCTTCGAATGTTTATATTTATTTCCACGGGACCTAATAAACCTGATCTAACAAAATAAATCTTGGCCGAAATATCGATATAAAAATAACAATTATGTCTCCACTCTTAAGGGTATTTTAATGTGTATTGACCCCAAATCTGAGCAGCTGTGAGTCTAGATTTGTCCAGTTCAAAAATGAAAAACCTTTATGCCTGTGAGTGAAAAACCGAGTTTTATTGATCATAATATTGATAATAATGTCAAAGCTATACACACTATATACTCACCTCATACACACTCTGGTGCGAGTTTGCAAACATTCCGTTATATATCTGTTAGGGGCAGACAATCTAATACTATGTTTCATTCGGAATGAAACTGATTTCTGTATTTGAAGAAGAAAAAAATGTTTGTTCCTCTTTATAGCAATCACGCATTAATTTAAAACTACATCGTATAATAATGTGATTTCTTTCTGCATTTCAAATTACAGTCAAGATCATTTAACCATATTTTATCTGAAAAGATCAAAATTTCTAAAAAAAATCATATCTATACCCTCACTAAAATCCACACAAGCGGAATTACATCTAGACTGTATACAGACCACACCATCAAAAATATAAGACAAATATTTGGTACCAGAAAAACGTGACCTCATAGTCAAAAAATTCCAACATAATCATCCTGAAGGGCTACCTTTAATTACATGTGTGTGAAGCTGTATAAATAATCTTTAAAATATACCCTGCCCTTCTTCACCCGAGAGAGAATTAATAGTATCTAGGAATGGCACGCTTGTAGAAGACACGGAAAGAACAATTGCCCGAATCAACTTTCAGTTTTGCAAAGTATGTCTTGATCCTACGAGTCCATGCAACAATAGTCACGTGTTGTCGTCACGTGATCTTTGGGAGATATCCGTGGGTTGTAGGTAACATGAGATCTATCATTTCTGTTGTTATAATCACTTAAACACAAATACAAACATTTATTTAAAATTTAGATGCGGGCCTCTATCATCCGCATGCAATGTTATATTCATGGTGAAAACGTTTCATGTTAATGTACCTGACTCTTCTGTAAAATCAGAAAAAAAAGCTTCCGTTTTATAAAATATGCAGATTGCCAACAATTGTGATTCATTGAGTCCAAAGACTGAAATATAAATGGCCTTGTTTGCCAAGCGCGCAGACCATACCGATATTTTGACGTTCCCTAATATATTTTAAAGGTTTCATTTGATAACTGCGAAGTATTTTTGGATTTACTTAGATTGGTCGTTTAACCCTTTGTTGAACTATCTTCTCAGACTTCACATACCAGTGACTTCAATTAATTTAAAGGTTACGTTTGGAGTCCACAGAACTATGGATGCTATTGGTTTTATTAGTCAGTCTTTATATAACCCACGTGCAGTCTAAAGGACAAGGTGATATCATGATTTAGGAAGAAATATTACTTTATTATTCCTTTTCCAAATGTAAAAGGCTTGTCAGTCAAAGTTAGACTGGAAGAGGAGACTTTAAGGAGATGTTTCAATACAGTTCAGCAGTTTAAATGTCAGCTCAATTTAATAGAGACTTCAGATTTTCAAGAGGAAAACTCAAACGTATTCAAACAAGATTTTATTTCCATCAACATGTTTAACATAATGAAGGTATAGCATTGTAAAACCTAACGAAATTTAGAGCAGTTACGTGTATTGTATATTTTAGGCCAAAATAAATATTTTTTTTTTACATATGAATGGTTACTTTATGGTATATGTAGGCTACATGATATGTTTCATTCTATAACAGTGTATTTAAACAGTAAGGGTTCCTCTTAAAACATGATAAAATGACTTTCACAAATGAGAAAATTGCAGAATAAAATGGTCAAACAAATTGGAATAGGATATAATAGTTAACATGAAGTAGGTAAATTAAATTGATGATGCATTTTGTACAAAAGATCCTCGTGTATTTATCCTGTTTTTCAATTTTTTATGTATCTTAGCCAACTGATGCTGGACTACATTGAATAAATTTCTATGGTGTCATCAAAAACAAGGCCACAGGAGATAAAGGTCTACCCGTTTGGTCAGTTTTTCAAGGGTAAAGATAGTGTTTTAGGCACCGTGTTTACAAATTCGAAAAATGTAAGAAAAAAGTTGCAGACAAAGAACAATAGTTTTACGTCTGTAAAATATTAAAATGTCACAGGGGGTCTCGGGAGGTCCAATCATGTTTGGTTAACCTACAACCCTAAATGTTTTGTAGATACGTAAATAAATGTTAAACTGTATACTGCAAACCGTGAGTTATGTGCTGAATACCGACGCCAAGGCCACAGCGGGCAGGCCAGGGTCACTTGGTGTATTTGTCACTGGGGCCTTGCTCTAGACACCGCCATGATTAATACTTGGGTTATATCAGGGTAAAGTATATGCGATAAATAAAGGTATTTCCGTGTAAGACATAGCCAAGTGAATAGGTAGTGGACGTTAGGGGTGAAAGTTCTAGGCTCAACAGAGAAAACTAACGGTTGAATTTCGTTGTATTCCACTTCTATTAAGATATGTTTTTCCCTTAGTTGGTTGGTTTTATTTTTCGTATGGCAACTTTACCCAAAAAAAGTGATTTGCGAATTGGAAATAATTTTTTTTCGGAGGGTTAGGTTAATTATAAATGAAGAAATGATTATTTTTTGCAGGTATTCTGTGACCATAACACTAATTTTTATTTTAAGTACTAAACACCATTGAGACAGAGTGTGGTTCCATTGCCCAAGACTAGGTTTTAGGGGTAACGTTTGTTCTGCTACCCTCAAGGTGAACTTGTGTTCCTGAAGCGTGACACTATTTAAAGAAGCATTCTTTAGTTGCATAAAAATTAGCCTTACCCATCACGTGCGGATTTTTCCATTTTTTTTTATCATATCCTTCATAAAAACGTTGTATCTGAAAATATAAAGCATGAGAGTTCACCCTGGGCGCAATTTTCATAAACTGGTGCGGCAACAGTAAGTGGCTTTGGTACAATACGTCATCATTTTCAACGGCTATTTCGTCATTTTCAAGTGCGTTTTATGAGCAATACGTAGCTGATACCGAAGTGCTGCTGTGTGTGTAAATAACAGATTACTTGCGTCCGATGCACAGACATGCCAAACCTGTGAATTATTTGGTCAGTTGAGCACCTTGGGCCCAAAGAGGTTGGGTGAGGAATTTTTTTCTTAGATCTCAAGCGTTTCGTGACAGCTTCGTATTTGAGTAAATCTTTACCCAAATAGATTTATCTTCTTTCAAACACAAGATCGTGTAAGAAAATTTAGAGGATTCTGGTGGAGGTTTGTAGATGCCAACAACACAATCAATACTTATGATATTTTTTGTTAAGGTTAACACCCTTAATTTTTTAATGATATCTAATCTAAACTTGTAAATCTGCAGAATTCCATTTTAGCTTTGGACTATGTGAAAGGACACTACCACACGTTTCCTCTTTTTTATTTCCTGGTGTCAACTGGACCCTATGACTACCCAACCCGCGGTTCCTGGATGTGTAATCATCCTCATTTCACTCATCTGCATTACATCAAAGAACTGCCGAAAGATGCACTCGTATATATATATATATATATATATATATATATATATATATATATATATATATATAATATTTAGATATAACCGACGCTGTCAGACTCAGCCGACTTTAATACTTTGCATTCCTGGTCGTATATGAGATAACAAGCCTATTAAAGTAGAATACTTGGCATGAAATCCATTTCATCTACAATCAGTCCAATAGTTACTGTTATTCATATTAGACCCCATAAAGTATATAATTCTGAACCGGGAATAATGTTCTTGCTACTGGTATAAATATGTTAGAATTCTTCATTCATTTTTATATATATCCATTTGTCTTGTTAATATTTTTTAAATTTTTATTTTAAGCACCCAGTAATAGTCAGCCACCTTTTAGTGAACTGATGTGACTTACTGTTACTGGCTGTTTACCATTCAAAAATTAAAAAAAAATATACATTTAAAAAAAGTTATATGCTTTCTTATTCTACAGAGAGCGTCTTTAAAAAGAAACCTTGCAGTCTCAACATGATAATGTGTGATTGTTGACCGAGAAGACGTCCTTCAGGCACCGTAAAATTAACCACAAGAAATATTGATATTGTACCAAACGGTGCAAAACTGTTCTTGAAATAAACCACTCAAACGCAATGCGTTTACTGAGACATGTTTTTATTTTCAGTCTTTCGCACAGAATGCTAATCACAAATATTTTCCACAAACATATAAATTCTGCTCTAGAAGCTTTCCGTTTATTTCTTCTCAAAACTTGTATAATGGTAAAGCAAAATCTACATCATTTAGGGTTCAGTAATTAAAATTATTTTGTGAGATTAATTTTTCTACTCAACGTGAATATTACTTTTTTTTCTTTTTCTTTTATTCCTAGGATAAGAGGACAATAACTGCTTAATGGACAGCAACTCCTATTGAGATGGCCTCCTATAAGGTTTACTTCATCCTCCTGTAGTTTCTCTTTATTTGGTTCCACTGTCCTGGTCGCGTCAGCTTAGTCTAAGAGCTCAACATTTTGCTCGTGTAATCTGGGATGATTTGCGATCGAGCTCTGGGGATATTGGTTAAATGTCAAGCTGTCTGACCTTGGTGCCATCATTGGCCAGGATAGGTAGATTTTTTCTATGAAGACCTCAGTTTAAATTTGGCAAAAGAACAGCTATTACAACAGGTGGTATATAGTATTGATGGCTACACTCCCTGTTTAAAGGTCACCGCATCTTTCAGTTTTCGGTAATTGACCGGAGCGGCAGTAATTGTTACAACTTTCTTGCTTCGACAGTGAATATTCTCCATGAGATTTCGTCTTTGGAGAGAATTTTGCAGTCCTATTTTCTTGAACAAATAGAGAATATTTCTATATACCAATTGGTAGGCACAAGAAGTGATGTGAAATTAGATTCCATAGCACGGGACTGAATCTTGAGAGGTCGTGAATTCAAATCGTTGTCGACAAACATGATATAATTCACGTTCGGTCCCCTGCCAGGGTGAGCGCTCTGCAGGCTTAATGAGAAGGCTGCGTCCCACAGCCGTGCATCACCCACAAACGAGTGCGTCTTTTGGGATTCCCCGGTGATATGACCCAAAAATGAGGTGGTTACACAACCAGGAACTGCAGGTGCGGTAGACACCGGGTGTAGGTGACATCAGGATACAAAAATAACATGATAGGATGCTACTGATTTGAAAATGTTAAGGTTTTAGTAGCTTGCAAAAAGGTTTTCCGACCAGTCTTAGGTTATCGCACCACCAGTCGTGCATCATCTTGCTACAACTGGTTCGTCGTGCATCTTTTCGTGCCACCTGACGGTTGAGGGCGCCACCAGTTGTGCGGTCTTGTGACCAGTATTGCGACTTGTCGAGATCTCTCCCTTTTTGGTGTACAACCTTACTCTTTGTCGTGCTAACAGCTCAGCAAATGATTTCATTGCGTTCTAGGGCTATTTCAGTCTGGCGGATAACCTCAGAATGCCAAAAAGGGTGATTAGCTAGCGCCACCGCGTTCACTCTAGTTAATGCTGGCTCGGCTACAACTAGAGCGGCAACAACAGCTGCTTCCAGCTCCCTTCCCCGGTTGATTTTCTTTCTATAGTATAGTAGATCAGAAATTTTCGTCGAGTAGTTTTCCCTGGTGAACGAATGCCTGCAGCTGCACTACCAGTTGAACGACTGGACGCTGGTCAAACTGATCAGTGGAATGATTGGTCAGTGGTCACTATAGACGGGACTTTACCACACGACAGTCGAATTTACCCAAAAAATTCGGCATTTCGGAGCGATTGTCGAGTAGTGTAAACAGCATTTCTCACCGGCTTCTGTGGCTCAGGGGTAGAACGCAGGACTCAAAGCCGGGAGATCATGAGGTCGAATCTCAGCCGAGGCGGTGAGATTTTTCACGGTCGACCCCAAACCAGGATGTGTGCTCTGCAGGCTTAATGGAAAGACCGTGCCCAACGGCTGTGTTTCATTCACAAACGAATGCACCTATCGGGGGCCCCTCGATGGTATTACCCAGCAATGGGGTCGATTACACACCCAGGGCCCACAGGTGCAGTAGTCACCGGGGCTAGTTAACGCCAGGATATAAAATGAGAGGAAGCGTGTGATACTTCCCTGTCACGTAGTCCGAATCCAGATGTACTTAATTATAATTAGTTAAGGAAGCATTAAAAAATGGAGGCGGTTACCTCCACCAAAAAAAAATTAGCATGTCTCAACGATAATCCCGTGTCGCATCTCATTTTCGGCTGATGTCATAATAAATATGATAAATATAATAAATGCATATGTATAATCATTTTCAAGAGGGAGCGATAATAGGCAATATGTGAACAGCAAGGTCGTCACCGGAGTCCGTCTGGCGTCCAGCTACGATAATCGGTAGGATCGATGATCGGCCATTGTTTTGTAGTGAAACTCTGGCTTAAGATTGTTCCCAAGATCAACACTGATGGCTACGACTTGTCGCACGACTGATCTTTTGATCGATCGTCACTAATCCGTCGTGAGACTGGTCGTGCCACCAGCAAATCATGGGTAAGTCTCGTGATCAAATAGACTTGCAATTTGATGTCCTAGTCTTCATCAAAACCATGCCTTGAATCATTTGAAACTGTCACTTTTTATGTCCATAGTGCACTATGGACTTGCCCCTACTTCCGCTAACTTATATAACAATAATTATCGCGTTCTTATTCCGTCCGGTGCTCTCAAATACTTGGAGAGGATTTTTTATAAGAGCGAAGAGTACGTAGAATACACACGCTGTGAGTTTTGAGAACAGAGCGAAGATCACGGGGAAAACACCCGCTATGGGTTTGAGAACAGAGCGAAAATTACGGGTTATACACGCCCTATGGGTTTTAGGACTGAGCGATGATTACGAGGAATACACGCGCTGTGGGCTTTAGAATAGAGCGAAGAAAACGGGGAATACACGCGCTATGGGTTTTAGAACAGAGCGAAGATTACGGGTAATTCGCACGCTATGGGTTTTTAGAACAGAGCGAAGGTTACGAGGATTACACGCGCTGTGAGTTTTAGAACAGAGCGAAGATAACGGGAATGCGCGATATGGGATTTACTACCATTAGTTTTTTTTACACTGTCGAGGATTTTAATCCTGAAAGTGCTGTATTTCTCCTTACATTTGACATAATTTTTGTTTCTGTCACGCCGTGTGATGAATGGATCAGGAGAGGCGAAAGAATAACACGTGCGGGTCAAGTTCTAAAGAAATATTCTATCAGAACACACTAATAAGCAATATAGAAAAGCTACCTTGGAAAAAAGACATCACATACTGGATTTTATCCGGGTTTACTCTGTTGTAATAAAAAATTAGACGGTGCCGTAATAATGGACTTGCTTCTCTTTAGGTATCAGTGTCCCCATGTTAGCTACAACTCATCTGGTTCTGGGTATTAGAGACTTGTAATAGCTCTCCTGGTGGCGGCAATCATTAGCCAACAGTCGAATTTTATTTTCCGGGGAGTATTTTTTGAAGCCTAGTATTAGCAGGGGGTTGTCTGATGAATGGTACTTCACTTTCAATTGTTCTGCATTCCAGGTAAGCTTTGGACATGTACTTTCAAGTTATTAACAAACCTCTGCACTCTGGCGATAGCTGATGCGATGTAGTTAGTTAGGGCAGCACATGTGGTATAATTATCTAAAAGCAATCATGGCCTTGTGGGGTTTTACAAGTATTTCCATTATTTCAGCCAGAGTGTAGAAATAATTGAATTAAAAGGGAGAGGGATTTAAGTAAGTGCGCTTAAGTTAACACTTGCCTCAAGGATCCAAATAACCTCAGATATTTCCTTTTTAGTAACTGACTAATGGGGAACAATTAGTATGACAAAAAACAAGCGACTGTATTAAACGTTTTCTGATTGGCATTTAAGTATCAGGTTACTGACAGCATTTTTAGCGGCTTTCATCCTTCTCGACTTGGTGAAAGCCAGGAGCGTCAGTTTAGAAAAACAAGAAATATCCATTAAGCATGCAGTCAGTTTTATTGAAACAATAATATCACTAGTATAATTGCCACCGCTAGGAGGGCATGCATTTATTCCCGTCCGAGTGTTTGTTTCTGTGTGTGTGAGTTCACAGCATAAACAAACGCAGTCATCAACGGAGGCTCATGAAATTTTCAGGGCGTTTTTCGGCGATGGGCAAAGGACGAATCGATTAGATTTTTTTCTCGGGAACCTCGAGCGTCATCAAGGAATATTCACAACTTTACGGTCACTTATGCACGAATTAAACTGGCAATGAGGGGCCACAAAATAAGTGAATGCACAGCTAACGAAAAACGAAAAACAGAGAACGAAAGCTGACCCTTACATTTTATTATATTCCGATCATCGTATAATCACACTTTTACAATCATACATAATGGTACAACAATAATGTAAAAATGTAAAATAATTTTCCCGTACTGTCTGATTTTTTCCCCCTAAAGCCCTTTATATATATATATTTATATATATACATATATATATATATATATATATATATATATATATATATATATTAAGCTTTTGCCCGTTTACTGAAAGTTCAGGTTTCTAAATTGTTATATGTGTTGTTTAACACTCGCGATTTACTTTGCATTGGAAAGTATTTCAAAATTTCTTACTGCAAAGATAAATTAATTGACAAGGTAATCAAAGTCCATGGTAAAAAAAAGAATCAGATTTAACATTTATGGCGCTGTCCCACTTAGACGACTCTACAGGCGACCAGGCTGATGCCTCATGTGGTCGCCTGAAGTCGCCCCAAGACGAGTGACCTCAAAGCTGTTGCCTCTGGATTTTCAACATGTTCAAAATTCTCATGCAGGCGCCAGTTTTCTTTTGTCGCGAGTGAGCGTAGCCTGTCTTCTATTGACGTAGGTGCTGTCGTGGACTGTCGCCAGCTGACGCGGGTTGTCGTAGGTCCTGTCGTAGGCTGTTGCCAGCTGACGCGGGATGTCGTGTGTGTTGTCACAGGCTGTTGTACTTGAAACAAGGCCCATCCTTGTGTCCGGCTTCTCACATAGCACAAGGTAGAGGATCGTAGAAGCTTGTCGCGGGTGGACGTAGCAAGAATTCTGGTGTCGTAGGTTGTCTCCAGTATGGTCGTAGGTTGTCGTAGATGTGGTCGTGGGTTGTTGTAGATGATTGTCCTTTGTCGCGCCGACTGTGTCGCCGGTTGTCGGCAGCTTATCGTAGCTTGTCGTCAGACAGTCGCCAACCATTTGTAGCTTGGCTTAGGCTATTGTCGTAGCGGAGGTTCTGTCGCCTGTTTTTCGGCGACCATGAGGCGACAACCTGATCCCCTTTAGAGTCGCCTAAGTGGGACAGCCCCATTAGTTTGTAATTATAATAAAAAGGATATAGCAACAGTATTACAAAAGAACAATTGCACCTTATATTAAGACAGATATGTGTCAAACTCTAGCTCTGACGAAACCTCACTCTTTTTAAATGCTTCTACGTGGTCGAACCACTGATACAGGTATAAATGTTTTTACCTACTTAGATATTCAATTATCACTTCATACCTATGGATTTAACCAAAGAGTAAAACCAAAAATCAAACCAAAGAATACCCAATGTATTATGATAAACCTTATCCTGAATATTCAACGAAAGTATGAGAGAACAATTTATTCAGGCTTATTCATATGAAGTTTCATGTTTTCTCGGTCATAAAGTCTAAACCATATTAGAACATAAAGCCACAACAACTCCTGAGCTACGCCTTAAGTCGCGGAACACTGAATTTCAAATATGCATAAAATGGCAGTTAATCAAATAACCAAAGTGTGTATAATTTTCTTTCGTCCTCTTACGCTTGACTACTCAACATAATGTACGTAAACAAAACACAAATAAAATAAATAAAAAAAGAAGGAACTTAATATGCCAACATTTAATATAAATCGATATATTGCGTTTGCCGAGGCCTCGATTACCGCAAAGAGACTTAAGAGAAAAGTTCCAATGAATGTGAATTGCCTAATTGTAAACGTTGGCCTCCACCTGTGATCCGGCCCTCCGCAGTTTTACACCGCGGTAAATCCTTTTTTCAGAATTCCATTGAAAGCAATTTTTCATATTGTATTGGCTCTGTCGGTTTATACTATATAAATTGTCTGTACCTTGGTTTAATTAAGAAAGGGATATTTTCAAACAATAATGAGGTATCCAGTTTGTAATCAAGCATTGAATGCAGATTTTCTGAGCGGCAATATATCATGGAAGAACTCCTGTGCACTAGAACGACCTAAATATTAACAGAATCAGACTAAGAGGACTCCCTCAGTCTCAAATAACTAGTCTGATTAAAAGGCTAAGTGTTTGTCGCGAGTTACCTAATGTTTGCGAAAAAACATAATCATATAACAAAGGCTTTTTGAATATCTCCTTAGTGTACCGGGTATTTGTGCTAGAATTATCCCTGGTTTGTTTGTTCATTATGATATGTATGTAAATAATAAAACTAGAGCAAAATAGAGAGTCAGCAATTTATACTGGCAGTGAATTCTATGAGATGTCCAGCAAATAATTGAGCGAGAGAGCGAGAGAAACGGAGAAAGGTGGGGATGGTCCAAGGTGAATTTTACGATTCTCACTAACTGTAATTTTGTATTTTATTATACAGTCCCATGATACCCGCCTTTTATTCTGTGTATCCTAATGGTTGTTTTAATTATATAAAGCTGCCTTTCCACTTGACTGGAAACGGATACAAAAAGAACAAGAAATATGCATTCTCAGGAATGCAGGCCTCCGCCATGTAGGTAGTCCTTAATGTGGGCTACTTCGCAATCCATGATTTTATTCACTAATAGGTCTATATTCCCAGGTTGATTTGTATGTTCTGACAAGTGCTTTTTTATTTATTTGTTCGGTCCTTATCCCCAATGTATAATCGGGCATATGTTTCTACACAGGTGTGAATAATTCTGATAATCCTTCCTGGATCCGAATCATAAGCCAGATCCATACCAAACTGTAATCATAGGATTCTGTTCAAGATTGCGTGATTTATGTTACAAAATAAACACACACGGGAATGAACACAATCATTCCAGGCGGAGGCAACTATTTTAATACAGCATTAGGCCAAAAAAAATAAAAGGTGTGGTTCTCAGGCACCGCCCGCGTAAATTTTTAACCCCCGCATCAAAAATTTTTATTTTGATTTTTATTTTTCAAGTAGATAAATAATACAATTTATGTAGTGCTTTTACCTGTTTAGCAAAAAAAAATTGTTATTTTCATGCTTTTCACTGATCATATGACATTTTTCGGAGCACTCAAAAAAAAGGTCAAAAATAAAATACCGCCCGCCCGCACCGATTTCTGAAAAAAGTGCCTGAGAACCATACCTAATTTTTTTTTTTGGGGGGGGGGGGGGCCTTAGTGTTTCCACTGGTGAAGACATGGAATAGCTGCAAGGGATCTCAGAGCACTGTTTTAATTATATCCATATAAGAAGTTCAACTAATATAATATATGAATCAAAATCAAATTTATCTTTAGAAAAGATTTTTAACTCTTAGTTCACCAAACCGCATACACAGAATACATATATATATATATACACATACATACATTAGGAAAATGTTCCTGGAATGAAGGTTGGAAATAAATTGGAATATAAAAAATTGTACTTATCTCTTTATCTCATTTCATAAAGTATTTTTAGTTTTTAACAAACTTTAATTTTTTTTCCAAATAATCGGGAATTTGGGAAAGATAAAAAAATTTAAGCCAGATCTTGAGATATTCAAATGTATTTTAAGGCGATTTTATTGTTAAGTGCAACATGGTCTGAGCTCTATCACTCGTATTAGGTAAAAATATGACAGATATTTGTTTTATTATCAATTACTTTATTTTAAATTTGTAATAAGTGCAAAAATGTTTGCGCCCCCTGGGTCAAAAAAAAGGAACGCAAGGGGCGCTATCGTGTCACTTCAAATAAACCCACTAGACCTTTAATAAGTTTCTTATCTCTCTAACGACACCTACCATGTGTGTGAAATATTCCGTTATAACCCAATATATTCGTATATTGTTCTGCAGGTATGGGAGATTTCTGCCTGCGGTCTGCCTGCTGACTGTATGCGGAGATACGGCTATAAAGCGTGACGTTGACTTGCAGGGCGGTTCTCAATTTGGCTTGTGTCACGACTCAGTATGGGGTCCTAACTAAGTCGTGTTTGTCACGGCTACATAACCCCAGGCTATAATAATAATAAAATAATTTAAATTTGCATATCAATAGTACTCAGAACTTTACTATACCGATCTGTTAGACTGTATATCGAAAAAACAGTATGTTTTTGTAGCAGCCTTTTTTGACAAAAAATAACTCAAAGTGGAAAATATATAGAAACAAGTTGTCGTGAACAACAGCCATCTGCAAGTTGACCCGTATAAAACAATGGGAAGTGTTTTATTGTATACAAGTGAGCTAAAATCAAGTGGAAAGGAAGTTTCATATGTGATTGTCAAAATTTGCCATACCTGATCATATCTGTTACGGCGCTACGTGTTTTACTACACTTGACTTGTAGTGCCACCCATAAATCTCATATATGCTGGGTCTTGGATTCAGTATAGAACTGTAACTGCTGAAGGGGGCTTATTATTCTATACATAAAATCATTTATGTTTTTGTTAGGTTTTAGTTAAGTTTATTATTTTTTTGTAGCGCATTGAGCCTTGTGTCCGTGTATATGGTGTGATGGTTAAATGCGCCTGTATGATAAGATGTGACAATATTAAATTAATGGTTTAACTTATATTCTTTGCGAGGTACGGGGGTGGTTTCTTCATAAATAATTGCCGTAGTACCTGGTTGATTCACTGACGGGTAATTTTTCAAAATAATTAAAATTTGTAAAACATTTATTAAAAAAACAAAAAAAAAACGATTGGCGCCCCTTGGTGGAACGGACTATAGAAGTTTTAGGTTCCCATGTTTTCCATGGTCTATGGATACCTTCTGGCGCTGGATGTATCGACTTGTATGTCAGATATTCTATATAAGCCGGAAAATGGCCAGAAATGGGCCCACTTTGGTTCACATGGCCGAATCAGAGGAAGGATTATGTTTCTGTAACTTTTATTATATGGAAGTGGCCTTTTTACTGAATAGAGTGAAAAGAGACAGTAGCAGTGCTCATGGCCAGGAAAATAATATACATGTATAGTTTAACGTTTAAATTATGTATATATATATATATATATATATATATATATACATAACAGACTAGGCCAGAGCGGTATAACTCTGAAGTATAACTCTTGGCGCTGGATGTATCGACTTGTATGTAAGACTGAATTTACAGTGTTGTTTTTCTTCAGAGTTATATATATATATATATATATATATATATATATATATATATGTGTGTGTGTGTGTGTGTGTGTGTGTAGTATGATATCCAGCCTCCTTCAGTAAAATACATTTGTAGAATACCTTTTCAATTTGGGTTTATCTGTCTGTTTGTCCGTCCGTCAGGTTTTTGTTTCCGTGCGATAACACAGCCACTATGGCATGTGCAGACATCTTCAGGGTAAAATAAAAACTAAAACATATTGACAAGGCAGTCAGGGGACAACAAGAGACGGAAGCGGGTGTAATAAAAATTCACGGATTTGTTGTTTCCGTAGAATTTATGCGATATCTGGCTCACTTTGCGTACATACTGATCAACTGTTTGTAATTGCAGTTATGAAAAGTACTTATAATCCCTGTTGAAAAGAAAGAAAAAAAGATGGTGGTTGGTTGCATGTGAGTGGAAATTGAAAGTCACTATTTGTTAAAACCTTTCCTAAACTTTAGTTCGTTTGTCCAGCCACCAGGTGGCCTTGTTGACTGTGCTTATTTTGTTTGTTATGGTCTTATTTTGGTGTTCCCTGGGCATTTTGTTATAAAAGGGTCAAGCGATTATCTTAGTTCACTGACGTCAGATATCTGTAAAGGCCCGTTAATGTTTAGGTCATGTGTCAAAAGGCCATGAATCCAAGTCCATTCTGAGACGTATAATAACTAATCACGGCAATTTGTGCTTTGATGAAATAGTGAAATAGTGTGTGTGGAGCTGCATTATAATCCACCATATTGTTGTGTAGATTCTCAGTAAAACCAGGTTCGAGTGGTGGGGGGGGGGGGAGGGGGAAGGGGGGAGTCATAGAGGTCTGGATCCCCCCTTTTCGCCTAATAGTCGCCGGGTGGTCGCCTGTATGGTCGCCTGTAGTCGCCTGAAGTCGCCCAAAGACACGTGACCTCGAAGCCGTCGCCTCTGGATTTTCAACATGTTCAAAATTCTCAGGTGACAGCTATTTTGTCGCCAGTGAGCATAGCCTGTCTTCTACTTGTGTAGGTGCTGTCGTAGGCTGTCGCCAGCTAACGCAGTTGTCGTAGATCCTGTCGTAGGCTGTCGCCAGGTGACGCGGGTTGTCGTGTGTGTTGTCGCGGGCTGTTGTTACTTGAAACAAGGTCCATCCTTGTGTCCGGCTCCTCACATAGCACATGATAGAGAATCGTCAAAGCTTGGACGTAGCAAGAATTCTTGTTTCGTAGGTTGTCGCCAGTGTGGTCGTAGGTTGTCGTAGGTGATTGTCCTTTGTCGCGGCGACTGTGTCGCCGGTTGTCGGCAGCTTGTCGTAGCTTATCTCAGACAGTCGCCAACCATTTGTAGCTTGCCGTAGACTATTGTCGTAGCGGAGGTCCTTTCGACTGTTTTTCGGCGACAATGAAGCGACAGCCTGGTCGCCTGTAGTCGCCTGTAGAGTCGCCTAAGTGGGACAGCCCCATAACACAATAAAAGATGTGAACTAACGAACCAAACAGAAGGTCCGTTCCTATGGTAATGAGTCATTTTCTGTATCGCGTTCGAGTTGGGTGAAGTCCAGTAACCCTTGAGAACCATGCTGGTATCCATGCGGTCAGAAATTTAGCAATCATTCAGAAGAATTAACCATTATGCTAAGTTAAAACGGATTTTTTTCTCGCACATGGAAGGTGTTCTCATGAAGTAATTGTAAAAAAGGGCTGGGTTATATCACGTGACAGCATACTTGTAGGCCATAAGGCGTCGTAAAATGACAAAATTAGTTGCATACTCTTTAGAGCCTTTAAGTTTGCATCTCAATGCTATAGATATAAAAACACTCTGACGCAAGCATGCTGGTAGTAGACTCTATAATGTCAGAGGACCGAAATGACGTAGTGGTGATGTCATTATGTGGTGTTTTAGCGCACGTTAAGGGGAACTCACAGTTAGCGTTTTCTTCTCGTTTTGCTCACGTTGTAAAATAGATAAAAAAAAAGGTTTACAAAATCGAATGAGAGCGTATAAAATCGCACATAAACGCATAAGAACGCAAGAGAACGCAGACGCGAGAACGTGGATAGACACGCGATGTGTCGAAATATTTGGATTTGCTCAAAATATTGTGGTTTGCTTTATATTTACGAGGTTAAATATTCGTGTTTTCACTGTGTTTCGCAAAGGTTTCACTTTCGGGATTTACCATACAGTAACTTACACAGTGTGCTTAATCATTTTACATCAATTACCATATATCTAAACAATTGTAGGAACTAAGGGTACATCGAAATTCCTCATTCAATATTGGCTCATATAAAACGTACTGATGTTATTAAAATTATCAATGTTTGAATAACGGTTAACATAAAATTTATGTTAATATTGACGCTATCGGGACATCGTACGTGATATGCCATTGAAGTTATAGAATATATAATTGTCAACCTGTGATATATGTGGCGTTTTATTCACGAAGTTTTACTTCCGCGATAACATCTCCTTCGCGAATATCGCGAATTTGAAACCCTCGCGAACAAAACGCCAACCACAGTATTTCGTGTAATCGCAGGTAAACGCCAAGAAAGCAAGAACAAAAAAGCACAATAACGCATAGATACGCGAGGACACCTATGGAAACGCACTGTTAAATGGCAACAAATGCAGCAAAATGCAGCAAAAAACACTCGTCAGCCATTATTTTGCACTGAAAACGAGTAATATCGCACGCCAAAATGCAGGCGATCTCGTTATATTGTAAAAGAAAACCGAAACCTAAAACGCATGCTACACGCGTCTTAAAAGCCTGGCCTCTGTCGCGTAAAGTCGGCTGCAGTACGCCTAATTCTGAGAGCCCCTGCTGTTCTAACCAAGCAAGCTAGGGCACCATGCCCTCTTTATTCCCCGCGTGTAATTCGATCAGAACGTGTCCCATAACAAGCTCAACAACATTCCATTGAGTTCTATAAACAAAAGCATGAAACAGGATTAAATGCCCAAGCTGGTCATTTATCCTTCCATTTATATTGGTAACCATCCGTGATGTTGTCTGCGTATCAGCAAAATACTCCTTTTCTGGAACAAACACATTTAATTTTATGTAAACCGGTTAGGCAGAAATAATAATAATATTAATAATAATAATAATAATAATAATAATAATAATAATAATAATAATAATAATAATAATAATAATAATAATAATAATAATATTATTATTATTATTATTATTATTATTATTATTATTATAATTTTTATAATAATAATTATTATTATTGTTATCATCATTTTTATCATTATTTATCATTTTTATCATTATTCTATGAATCAGTAATTGCAAATGGCTGTGCGCGCTGAGACTCTATTCTCTGACTAGAGTTCGCGTATATAAGAGTCGGGTACCAGTCTATTTCAGGCGTCTCTCCCGCTTTACTGGTCTTATCTCCCCCGCAAATGCCGCCATGAACAATGAATCGCTAGGCTTAAATCACAATCAACTATAAATGATTTTTTCCCTGCCACAGCCAGACTGTGGGATTATTTTATTATTCATTTTGAAAAAAAAGGATCAATATTTTTCATCATGCACTGGCTTAACGCGTCTTTTGAACACCAGGAGTATGATAAACTGATCCCAAGGTACGTTTAATGCTCGGCATGATCCAAAGGCTCTGGTATACGGCACCGACGTAAACACCAGTAACATAAGATCTTATGATTAGAATCTGAATTAACCGTTCACACCATTATAAGATATGTGCGTGGCGGCGCCCAGGGCAACCGGAGGCTGGCAGGGCCGGATGCTGCGTCAGATGCCGTCAGTCGTCTGGCTCCGTCCAGAATATCTTTCATGATGCCTTCCTCCCACTTTCAGCCTCTATACTGCATTCTTCGTGTCCAATGCTGTTAGGAGATGCACTCCTGGCATGATTGAAACGAGCATTTACTCAGGAATCAAGTTTGATTTAAATCATTAAAATATGTTTTAATTATGGTTTGAAATGGTATTTTGTCTTTTAAGTTGCCTATATATTTTGTAAATTATTTTCAGCCATGGTATGCCAATAGCTGCGAGGTCGTGGGTTCGAATCTCAGCCGAGACGGTGCGTTATTTTACGGTCGGCCCCCACCCAGGTTGAGCGCTCTGCGAACTTAATGGGAGGACTGTACCCCTCAGACGTGTTTCACTCACAAACGAATACGCTTTTCGGTTTTTTTTTTTGGTGTAGTACAACCAGGACCCGAAGGTGAGGTACACCGATCCTGGCAGACGCTAGGATTGTCAGGTGTTAGCCATGTCACATGGTCTGAAACCGGAATGGAATTTTGCAGATGTACATAATACTGAGTTAAGCAATATTATAATAAATGGAGGCGGTTACCAAAAATAAAAATATATGTAATAAAATAATATCATATGATATAAATCTGAATTAACTTTTCACACCAGACATTGTAAGATCTCTAGTTCGCGTTGCCCCTGGCAACCAGAGGCTGTCAGGGATGGGTGCTGCCTTCAAAGACCTTCACCCCTATAGCTCTCATGATGCCTCCATCCCGTTGTCAGCTTCCCTGCTGCATTCATGAAGAGATGCACTTGACTTACAAAAACTGTATAATTGAAAAACCAAGCATCGAGTCCTTAAGGTCTGCTTCATTTTATCCAGAAATTTGGAACGCCCTTCCCCTCAACATCAAGTGCGCCTAAAATTTGCAACATTTTAAAAAAAGTATCGCGTTTATATTTTATCGGTCTTGCAGCGGTACCCTTGCCTCTTGTACTATACAAAGTCATTTTTTTATCGAGCAGAGTCGTTCGCATGTTGCTAACTTATCCCTCTTATCTTATCTTATCTTATCTTAATCTATCATTTTTATTAGTTTTACATTCTGAGTATTTTTATAAAGATTTGCATTGTTACTTGTATTTATTTATCATTAACATATTGATCGTACTTTTTAGTGCTGAAAATTTAATTAAAGATAGCAAACGTATTTCAAATCGAATTAAATTTTCATATAACACAGTTGCCCATAATTTAGATTTTGCAAAAGATGACCAAATTCCTGAAGGAAAAACTTTTTTTTCTATTTATTTTCCCCAAAAAATCATCAAGTTGTGTGATGTGTTCAAAAAGCTATTGGCACATCTATGAGCACTGTCAACTCGACAGTGACACCAGCCACAGGGGAAACCCCTGTGACTAAATATTCTAGATCTCATCCAAACCTTAGTATTTTTGACACTGTCAGTCCTAAATTTTCAGGGAAGAATATTATTATGAAGGCAAATTTTTCAGGGGCAAATACTGGGCCGACCCGGGATTCGAACTCATAACAATGATGCACAAGTCCGGCATTCCAACCCTCTTCGCTAGATAAGCAAGCTTCACTAGCGAGACAGTTCGGTCCGCTTTTATGTCACCCCGTAACACACCCCCTCTTTCAGAGCGTTCTGCTATCAGAACAAGACTCATTATCCCATGCAGGAGTCACACTTTGGTTAGCTTATTCCCTGGGTCACAAAGTAAACCGTCACGTTGGACGAGCCCCCATTTGTTACGAAGACAAATTGCTCAGGGGAAAACAGTGGGCCGATCCCGGATTCGAACCCATGCTGGTGGCGCACAAGTCCGGCGTACCACCCGCTTCGCTAGCGAAGCAAGCTTCACTAGCGAGACAGTTCGGTCCGCTTTTTTGTCACCCCGTAACAATATAAAAAATGATCTGTTTTCAATATTGCCTGTGACATCACACTTTGTATCAGCCAAAGGCTTTTTTTTTTTGCTATTTCATTCCTTCCACATTGGAAAACCCTGTGATTACGGACTCAAAAACGACAGTATACAATATGCTTGGTTTTCCGATGTTGTGTAAATTTTCTTTTTGAAAATCACTAATTAATCGCAATCTGTCCTTCAGGTGTCTTCCTCCGATATCTTGTATTGATTCAAACTTTTTTTTTCTTTCTTGTTCTTAGGTATTTCTAAAGATTTCATTTTAATAAATATGGGCGGGATCTTGTATTGATCCGGCCTGTCAGGTGGTTTTCTGACAGATGTCCTACTCCGACCTTTAGTGCTGATCCGTCCTGTCAGGTGTTTCTCTAACAGACGTCCTTCTCGGAGTTAAAGTGTTGATCCATCCTGTCAAGTGTTTATCTGACAGATATCCTTCTCGGACTTAGTGTTGAACCGTCCTGTCAGGTGATTTCCTGCTCGGACTTCAAGTGTTGATCCAACCTGTCTAGCGTTTCTCTAAGAGCTGTTCTTCTCGGAGTTAAAGTGTTGATTCATCTTGTCAATTGTTTATCTGACAGATTTCCTTCTTTGACTTCAAGTGTTGATTCATCTTGTCAATTGTTTATCTGACAGATTTCCTTCTTTGACTTCAAGTGTTGATCCATCTTGTCAATTGTTTATCTGACAGATTTCCTTCTTTGACTTCAAGTGTTGATCCGTCCTGCCAGGTGTTTCTCTGACAGATTTCCTTCTCCTACTTCAAGTGTTGATCCGTCCTGTCAGGTGTTTCTCTGACAGATGCCCTTCTCCGACTTCAAGTGTTGATCCGTCCTGTCAGGTGTTTCTCTGACAGACGTCCTTCTCGGAGTTAAAGTGTTGATCCATCCTGTCAAGTGTTTATCTGACAGACGTCCTTCTCTGACTTCAAGTGTTATTCCATCCTGTCAGGTGTTTATCTGACTGGATGTCCTTCTCCGACTTCAAGTGTTGATCCGTCCTGTCACGTGGTTCTCTAGAAGATCTCCTTCTCTGTCTTCAAGTGCGTGTGCCCCCGTCTCGTACCGTTAGGTCAAATACCATACATTTTCTGTGAGTAATCTGTTTATAACCTTAAATCACCTTTTTCCATATTATAAAGCATTTATTCATGCCTTCTAATTTGTTATTATATCGTTTCAGGGCTGCCTTATCCCGGTGTGTTATATATTCCGTCTCGCAGTGGAGACCTAAATATATTTGATTAACATGTAATCGTGGGATTCGGATCGTTCTCTCAGGGAAACTGCTTGTCAAAATGGGAAATTATACACGGCATATGCGGCTTTATTAGATTTGTTATTCTAGCATGAAGCCATGAAAGATAATAGGCTCGCGGTATTCGATCCATTCCCGGCTGAATGTATAACAGGAACCCTAAAACCTGAACACGCCATGACTGTGCATAACAAATCCCACAGAACCGTGACCGTACAATCATTCTTTATTGTCTAATGCCAAGGTCGACATTGGATTTTTTTTCTATTTTTTTATTTACTTTACTTAGCCCATCTAATGGGCCATGGAACATCTCAAGGTAGGGGGGCATTATTTGCACCCGGGGAGGGCATATATATAAATCTATATATATACATACATATATATATATATACATATATATAGATTATATATAGATTATATATATATATATAATATTAATTATAATAATAAAGTAATAATAGGAATAATCATATTTCGATCAGGTAAAATCCATTCGCTCTAAATCCGTTACACTGATAGTATATACTGTAGACTTAAAAGATATTATAAAAGCAATATCAAAATATATTTGAGACAAAAATATTAAATTCAAATACATACATGCATTCGTCCATCCATACACCTCCCCCAAAGTATATATATATATATATATATATATATATAGAAGGTAGTGTTACCCTCCGATGTAAAGTGCTCTATGGCCTACAGGGATGGCCAGAGATTTTCTAACCATATTCACCTGATGATCGGGTCGCATCACGTGAAACAGACTGTTGTGAATTTTTAGTGTTGTTTTTCTCCAGAGTTATATATATATATATATATATATATATATATATATATATATATATATATATATATATATATATATATATATATATATATATCTGTGCATGGTGAACCGTGAATTGTGTGGGGGAGAGCACTTTTTTACTCTCCATTTATGGAGAGTTTAACTTCTGCTTCTGCAATAATTAAACAAGTTCAATGATTAATGCGCTAAATGCTGCTACCTCGCATCTCATAAATATTCATATCCCATACCATAAATATCATAACAAAACAGATTCCGAAAATGCATCACAAGAACTAACGAGGAAGTTTTGCGTCGACTTTGGGCAAAACTTTCATTTATCATTTTACAGTGGTAATTACAGAAATACAAACTATCATGTAGGAATATAAACCATGCATTGAAAGGGCTACATCAGTGTCTAAATAAAAATGCATGTTGACTGATAGTACCACTGTAGAACTGCAGACATTTTGATCGACTTTGCGCCAATTGTTTCCAAAATTCGGAGGTTTAACATCATTGTCAATCCATAGGCCTACCTCCGCCTAGGACGTTATGTTATCTTCCGTGTTTGGTTTTTAAAACGACCAAACATTCCTTTGACTGTACTGGAATATAAAATCCTAAATTCAATGAAGTAATCGTAACACTCATTTATGCAAACACACAGAAATTGTAATTCCTGGTACATATTTATTTAAAATTCAATAAAATATGAATAATATTAACAAGACAAGATATATACAAACACTTATAATTAAATATAAAACGGCAAGTTTTCAGCGGGGATTTTAATATTTATTTCCTGGCGGATTTGACTGGTGATGGATCGGAAGGTCTTACATGCCGTCTGCTCAAGCTCCATAACATACAAAATAAATCTCTTAAACGTCTCGGCGGACACGTTTCTCGGACAACCGAAACTTTGGAATAGCAGGCATGAGATTTACAATCAGGACCAAAGTAACATATGAAATCCTCCATTGTTTTGCAAAAACCACTCCGCCAGTGGGCAACATGGTATAAAAAAAGGATGGCTCATCTGAAACCTAGGGTCATTGGCCTTGCCAGGGGAAATGCCTCTATCACATTTTTTCAGAGTGCTTTGTCCCTCTAACAATATTTCTGTGTTTGTGTGTGTGTGTGTGGGGGGGGGGGAGGAATTCAAACGCATAATTGAAGCAAAGCAGGTTTCAGATTATTCCGTTATGGAGATCTTGTTTTTCTTCATTCAACGTTTTTATTGTGTATCTCCTTATCTTAACATCCATGCAAGTAATCTCTGTAAAAAGGTAACAATAGGTTAGATCTTTTTAATAAATTAGGACAATATTAGAAATCTGCATTCTAAGGTACACAGACCTCATCCATAATTGGGAAGCTCCCAAAAGCTCCCGTATTTGCATTCACCTGTTCGGCCCATATTCCCAGGTTTATTCGTGCCATAATGACTCTACATTTGTGACTATTCCTGGATGAGGCTCCTGAATCCGGATCATGTACCGGATCCACATATAAATGTTATCGATTTTTCTTTGTCCCAGTCCATAAATTCCGTAGAATTTTTATGAGATTTTGTTCATGATTGCGTGAGTTAAGTTGTGAGCGTAGACCCAAACACAGACACACACACACAAACACACAAACGGGGATGAAGGCATATCCTCCTGACGGAGAAAAGAAAGGGTAATCATTTGTTTTCTGGGGTCTCTGTGGTTTTCTAATAACTGGACGAACCTTATTCTTAGCAAAGAAATAGTTGATGGAAGAGTATTTTTGGTCGACAGCCTATATAGAGATGCTCATCATTGTTTTTTATTCCTTAGAATGTAGATTTGTAGCTTTGGAATGGCTAATAAATAAACACTTCCCATTGAGAAACGCAAACTGGGTCAATAACCGTGGGATGAATATTTATAATTTAATCTTTATCGCACAAAAAGTAGAGAAAAGTGATTACAACATCCATAGAATGAAAAGAAGTCGGTTGAACTAATCGTTGCGTTTTGCTAGTCTCTTGGATAGTATTTGTTCATGGGATCGAGGCTGGGACATGTTTTCTCAACTTGTCACGTGATTACTTTGAATTGCTATGGAAACTAGGTTTAGACAATATATTTGAATAATATGATAGCTTATTGTTCGCGAGGGTTTCAAACTGACGATAATTGTAAAATAAAACCTCGTGAATAAAGCATATATTCTACCCAGGTTAACGGTAATCTTTGCCTTCTTTATACATGTTATCCACGCAACCATGTCACTGTAAATCAAGACAGATATTATGAATAATATTATATTTTTAATATTATCTGCCTAGAGGGACAAGAATTTTACTCGTTGTAGCGGGTGATCATCAAATTGTTAAGATAAAGCACGCATATTAAATAATTAATGTGATAATGGATATATTTTGTATAAGTTACTGCATGGTAAGATCGCGAAAATGAAACCCTCTCGAAACTTTGAAAAAGATGGATATCGCGAAATATTAGCCTAGCGAATATGAAGGGAATAACACCAGTTTCTAATTTATTGATTCCAACCATCACTGTCCCTACATACATAAATGATTTTTTACGAAGTGGACACTGGCCCAGTCGATGCAATGGTTAAGACTTTATTCCTCTAACAGAGCCATCAAACATGCTTTTTTGCTCTCGCAACGCTTGGAACAGATACTGACACATCTTGGCAATTCATATAACTAAATAACCGCTCTCTGTCCGACTATTTCATTGATGATAAGAGCTGATACGTCTATCGGTACATGGAATCACATTTTACGCATTTTAGTAGCAAACAGAAATACTCAAGCCCATGCAGGGCTAACACAACATTTGAATTAGTGTTGTTTGGGCTGTTTATATCGAATCAAGATGTTTAATAATATACTGGCTATGAGAACTTTGTTATAGCGGGTTTTATACAGAACCACGTTTGGCTCTAGGATAAACGTATACGTGAAGCTTTTTTAAAAGAATGAATGAATTATTATTGCACCGTCATTCCAAAAATATACAAATGCATGATTACATGAAATACACAAAAAAGTTACAAACCAAGTGTACATATTTTGAAGAATATAGTTCTTATCAAAAACAAATTTAACTGATTTTAACTTAATTTCTGTTCCTCACAAGGGCCAGGTTTATAATTTAATATCAGCGACGAAGTCACTCTCACCGACCTTACGGTCTGCCCTTCTTGTACGTCTCTCTTTGTTCCATTTCTCAGTTCACAATGTCACGTGCTACCGGATAACAGCCTTAATCATAGGTCTCACGACCCACCTGGGTATGTCAAGAAAAGTCCATGTTTGAACTATTCAAAGAGATATGGACATAATGCGCCCTCATTACAGAAATGTGCACCTCATGGCACCCCTGATGGGACGGATTTGGGGGTCAGATCCTCGGAGTGGGCCACATAAAATCCACTTGTCACCCAAGAACGCGGCCATTTCCCAGAGGATAATTCGGAAATGTGGTTGAACGAGGTAACGCTGCCGTGACACTGCCGTAGGTGCACGTATATAACAGTAGCAGTATAGATAAAATTATTCCAAATCTCATTATATTATCATATAACACAATTGCCATTGTAAAATTATTGATATAGATTTTATATCAACTGAACCCAATTCCTGGAGGAAAAATAAATGTTTTCTATTTTTTCCACAAAAAAAAAAATAGGTTGTGAGATTTGCTATTGGCACTATTGGCACATCTTTGAGCGCTGTCAACTCGACAGTGACGTCACACACTGAGAAAACCCCTAAAAAAAATTCGAGAAGTCATCAAAAGCTAAGTATTTCGGACACTGTCAGCCCCAAATGTTCAAGAAATAATGAAAAAAAACAACATGTATTAAAGTCATTTCAAAATTTTGTCTGTGATGTCACACTTTGCACAAGCCAACACATTACGGCCAAGTCTCTGTTCTGGATGAAATCCTCCATACACATAACACCACTAGGTGCTATTTGGTTAATCTAACCTACAGACATTTTTTTAAGCGTCAACCATGTTTACTCTAGTGCCTTATCAGCCACCTGCAGCGCTGCACAGTCGGGCCGCCATTAGAGTAATGAATGTGACTGCCCCCATATTGCCAGTGTTCATTCGCACATATAGCGCTGGTTACTTTGCCTGCTGAGCTTTCTTAGACTTTGTTCATTTTCACTGATACACCTCATAATGATAGGGAATTTAAGTGTAGATCATTGGGAGGGACCATCTGGTGTTTGGCTTTCTTGCGATATATATATATATATATATATATATATATATATATATATATATATATATATTTACATACATATACATCATGTATGTATGTATGTATAAATGTATATGTATATATATGTATATGATACCACTTTGCAAAGAAAAGTAGGCAAAAACTATTTTAATAAAAAAAGTGACTGAAACAGGAGATAGCAGATTGAATTTGTTTTCCTACCTTGCCAAATGCAGCACAAACAAAAAAAAGTATTAAGAACGTTCTTCAAAGCCAACACAGACAGAATGCCGGCCGTTGAAGCAACGACATGTTTTTCCATCATTTAGTCCCAAGGTATAAAATATGTTGAATTTTCAATGAAAATTATTAGTAGGACATCCTTCATCTGCTTTTGAAGTGCACATTTTGTGTCCATTTGATGCGATTCCAAACAGGTATTTCAAAGTGCTAAGTGATTTATAACTGCATGCTCTGTGTCTCCCTTGTCTTGAATTATTAGGTCTCTGAGTGAAAGTTTAGCACAGTCAGTTTATAACTTGTATTTTAATATCCAGCTTTTATGAAGCTTGAGTATAAACAAGTTTTGTTTCTCATGGCAGCCATGCAACTAACTGGCATAGGTGTTTTGGTATTAACTTCATCAAATCTACAAAAAATTAAGAAGCAACACAATCAGACACATCAAATATACTGGTCAGGATATCAAACTATAAGTCTTGTCAACAGTAGAACCTTGTCTTTATGATATATTTCGTAATTCAATTCGACCACTTCAATCATTTGCATAGTTTTTGCCTGTTATTATAGCATCAATTCAAGGTACCCTGGGCCCTGCCACCTTTGTTGTAAATTTAAATGACATTACAGCTGAAGAAACAGACTAACTATGAATTAGTGAAGCTAAGACAGTTGATCACACTAATGGCGGTCACTGCATGCAGAAGCGGATCCAAAGGGGGGGGGGGTCCGGACCCCCTTTTTCACCCGAAGCAACCTTTTTAAAGGGTTTTAGACAAAATTTTGCGGCCTGGACTCCCCCCTTTCCCGGACCTGATGACCTTTTTTTACGATTTTCATTAGTCCTCCTGGGTTAGACCCTCCCCCTTTTCCTAAATCCTGGACCCCCTTTCCCGGACCTGATGACCTTTTTTTAGGATTTTCATCAGTCCTCCTTGGTTAGACCACCCCTTTTCCTAAATCCTGGATCAGCCCCTGACATGTAAATAAATATGGCTGTCTAATGCTGATAGGGCCCTCGGCCCTAACATGCTGTTTATAGTTTCTAGAATGTAGTGGTTACTGGGAAGAACGTGGCTCGGTCCTGTCTACATTTTTCAACCGCAAGCCACGTTTGATACGGTGTGGGAACGCGGTTATAATAAAATCGTTGCAAAACCGTAGCAGTACCGCAGAACGTTTCGCGAACGTCAAGAAAGGGCAAGCTTCAATTTCATCACGTGCATTCCCAACAATGCCACTTTCTGGGTCGCCGTGGCTGAACCGTTAGACGCTATTGAAGGACGTGGTAAGCCTAGTCTTTCCAGGTGCCAAAAGGGTTATTTGTTTGACATATTGCCTGCCGCCAAATACCAATATCAGTCACCTCTAGACGGAGAGGGTCCCCCTAAAGGGAAAGGTCTAGTCAGACGTCTTCGCGGCTGATGATCGTAAAGGGATTCGAACTCACATCCATAGGGTTATAAGACCACGCTCCCGAAAACGGTAGCTTGACAGTGGCCCCTTCTAGCGCACCTCGGGATTATGTCATATCGACTATCCTCTTGTCCTGTTTTATACCGGTGTAGGTTCTTTATTTATTTCAGGTTATTTAAGTGTATTTCAGTTATTTCAGGTTATTTCAGTGAATTCAGGTTGATCTCAAATCAGATTTAGATTACCGTGTGTGTGTGTGTGTGGGGGGGGGGGGAGGGGGTACTTGAAGTTGATTTAAGAGTATCCCCGCCCCCTAACAATGGTTTACGTATGTATATTAAGACACGATCCTGAGACTAGCTTATAAACTTGCCTAGATTTTGCAGAGTCATTTCTAAAGTCAGCCAAGTTTTGTCCAAGCCAGTCTGTGTGCTATTACACCGGGCTCAGGGCTCTGTAGTCGTTGTCATAATTTTACTGAGCTAAAATGAGCCGACAGTGTGCATTGTAGTCTGACTTCAGTAAAAAAATGTACTTTCAAAATTATGAAACCCACAAAAGGCTTATTAATATAATTTCGATTGCTGGCAAAACTCCTTAGAACCTGAGTATGTATAATGAATGAGTTGGTTTAAACATAATTCATATTTAAATTGATAACCAAATTGAAACCACTCAAGTTGCCGATCAAGTTTTGACCAAGCTGATACAATGGCGTGGCTTACACGGCTTCCGGCTTCAGTGGTATTATCAAAGCTGTTTCATTAATAGGAAGGTCTTGACATACATAAACAGTGAGTTTTTTTTTCAATCATTGGTCTTATGTGGATTATATCTTTCCTCTTTATATTAGTCACGGCTTATGGATAGGGTTTCGCATGGAAATTTATACAAAACCTTAGTATGCAGTTATAGGTTTAACCGACTTACCGGTTTTAGTTAAAACATACACAATTAGGATTGGATTTTAGAGAAATGAGATAAGAGCTATAAATCAACATCAAAGTCTCCTCGAAAGACTAACGGTGACATAAACTATTCTAAATATCTCCATAAATAAAAATGCCGTCGGGATTCTTTTAACTTGAATTATAATTTAAATGGTAATACATGAACTAATTTTTTTCGTGATGTGTTATTGAAAAAAAACCATATAATGATACAGAGTGAAATCTCGCTAACACGACTACCTGCGGGAGCAGCCAAAGAGGTCGTGTTAGCGGCAGGTTTTTATGATGACTTACATTAGTCCGGGACCAAGAGTTTCACCGCTATACTATTGCACTGATTCGTATTTGAGTATAATCCGACATTTAACAATAGTCTCTGCACCACATATGGAATGTCGGTTGAAAAGTCAGAATGAAGTTAATAACATATAATTCTTTGGTTTGAAATTAAGTCATAATATTTATGATATATATGAATACATGAAATGAAAGGAAAATGTTTTATTCATGTGCGTAGAAGGAATTACATTGAATTATCATTATTATTATATATTATATATATATATATATATATATATATATATATAATGTTTCTTATCTTGTACCTTACTGTACACGTACTAGATATTGGATTCATTGTAGGGCGGAAAGTATGTACCACCGTTTTTAAGGAGTGAGGAAAAGTGCTTTTTTTCTCTTCAGATTTTAGCTTAATAAAATTAAACATTAAATAAAGTTTATAAAATTGATTTTTAATAGTTTCCTTTAATTTACAGCAGGAAATGTTTGAGCCATACATCTCATATTAATATTATACTATTTAACCATATTAATATAGCACTCTTTTCACCCAAAGAGTGTTTAAAAGTACATGCAATGTACATTTTATTTTTTATATAATAATACACATAAACTACATCTGATATTCAAAATATAATTATACGATTAAACCTTATGAATTATAAACTGATTAAACAATAAAACTATCAGAGATTAAAAACCGATTGACAAGAAAAGAGTGAATAATGCATCTAAGAATTAAGAACACTGGTCGAGGAAAATGTTAACCGTTTCAACACATCTATAAATTCTCTTGGGTACAGCTATGAAGCTTTACAGCTAATGTGTGAATTCAAAGTAGTGCTTAAAAATAGGTTTAAATTAAAACTGTTAGTTCTTTAAATCTTGTAACGGGTTTTGGATCTGCAATGCTGCTAGGAAGTTTGTCCAGTTGCTCTGGTGAAGCATATAGTTCTGAAACACCTTTCTCTATAGGTTTTAGACCGTATATATTTTGGTTTTGCCATGATAAATTGTTCTGACCAAAGTTTCTTGCCTATATATATCTGACATGTCTCTGATAGATTTTGGTGACTGACCGTTAAAGGCATTATAGGTGTGAACCAATTTATTCTGTACCGTATAGGGAGCCAGTGTAGGTCTGCTTAAATAGGGGTTATGTGACAGTGCCGGGCTGTTCTTATGACTTTACGTGCAGATGTGTTCTGAACTCTGTATAATTTAAAATTCTGAAAACTCGGCAACCAATAGAGAAGAGTATTGCAATAGTCAGGTGGAGATTTAACTAGTCCATGTACAAGCGACATTATGACATTGTTATCCAGGTAGTGCGTAATACGTCCAATCTTACGTAATTGTGTGTGACCTGCTCTGCATATTGTTTGTTTTTATACTTGTTTTTCATATTCAGGGTATTATCAAACACAATACTTTAGGCCTTACTTGGGCCTTTGAAGAGACCAATGAACTGCCTATATTGAGGGCTAATGTGTTTAAATCTTTTCAATTGTGTTTTGGGGAGAAGATCATTACTTCCGTCTTATTGTCATTCAATTTTAACATATTTCTTTGCATCCATCTATCAATTTCAACCACACAATTTTCTAGGCAAGAGACATATCTGGACAATTGCCCTACAATTCAGTTTAAATGGAATTTGCATACTTGTTTGACATCTGCGTGATGGTGATCATATCAACAAGTGTTTCTGTGTATATGATATAGTTCTTAGGGTCCAAACTGACCCTTGGGGAGCACCTCACTTTAACACTAAAGGTTTAGCCTGTTCTTCATCATCAATAATTTATGTCTTTAAGTGAGAAATAATGTCAGCCATGCCAGTGGTTTCCCTGAAATACCAAAATCATGTTTGAGACGTATAAGCAGTGTCTTATGATCAATAGTGTCAAATGCAGCTGACAAATCAAGGAGAACAAGCACAGATGCACGGCCTTGGTAAAATATTTTAGAATATCATTTTATACCCTTAAAAGGGCAGATTCAGTTGAGTGGTATTGTTATAGGTTAATTGAAAGATCTCATGGAGATTATTGGATGAAATGTGCCGCTTAAGGCGAGAGTCAACAAACCTTTTGTGGGACCTTAGACAAAAATAGGAGGTTGGACACTGGTCTATAGTGGTTTAGTACATCAGGATCAATGTCTGGCTTTTTTAAAAAGGATCTGATATGAGCACACTTGAAATATCCAGGAACATAGCTTACATAAATGGACGCATTGATAATCTTTGTCATAAGAGGATGAAGTTCATTTGAACATCACTTCATCAACCAAGTAGGAACAGGATCGCAAGATTTGTCTGGATATTTGCTGATAATAGTATGTATCTCTTCCTGCGTATACAGCAGGTACAAAACTACATACAGGATCGATTAATTCTGAAGTTTCATGTTGTGTATCCATGATACTCCTGATAGTATATATCTTTTTTTATGAAAAAGTTACTGAACCTTTGTGCAAATTCTTTGGGCGGAGCTTCAGCTGGAGGTAGACTACTGCATGCTATCCCAAAAGATGTTTTGTGATCCTGTATATTCTATATTGCAAAACATTAAGATGGTATATTTATCAATTGCCACATTGAATGATCGTGAGTGTAAGCTAATTGTATGCACCCTGAATATTTGAAAAATGGGGATTATTTAATCAAATTTGAATGAATAATGAAACTTAAGTGATAAAAATTTTAGAAAAAAAAATCCCTAGTTTAACCAAAATATATATAGCATAGTATATCTTGAAAGTAAAGACAAACCAAGAAACTTTAAAGCTCAGCCGAGTTTTCCTGCAGTCAAGGCCGTAATGTCATTGAGCTAAAGTAAGCGGTCTTTGTGCAACCTCATCTGTCTTTAGTAAAACAGGTTAAAAGTGGTTTTTAAAAATAAAAATCCACAAATAACCCATTAACAGCTCCAAAGTTTTGCAAATTTACTGAAGCCACGTGATGCCAATCAACTATTATCAAGACTCAGATGTTGACTGACTGCCAAAGCCAGTCAAGTTTTGTCAAAGCGAACACAAATGCGTCTCTAACACGCCTCCGGGCTTTTCCGGTCTTATCCAAGCTTTTTAAGAAAGTTAGAAGTGCGTTAACATTTAGAAACTTTGCAGCCTTTTTTAGACATGCCGTATCCGTGAATACCTCTTATTTTTTTAATATTTGCATGGCGACCTACATAAGGAGTGGAAATTCTACAAATTCTTACAAAACTTTAATAAAATTTAAAAAAAAAAAGATTGAAACAATTCACTAGTTCCTGTTAAAACACACGTGATTAGTATCAGACAGTTGTGATGTGAGACAGGGCCTATAACCTATAAAGGTTAACTAAAATCGTCCTAAAGGCCTTAATGGAATAATACTGTTCGGAAAAAAATGTAAGCTTTAAAGATCATTTTAACTTAAAGCAACCTATTCACCTACCTTTTTTGTTTAATTTATGTGATTTCTGAGTTACTAAGTGTACATATCAATGGATTGTAGGTAATTCCTGTTCAGTAAAGTTCTTACGACACCTCTGTAGCGAATATGTAAGCGTGTTTATCTGAAAGCTGTTAGACAGCTTAGTAGGTGCCCCGTTGTTGACAAACTTGAAGAAAACATTTAACCTATTGTCTTTGCATAAATGCCGAAGTTGAAAGGTTACTAATTTCTTAACTCTGAATTGCTGCTAAATTTCCTTTTTGAATGTGTTTTGATTATTTTGGCCCCTCACATGTTATATTAAAACGTGGATATAAACAAAAGAAGCAGACTGTGTAGAGTGATATCGACGTTTTCTGGCCTATATTTATTAATTTTAAAGGATTATCTTTAGTTATTAGCCCCTTTAAAACACCATTTAAATGGTTACTCATACATTTTGTTTTGTTACATGTAACGGGATAGGACCGTTTAACACAAGAATTTTTTTTTTTGTGGTGTGTAAGGTTGAAACAGTTTAAGTTGTGTACTCATGAGTCTTTGGCTGATCGATAGAAAGGAATTTCTGTTATTTAACAACGTTTCACCATTAGATACACAGGCGCGGATACGGGGGGGGGGGCTTTAGGGGTCGAGACCCCCCCCCCCTTTGCTCTCAACCAACGACTTTTTGTTTAGACAAATCTCATGCATGACAGGGGGTTTTGGGGTTCGAGACCCCCCTCCCCTGCTCCTAACCATCGATCCTTTTTTTAGACAATTAATACATGACACCCGTTGACCCCTCTCTGCAAAATAATCCTGGATCCGCGCCTGAATACAACATGTCAAGTGAAACGCTATTTGTCAAAATGAAGTTAACGACACCTATTCACTAATGTGTCACGATACACATAGCATGGTGGCATAATGGATTGTCAGAGGTCCACTTGAACGCTTACATAATAGGTTTATTGTTTACTGGGGTTTTTTTTTGCGAATCATGATTGTCTTATTATGACAAATAAATATACATGATATAGTACTACATCAACTTCTTTTTATTTGTTTATTTTTAGAGTGGTTGTCTGAAATCTATACTTAATATCAAAAACGATTATTCATTTATAATGTTAAGGTAATTATAAAAGAAAGTCAGCCATAAGCGTTAAAGTGGTTGTCTGAAATCCAAAGAAACTAAATACTATACTTATCCGGTCTATACCTTAAGTTCTGTATAGATAATTCAAAAGTCGATAATTCATATGTATTTAGATACGTATAAACAACAGGGTGGCCAGGGTGGGACCTTAGGAATGAGCATTTTGAAAGAAAAGGCAACTTTGGTGGTTTATCATTGCTATTATGATTTCCACGAAATAATACGATTATCCACTCTGCATGCATGAGAGAGAGAGAGAGAGAGAGAGAGAGAGAGAGAGAGAGAGAGAGAGAGAGAGAGAGAGAACGAAAATAAATATACAGAAGAGTCGGTTCACTACGGATGGGAATCGAACCCGAGACCTGCCGATTGCTGTCTGTCTGATACACCACAGAGCTACCAGAGATCCCCATTCAGTTAACTCAGGGCTGGAGCAGACGACTAGGATTCTCCAAAGGGGCAAATGTAAGACAGATCGTATATTGCAAAATGTACTACAAAGATGTTAAAAAATGTCAAAATGTAATATATGCATGTGGCATTCCAGGGTATAAGGTTTGCTGTACAAATGGAAAAAACACCACAAAACGTATTTCCTGGTGACGTTTTATTATTTACAATGAGATACAGGCACATAAATGGACATGAAGAGTCGCTGACACCTTTAGTAAACTATTCAGCAAGCGTCTCACTCGGCTGCAAGTTTTTAAGGATTTTTAAGACACACGTTCTACGCCGTAACCTTTAACAGAAAGCGCTATCGCTCTCAGCTGTAATGACATCCCGCCATCATTCTTCCTGTTAAAGTCAAAGTGGTGGCTAGCTAAGGCCCTAGTCAGTCAATCCAGGCACTAATAATGCCTAATTAACTCTTAAACATATCGTATAATTTCACAAGAATCCCTTCCTATGATTGCAGAGGCATCCCCTACTGTCTAAATTAGACGATTACCAGCACAATTATACAGACGATACATTTGTCGGTAAACCATATTACTTAGGCAGCTGTTGATAACGGTTTTGTTAATTTAAGGTTTATTTTATGAGAGACTTCATTTCTTTATATTTTTATTTCCCTCATATTTACCAACGGGCGGATTTGGGGTTCTACAGGAAACAGGAAAAACAATCTTAGGTTGCCTTCACTTTTTTAACGGAAATAAAACACAGTCTTTAAAGTAGGGATTTCAAGGTAATTCCTCCCTCAAATAACATTTTTATTAATAATCTTCCAGTAATTCATCTCAGATTTATAAATGTTTGGAAATGGCATGCGTCAATTGTCTCACTGAATCGTCATAAATATAACGTTTTTCCATGTTTGTAATTCCAATGTTTTGAATTAAATTAAATTTATGAAAAACAAAGGTTTGACAAATAAATTAATTTGCTTTCGTATAACCAAGACGTGTGATCCATTTAATATCCAGTAGGAGTGAATAACATCATTTAATCCTGGGATGGGGAATTTTCCACTTTGTCCTAAGGGGGCGGGGATTTCCGGAAGAAATTTAGAATCCTGGGAGGGGGAGGGTTCTTATAACGAGGCGAGGGACATTGATTTTTACATTCCGTCAACAAGGCCAATGTATGTACTATCCATTTATCAAAGAGAGGGATGTTCTGTTATTTTACCAGATTGGTTGTTGTGGTGATGGTATAGAGTTTGGCCTTTTTCTTATTACTTCATCTTATATGTTACATTTTATATACTCAAAGATGATATTTCCATTGATTAAATGAATTTTTAGGTTATACATGATAGTTCATTTTAAAACCAGTCTTCAGTTATATCAAACAAGTAACAATGGTTTCACGTTCACAAGCTCTTCATATTATACGACTTTTGGGTGTGTGGTAGAAAAATGAATATATACATTATGTGCCATAGTGATAATTTACTTTGATCACACGTGCGTATGTGCGTTTTTGATGGCGTTTTCACACAGACTGGCTCCTGGAGACCGACGACTGTTTAGAAGGGACAGTTAAAACGACCAAACTCTGGTGACAATTTGTATCCATAGCGTACGAGGACGTGTCACTTTTGCGTTTGGAGCCTCCATTAAAGAAATTCCTCACAGTTACAGTTGACGGAGAAAATATTGAGAAGGACCCCCTTCTGGCTCGGCTGTAGCCCTGGTCCCAGAATGGATTCAAGCACACTGCCATTTCCCGTAACATGGCTCTAAAATGTGCGTTTACAGCGCAGTAAAGAATAAAATTGAAGGCAAAATTGGACACCTCTAGGAGGTTGCAAACAGCCCTGGCGAGCAGGAAGTTTTCCGTCATTGCTTCTTCGCCCTTCAAGAAGATGGAACAGAAATCAAGCAGCTGTGACGGAACCACTAATACAACGAACGCCATGACAATGATAGCCAACGTGAGAGTCACGCGAGAACTCGTGTTGTTCCCTTGACTCTGCTTGGCTTGTATACGGAATTCCCGATGAAGGCGGTATGATTCTCTCAACGCCTGTACGAGATTATAATTGCAAAATGTCAGTATGGCGGTCGGCGCAAAAGTGGCAATTATCGCTCGAAATATCTGATAGGCTACACCCCTCGGTTCCTTTTGGTCCATGTGACCGACGTCTATCATGTAATGCACACTTACGTTAGTGCGCAATTCAACAGACTTAAGTTGCCAGAACAGAGGCAGGTTAACTCCAACACTGACGAAGTAAACGAGACAGTACGCCACATTGGCCCAGCGGGTCACGTTTATACGTTTCAGAAAGAACGGATGCACTATAGCAAAATATCGTAATGTTGCCATGGTAACCGTTAACCAGGTACTCGTAAATATAAACACTGAGATGATGGCGGAGCCGTACATCCCATAATACATCCAAAATCCTTTACTGTCAAACAGAGGCACGGAATCCGGTTGAAATGTGTTTGGCAACAAGGTAACCACGACAAGAAGATCCGAGAAGGCAAGATTTACAAGTCCATAATGAACCCCGCCTTCTTTGGCGCCGTCAAGTTTGCGCATGCGCCTACGAGTCAACACCATTAGATTCATTATATTCCCGACGATACCAGTCAGGCATATTGCTGACGTCATCACTCTGAAAGCTGTTTGCGCCTCTCGCGTCAGCCATGTTCCTGACGGCGTGCTGGGCATGGCGTACCGTTGGCCTGTAATGTTATAACTTTGATCACCGCTGGTATTAAGAAAATCCAATGTGTCGTAATCGCTTTTGGCCTGCGTTGCTGAACTGTTCATCTTTTCAAGATGGCTGCTACCTCAAAGTCCGACACAGATTCTAAAAGTTCCTCGCATAAACTTTGTCACTTTGGTATCGTAATATATAAACACAATTGAAACACAACAAGGTGTATCCGATTAGTCGCCTTGTTGAGACGATCAGATTTCTCAGACGAACACGAGTGTGATTAAAAATTTGATATATCAGTCTCTTATCATGTCACAGTCCGGATGTTGATCACAATGATGACAATGAAGCAGACAGGTGAAACGTTTCCATGGTGACTTCATAATGGTCGACTGTCCTATGGTTTGTCTGAAAGACGAAAACATAATAAATAATTAATAAATAATTATTTAAACTTAATCAACTTTCAAATCCTTAAGATTGGGACGCGCAAAATAACCCGGGAACTTATCCACACGGTGTCAAATCTTGACTTAAAAATGAATCTTATGTTTTAATTATATAAATGTTTATTTTAAATGCGTCTGAATCACAATTAATAATTTTATAAAATTAGAATATGTGTGCATAATTTCGAACTATATTTTGCATTTATATTCCAAGAAATAAATACATTTACTTTTTAATTAGATTAAAACATTTTATTTGACAAGCACTTAAAAACATTTCTTCTCACGTGGTTGGTAGGAAGAAACGTCAAACTTTATTTGGTAATAAAGGTTTGCCTTTTTTAATATCTTTATTTTAAATGTAATATAAAAATAGAAGGTAAGCCTATATGTGACAAGTGGAAGCATCTACAGCAAGAAGCGAATGGTCCTATACATCAATCAGCCTAAACGAATCAACGCCACAGGAATGAATAACTCCTCATAATCAGGAGTCCAGGTCACGCGCACCAACCAGAGTTATAAGGGGACACTCATTTTCCATTCAATTGATTTTTCTACTTAAACTGATGGGGTTTGCTAAGGTCAAACGGCTTGAGCGTATGACAAGATAAGAAGAATTTTTGCCAAAAGCAGATGAAAAACTTATATTTAGAATATGTCTGTCATGCCCTGCGGGAGTCAGCATTTGTGCTTTTCGCCATACATCAACGAGAAACTCCATGCAGAAACGAAGGATAACAAGTCAATGTGCCCACGAAAGCCCGAACGTTGTCGTCTGACTTCCTATTAGCAGAGTAAATTGATCTCCGCGACAGTCAGGCGATGTTATAATAAATAATTAAGTTCTGTCGAGCACGCAATCTCACAAAATATAGTGATCAGATTGTCTTATATATTGGTCGTTATGCGGGATAGCGCTTCACAACAAGGTTTTAAATTGTTCATTTTTACATCTTTCATATATTCTTATTTTTCCCCTCGTTTCTTTGTCTTGTGGCAGTATCATGCAAAAACTGCTGTGGCGACTTCCACTGAGGTAAGTGGAGGGATGGAATGAAGAAGAAAAGATACCATAACGTTTAAGTAAGGGTCGGAAGGGCTGATTTTATTTTATCTATTTTCTTTGGCAGAAGTGTGCATTCTATTAAATGCCATTTTAGTTGCCTGTGGTAAAAATCTAAATTGGTATTCATAAAAGAAAAGGGACTTTAAAAATATCAGACCTCCCGGAATAAATGAATAATCTATATTCAAAAAAGGTGTTTCAGTTTTACGGATGACGTAGAGGCGCAAGCAAACAAAACAGAGAGAAATTAAAAAGCGGACTCGAGGGAATACATCGGATGCTTCACGACTCTGGCATTTTAACTGCCACGTATCGAACCGGCAAAACACGGACGTTTTTAATAACACATTGCGATTTTATCCAGCTTGCTTTTACTGCTGCGACACTTTTCCGATCAAGAGTTCATTGATCTTTTGCCAAACAAGCGGACCCTAATCATACGTGCTGGTCATTAAAATACCTATCTCAGGTAAGACAGAGTGATGCATAACACAGTGTGAATTAAAAATTTCTAATCTAAATTTTGCTTCCCTCATCAAATACTCTCACTTTTTTTTATCCAGTACATTTACCAGCATGTACCAGCTTCATACCTTAATCATACGTGCTAGTCATTAAAATTTCGATCTCAGGTAAACAGAGTGCAAAATGACACAGTGTGAATTAAAAATATCTAATTAAATCCCCAAGGCACATCAAAGATTGTTGTACTTTCATTTTTGCTTACCTCATCAAGGACTCACACTTTCTTTTCATCTCCTAAATCTAATTTCGATTTTTCAAGAGCTATATATTGATTACATCAGTACACTGAGTGCATGTACTTCATACCTTCATTTTTTTTTGGGTGGAGGTATTGAGGTACTGTACCATTATCTTTCTGTGTGATCATATTTACTTGTTGCTATAACGCTGTTTTACTGTATAATTGTATTGATTTAGTGTTTTGTATTGTTAGGTTTGTTTTAAGAATAAATCATAGTTATTTCTTAACAAAAAACCACTGACTTCTTAATTCATTCCCCTAGACATTTCCCGCTGCCTAGTGTTACAGAATCTGATTTTTTATCTCCATTACAACATTTGTGTTCATCACGCATACATGATCTGTTTATATTAGGTTCCGTAACAATATATATATATATATATATATATATATATATATATATATATATATATATATGTATATATAAAGAATATCTCATCAAAATGCTTAATTATCTGAAGACCATATTGTGTAATAATCAATAGACATTTTGATTGTAGTAGAAGTTTGGTTAGGGCAGTGTTTTGATACCTTTTTCATCACAATGTCTGAAAACGGAATATAATTCTTGCATGAAATTGTGGCTTTCAGTGGTTTATCTCTGTTCAAGTGTAAAGTCTAGTGACCTTTACCATCATACAATCTGAGAGCGAGGTGATTTGAAATCTCCAACCAGATGTATAAAAATACTCTATCATCAGTCCAACGAGTGTATTCCGATCCGTCAGCCTTTAATGTCGAACCATGAAATGGAATGTTTATCCATACACGAAATATTTAGAAAATTAAAATTTCATTTGAAGCGGAAAAAACGTTATAGGATCATTAGGAGACGAATCCCTTTCTCTGCCTGTCATAATGAAAACCTAACACAAAGAGATCTCACATTACGCTAAATGATATATGACTGCTATTTACTAGTGAACTACTCCAGGTCACGTTAGGCCATGCCGAATATATTGTTCCACGGACTCTTAGGACAAAATGTATGGTAACAGCGGGCGACTTTGTTTGTTTGTTTGTTTTTTTTTTTTTTTTTAATTTTTTTTGGTCCAGACTTGATGCCCGTTGGCTATTCAGAAAAAATACGGAAGTTTCGCTTCCATTCTTGAAATATACAAATAAACAATATGAAACATTTATCCCGTTTTTTTATATCTTTAAGACTGCAGCAAGTCAATCAATAAGCATCATTATCATTATCATTATCATTATCATTGTCCTCGTTAGTAAATAAAAACATATTAAAAAAAACCGGGAGCCCCGAACTCTTAGAACAACTAATTTGTTTCGGCCTATTTGGTGTTTCACGGGTATTGATAACGATGAAAACTACTCAAACCTGACAGGATATATTATTACAAACTGTTGTACATATAAATATATTAATAAACACATGAAACCATGCCTCTAAGTCGTTTAAATTGCTTTCGGAATTGCGTAATATGTATAGAAGCAGAGTTTTCCTGTTTTTTTTTATGGGTGTAGAATTTTAAATGTTTTTGGATTGTATCGTGTATCCTGTTCGTGTTTGTTTCTATTTCGGTTATCACTTTAAATTAATCTTCTGTAGGCTTGATCATATATTTAACCAAACTTTCCCCATTAGGCAGTTGGGACGACATTCTTTCAGAAGATCTATTCCGTGAAATCATTGCTAAATATAGCAAGGAAAAGTGAGAAAACGTGAGGATCAAATCATTTCCGAAGCTTGCTTGAAAAAAGTTAGACTCAGAACATTGCTCTGAAATTTATTTGGTTGAAACACACAATGTGAGAGCAATACCGACGTCGGAATCACGGAGCGACTCTTATTACAGCAAAAATTATTCCTATACCAACAATCTTAAACTTTCTGAAAATTATATTTTTTTTACGATCGTCATATTAAACACAGTACCAAGCAAAACACGTATGTTAAATAAATAAAAAGTTTGACATTATAGTCTGATATCACCGACAATGTCAGTTTTGTCCCACATTACACTCTGCCTTCTTGTGGCTTTTCTCGGATCCCTGGGGAGGATAGAACCCAAGCATATATAACAGGTGCGAGAACATTATTCGGTCTACATTAGCCTGCCATCCATGAACAGTATCCATTCGATTCTTAGTGGAGTGGGCGCACTCTTGTGGTAAAGACTTTTGCCAGGCTTATTAGCGCGGAATGATTTCTGAACGGGACTCGAACCCACAACCATGCGGTCACAAGCCCATCGCCCTATCCATTGCATCACCCAGCTCTATTAGATAACTAAACCTGCAGTTTTCTTTATATTTTGAGATTCAATATCTGAAATTTGAAACCACGAATAAAATCAACAAAAATCATCCTGGAAACAATATTTACATATATTGAAAACTTTTAATACGGACCTAAGTTTAATAATGTCTGATATAAATGAACTTTGATCAGTGATATATCAATATTTAATTTCATACACCACATAAAATTGCGCACATGGGAATGCCTTTGTGCATACTGGAACAGAAAATAATAGCTTCTGTTGAATTTTTATTCTTGTGAATTGTAAATTTTGAAAAATTAAGAGGTTACAAGATTGTCAAAGATCTGTATTAAAGATCTAGGGTTCTTTTGGGTGCTTTTGCATAATGTAAAAAATCAAAATGTTGGATATTTACCCTTTTGTACAGTTCACCACGGCTGGTTGTCACATGTTTCATCACACTATGATTATTTATGTTAACGCAAACAATAGTAAAATATCTATCGCCTAAAATCAAGTTTTCCTTCAAATTTATGTTCCACAAATCATGAGTAATTCACAAGCATTGCATTGATTTAGACGATTCCTGGGGAACAGTTCATGTTTTACAAAGTCAACAATGGTGACTGATTGCAGCTCCGCAGTGAATGCAGTCCCGTAGGTATTGTAAAATATACCGACGAGCTGTCAACTACAGCGGTTTTATCGCGAAATTGAGGACAGCGCAGGACACTCACTCTGCAAAAATTACCTGCAGAAAATTACTTTGCGCTACGCCAGCTCAGAAGAAAAATTGGTTTAATCTGGGCTTGGGAGGAGCTGTCTAGTTATGATAGGAGGGTAATTTTGTTGAGGCGCTATTTTTTATAATTGTTTTCAAGATGTGGTAGTAATTTTCCAATGTAGTTATGTTATAGTTTATTAGTCTAATTATACAGCCTATACATCTGACGCAACACATGACAGCGGTTTACAAATCAATAAAAAAGTAGGTAAAATGAACATTAAAAAATGGTAAATAATAACATTAATCTCAAGATACTAAGCATTTAAAATCTTCACATATGTAATGACAAATAAAAATCATATTTCAAAAACTAGTCCGACACTAGCCAAAAAAAGTAATGGGTTTCACTCCTTTTTAAAAATGGTCAGTCAGCTGTCCTAATGTCACCAATCAGTCCGTTCAAAAAAGATGGTGTTGCATAAGTAAATGCTCGTGTTGATACATTCCGTGTTGTTAGGAGTATGTTCATTCAGGTATGATGATAATATTTCTCATTTGTTTTATTCATTAAAACAGCTAAAACATCGATTCGTCCATGTATAGGTATTGAGTGTGGAGTCTTTAGACACTATTTTATATTATCAAGTTTAGTTTTCAGCCAATATCAGACTAACCGCCATGTTAACCTGTGGCCTCGATCCTCATTCTTCATACAAATGTGTAAAACTTTTTCTCAATATAAATTCCCTGTCACCACGAAGTTAATTTCTCTCACTGATATAAGTGGTGTACCAATAAATCGATTATTTCGTTGATTGGTCGTGTTTTTTTTTAGATTTGTTGCATTTTTCCATAATTAATATCAAACAACGCAAAGACGCAATCTCAGTTATTATGCAGAGACATGTATGGAACACTGGACACATAGTAGCGAGCATTTAAACACAAAGTAAACAGCATTTTACTACAGACGTTACCTTGGAATTTCAGTGTTTTAAATCAGACTGAATTCACTGAATCTTCAGTTTGGGTATTAGTTACGGTAATATCGAAAGTACATCAAATAATCGATAAATAATCGATTAAAAATTTGTTTCAATAATCGAACTTGAGTTTACAACTGATTGATGTCATTTGCTGATATCACCTTTATACTATGAATTCAGAAAATAGTGTGGGTTCGAAATATCGTGGTTTTGACATGAAATACTATTCCTAGAGTTAAAACTTTCGTGGATTGATAGATTTTAGTTAAATTATCAAAGTCTAGTTATATGTATAAAATCTAATAGATAAAAGGCCTGAAAATAAACCAAATACCATTTTTATAAGAAATGCATTCAATGTGTTCCTGTTTTACTTAAAAAACATTAAATCTAATGTCAGTTTAACGCAAACTTGGTGCAAGCGAATGGCTCAACGACTTAAGTGTCGACTCACTTTTCTTAAACGTTGGTACAAATTCGTGGATATATCTCAACAAACTTCTCTAATGATCGAAGAATTTTTAATTTCGTGGATAATGCTACCTATGCATTCCCCGAAAATAAAAACCCAGCGAACAATTCTGAATCCACAATACATTTATTGGAGATATCTAGTGTACGAATTACAAACGTGTGGATTGTTTATGTGTTCTGTCATGACCAGTCCATTACTCGATACCGCTTGGTTCTGCTTTCTAGGCGACGCCAATCACACAGGTTAAAAAAAGGCAGGTTTTTCCTATTACAGAAGACTCACATCAACGCTCTCTGATGGGGAGTTCTGGAAATGGTGGCGACCCTAGAGCCCTGTACCATCTACTTTGAGACAAATAGCTGGTTTAATACGGTTTTGCACTCTCTCTTGTCAAATGACCCTACCCGAAATCATGGCATGCCGCAGGAGCAAATTAAATAAGTATTGAATCCGCGACACTGTAGCGAAGAGGCCGCGATGGGCAGACATTAACATGAATGTAGGGTCAGAGGTCAGGAGTGACGGATCACGCTTTTTATCCACACTCCGGTTTATTAATTTTTTCTTTGCAAGGCTTAAATGACAAGATCAAATACATGTCATTTTTAAGAATTGTTGCTGCACTCAGAAGTTTTGACTGACAACGTTCATGCTTACGGCAAATATAAAAAAAATAGTCTTTTTTACAAGTAATGCAGAATACCACAAAATCGAAGAAAGACTTTTTTTGCCCTTCTTCTAATAACCATGTCAGTAAAATACGTTTTATGAATGGTAATAATATATTTCGTCTTTAATGGGCCTATTCCGATAACTGACGGCTATTAACTAAAGATTATTCCTTTCGTTAAACAGGCATGAACACAACAATCCAATTGTACACATGCTTTCAAATTCTGTACATGTGCGATTTTTTTTCTATTTGTAAACATGGGCGCTTTCACCTTGTTTGTTGATAGCCTGTCTTTAAAAAAAGGACATACATCAGTCACAGAGGTATTATAATAACAGAATAATCTACAGTTCATTTATATGTACGCAGAGTAATCAAGAAATCATATAAATTCTACAGATCAGGCAGGTGAATAGCTGGCTTTAAAGAAAAAAAAACATCTTGATTAGTTAAATCGGGATTTATTCCCAGTTCAGATCTGATGAAATGTCACTAAAACTATAAAGAAAATAATACAATTTTTGTTTTGACCTCAAGACGTTTCTTTACAGGAGTTTGCCCTTCATGAGAATTTATTATTTTTGATCGTGTTTTCAGACATTTCTTCCAATGTAATCTTATACCGTTAATTTGAGAGTTGGCATTTTCTTCGATTTTCAAAAAGGCTGTACATCAACATACAATAACAAGATATTATTTTATAATTTTTCTTTATCTGGTAATCATGAAAGGTTGCGACACCGACAAAGAGAAAAAGCCCCATATATTAAAATCAAACTATTATATACCGTGATAACTCGATTATAGGCCGGGCTATACATGAACCTGATAAGTTCTGGTCTCTGTGCTGAGGAAGAGGTTGCATCTATGGAATCCAAAATTATCATTTAAAGTGAACTTTTTGTCTATGGCATGAATCGGGAATTATTGAAAATTGGTCTAGTATTGTGCTTGCAAGGGGCCGCAAGTTCTTTATAGGAACCTACATCAAGTTTAATCAAAATATGCTTTATAATATTGATTTATTGTTGTAAATGTAGACCGTTAGGATGAAAGCGACTGTAATGTAATGCTGCTTGTATATGTGTTGGTAAGTCATTGTGCCACTTACTAATACAATAATAATAGTAATAATAATAATAATAATTTCAATTATAATTATAATTATATTATTTTAAATAATAAAAGTAATGATATTAATCATAATAATAATAATAATAATAATAATAATTCTGAGTCTTCAAACCATGGGGATCGCTTAAAGCATCACTTTAAGTTATAAATAAGGGGCTGTGTTTTAAAACCAGGAGAGAGGAGAGAAATATTCCAGCGGACACAGAAGCATGTTAGTCAGTTGTGGACGTTTTCCGATAAGTGCGGCAGTTATAGATGTTCTTCTAAATTTGTGACAGATCTTATAGTGTATTTAGTTTGCTTTCGGGACGATAACAAGAACTTCACTTTTGGATTACAACAGATTGATTTTGTGAATGAACTGGACTGTTATTCTCTGAGAAGATTTATGTAAACTGTTCATCTGGGTTGTACGTTATACAGGACTTGTTGTCGCTGTGACAAAGGTGGTATCCAGGTACTGTACACTTGATTTATATTCCTGTATTGATTTGCTGTTTTACTGTTGTTATACTGTGAAATTGTATTGATTAAGTGTTTTGTAATTTTAGGATTGTTTTAAGAATAAATTATTATTATTTGTTAACAAAAAACCACTGACTTCTTTATTCATTCCCCTAGACATTTCACGCTGCCTAGTGTTACAGAATCTGATTTTTTTAACTCCATTTCAAAATTTATGTTCATCACGCATACGTGCTCTGTTGATATTAGGTTCCGTAACACCATACGAAGTGTATTTGTCATCTACATGTACTCAACTAAAAATCCACTGCTCTACTCACAAGCTAGCTGTTACATTATATTCACCTTAATCTACATGCATATATCTTGACTATTGCACAATTTTTTTGCTTTTTCAAGGGAAATGGAACATGATTAAGCCACATTAGGAAATGATTGTGTGAATTATTTGCTGATACAGTTTGAAGTGCCACGGTGAGAGTGCAAAAACCCAAAGTTATATTGTGACAGGGGTCAGGGACTTTTTCCTACTTTTTGGATAAAATAATGGTCAGAACAATGCAAGACGAACACGGGGTTTCTCATGACTCTGTATTCATTGTTATGAAAAAGCGTTAAGCCTACGTGACTTGAATCTACGTTTCATGAACCTCAAGCGGGCAAATAATAATAATATTCATAAAAAAATAAAAATACCGAGTCTCCAGAAAGCAGCAGTTTCTAAATGTCTCCACAAAAAGGAACTATCTCAAAGCAGTTTGAATTGTTGGATGACAGTGAAACTTCATGTAGCTTTTGAAAGGTTGTGGGTCGTCAACCGAGTCATCCCTAGTGCCAATAAATTGTGTGTGGAATCGTGGTACCTATTCAATGTTGCTGAAGAAGACCATAGGGAGCTTGAGTATTGTGTATAAAAGGGGACTCTGGGAGACATAAGGTGACGCTAGTCCAGTAGACACATCAATGTGAGGAGGAACTGTATATACATTACGTTGTGGGATGGGGGGCCAATGCAGTAGTCTGAGGACTGGTGTGATCGAAGACCGCTTCCTAGATTTGGCGATAAAGCCTCATACATTGTTTTGGACGAAACGAAGTTGACGAATGTTGCATTTTGACAAAATAAGAAGAAGAGAATTACAACAGTCTGGCCGCTATTTAAAAGGTCTTTAACGTACATTCTGGTGGTAAAACTGGTATCCATGGCGTATAACACATTGAATGCGGAGTACCATCTGATAAGGCGTACCTCCTCATAAGGCGTAATGTATGGTTACGATGAAAAAAGGAAGTGGCTAATATTGATCTTCGTAACTTTTTTTACCGGTTTCACCGCACCTGAGGGTTTGCAAAAATTATAGGACAAAGAGATACCAATAACTAATATATATGTTTTTCTTTTGTTTTCTATCGATATGAACGATTTAAAATTTCCTATCTTTCGTTTTTTCTTTCTTTTATTAGGAGCAACTTTTTCTTTTTTTTTTCTTGATTCCCTTTTGTTTTTCATTACCATGAAATGACTTTATATTTCTTTTCTTTTTATATTATTCCCTTTCTTCTTTTGGTTCGCTGTGCACATTCTTCTCGGCACAGAGGAGGTCAAGTCTTGTAGCGATGAAAAAAAATATACTCATAAAATAACAAATGCTAGAAAACAAAATCGAATGAACGCTTAGTACAGGACTGACAAGCCTTCAGTTCTTGGTCATACTTTAAAGCCATTTTAAATTGAGCCTTGTAGTAGATGGGACTTGTCCGTTAGAGGTTTACGATTATGTGATTGAAGTCACGAAGGTTTAGAGGTTTTTTTTTTCTTCAAAAGGTTAAACATTGAGAAATTAGTGCTATGGGGTATGTCCATCTTATATCGCTCTGACCATTATTTCATCCATGAAGTATGAAGCCCCTGGACCTGTCATAATAAAACTTTATTTTATATATTTTTTTCTGCTTGGAGGTAACCGCTTCCATTTTTAATGCTTGAGTACTTCTGCAGAATTCCGTCCCGGTTTCGAACTACGTAACACGGGGGGGGGGGGGGGGGGTTACACCCGATAATCCTGGTGTCAATCGGACTTGATGTACCACTCCTGCGGGTCCTGTGTGCATGTGTGTCATCCCTATTGCTAGGTTAGGCGCACCCGCTTGTGACAGAAACACGACTGTAGGGCACAGTCTCCCCATTAAGCTTGCAGAGAGCTCACCCCGGGTGGGGACCGACCGTGAAAAATCTCACCGCTCCTCGACTGAGATTCGAACATACGAATTCTGCCGGCCTAGATCCCCGTGCTCTAACCCTAGACCACGAAAGCCGGTTCTATCATAAAAAGACTTGTTCTTGCACTGTACTGCACTGTCACACTGGTACTTTAAATGTAAAGGCACAAACATGCACATAGACATATGTCCTTATGCGACTAACTGCTTTTACTGACTACCACAAGATAACATCCTGATTTGACGTTCGAGGACTCATAAGTCTCTAGCCTGTGGTGTCGCTATAGGCAGGGTCCCCATGTCAAGCCTAGAGTAGCATACAATAATATCTTTAGGATTTTTAATGTTCTGCCTAAATAATATTTTGTAACCAGGAGAGCCACTTCCTTCGATACCCTGTTAAGAAAAGCACGACAATCGTTGCTAACAAGCATAAATACTCTTCATAATTGGCATGTCAGTACCAAGTGTTATTTTTATTTATATATATTCTATATCAAATCTGTATTTGTCATCTACATTTCCTCAACTGTTCATTCACTGCTCTACTCACAAGCTAACTGATACATTATATTCACCTTCATCTACGTGCATGTTTCTTGACTTTTGCACAATTATTTGCTTTTCAAAGGAAATGGAACTTGATTAAACCACATTAGGAAATGATTGTGTGAATTATTTACTGATACAGTTTGAAGTGCCACGGTGAGAGTGCAAGAACCCAAAGTTATATTGTGACAGGCTCCAGGGGCCCTTTCCTACTTTTTAGATGAAATAATAGTCAGAGCAATGTACGGCGAACACGGGGTTTCTCATGACTCTGTATGTATCATTATGAAAAAGCGTTAAGCCTACGTGACTTGAATTTACGTTTCATGAACTTCTAGCGGGCAAGTCCCGTATGTTGTAAGACTCATTTCTATAATGACTTTAAAGTATGGCGTAAAAAGGAAAGCATGTCATTGCTGTAAGGATTATTTTTTTGTTATTTTATGAGTGTAGTTTTTTTGTCATTGCCGAGCTGGAATAATTTGTCGTTCATAAAAATTTAAAAAAAAAAGAAAAAAGAAAAAGAAATCAATATTCTTTTTTTTAAAATAATATAAAAGAAAGGGAAAAACAAAGAAAAGTTACGTAAGGTCGTTCATAGTAATAGAAAATAAAAGAAAAAAAAACAAACGAAAGGAAAAATTTAGTCACTCATAATATTAGAAAGCAGAGGAAAAACGAAGGTTATAGATAATAAGTCGTTCATAGCAAAAACAAAACAAAAGGAAAAGAGAAGAGAAATCACAAGCCGTTCAAAATAGGAGCAAGGACAGTCATAATCATAATCATAATCATAGTCAGCTCAGGCACGGATCCAGGAGGCGGGTATTGGCCAACAACATTTAAAAAAAGTGAATTAAAAAAATAAGAATGTCCTAAAGGACAGTATTTTCCATGATCCGATGTTTCATGAACTTAGAAATGCACTGTCGAGCTACAACCATGCCAAGACTTTTTAAAAGCTCAAAACAGCGCATGCTTTACTTGACGTTTGTCATTATCAAATGTACGATTTAAGTAATTGTGCTTTCAGCTTACTGGATATTTTTTTGGGTATCAATGACAATAAGGCGTATTTTTTTTATAATTTGACTGAAGCACTTAAATTTCAAGAAGGCCCAAGCTGGAATTTTAATTTATTAATATCTACTCTTTTATTTTAAGTCCTACATTGTAAGAGTGTTAAAGAATTGTTAAAAAACAATTCTTACCGAAATTTCATCACATAGAAAGCTTAGAATATTTTATTCTTTGAAGCAGCGAAGAAAACTGCGTCTTGGATGGGCAACCTCACATCAATCATCTGCATTTCAAATGATGATCTTAGGTTAGAACAAGAATGGAGCCCAGTAGAGCGCACACCCCCGCCAAGCGAAACTTATCCTGAGCAGTACTTTAAGGGATCTATTCCTATATCTGACGTGTTTCCGGTCACGTGGTTATTCATTCGGGCGTCATGTTTACTAACAGCTTCTACATAAACAATTCTATAAATCCAAGCTTAAATTCCAGCGAATATTATACCTGTTCCAATGGATATTGCCAAGCAAATATTTTAAATTCCCTTGAAAAAAAGTACATGAATCATTTCTTGAATGGTGAATGGGCAAAATCCCCGCTTATTTTCATACGATCTCTCTAAAAGTTTCTACAATTAGGCTAAATGTCCGTACAACTAAAATCGTTCAATCTTACAGATAGAGCTTGACCTTTGCCGCTTTCATTCAGAACAATGGGATTCTTGGTCACTGTTAAAAATGCCCTTTTTCTTCTTGAAATTTAAAAATTAAAAATAATAAAAAAAAAATTTACGGCCTTACTAAAGCGTTTAGTAAATTTTAACCTAAGATTTACCTGGTGCCAGTAATCTGTATGGTAATTGTTATGGTTCAGGTATTTTCACATATGGCTTTCTTAGTAATATATAATATCAATTGTGAAGCGCTCTAGAGCCATATTGCCCTATATAAATGCAAAATATAAAAAAAAGGAATATTGAATAAAGATAAACTGTTGAACCTTTTATAGAAACTTTTATGTCCACTGGAGTGGACACTGACTGTTATCAAAACATGTAAAACAAGGATATTTTAAACAAATTAAAAGAACCAGATTTTGCATTTAATTAAATTTAAAAAAGTTTAATTTTCTCCATAGAGGTCTTTATAGGAACTTTTCATAGCATGTATTATGTGAAGTTTCATTAAAACACAGAGTACGGCTGAAATCACAATTTCTATAAGTAAGTCAGTAGACCTTCCTTTAACGGAGTCCTCCACGATCATTGTTGCACCGCTCCACAGAATTTTAAGTTAATTGGATCAGTAGTTTTTACACAGTCTCACAATGACCTTTTCCTCAATCCTAGCGACATCGCCTGGCGACGATTGAAACTATCAGTTTGGGTCCGTTTTATCAATGGGAAAAGGGACTTATTGCTATATCTCAAGTGACGAAGGTAAAAGAATCATTAGAGGTGGGATCCTGCTTTTGCCTGTGGCGTGTATCTGCTTCCAATAATTAAACCGGCAATGATAGCTCGAAGGACCAGCAGACAACCGTTACTTACAGTGCGCATGCCCGTGCAGAAAGGTCCATTAAACATTCATACTATGTTTATTAATACTTTTAACTTTCAAACACTTTTTTTCACATAGAGGAAAGGGAACTTTTTGAGAGTCTACAGTTTCCTTAAAACCTTTTACCGACTTCCGCTAATCCCTTTTCAGAAACAAATACACGATGAAAAAAAAACTATGAAAGGGTCCCCATTGCTTTGATGTATGAGAGGTGTTATTAGCAGCCCAAGGCAGCCGTGGTCTTAACTAAAACAATGAGAGCTTGACTTTGGTCTTATTTAATGACCACGCCAACCGGTGACTTTCTAAACTACTGTTCATGGAACGCCTAAATCTTCATCAGTGCAGTTTCTAGACTAACTCTCTGAAAGCTTGTGATGTGTGATCCTAATCCTTGTATATAATCCCAATTAATCCCACACAATCACAAATATAGGGGCAATATCCAATTATGATAGCGAAAACCTTTCACTCCGGGGCAAAAAGACTCTAACCCTTGGTGAGTTCGGAAAACATCTAATGATACTCATCAGTATTTTTTATGTGTAAAATTAATTAGCTGAGTAAAATTGAGATATATTGTCCTATAACTTCCTTCATTACACATTTTGTATACTCAGGAGGTAATATTGAAAAAAAAACCATCTTTGATATTAGGTTGATTATATTTTATCCACATATATTAACGATTTGTTTTCTATTGTAAATGAGAGAAACGATCAAAGCACCCGTCTTATCGTGCCGTTAATATTTCTGACTTGTCTAATTGAGTAAGGATAATTCTTCAATGATTTTTTTCATAGTTATTTTTCTTAACAGGTTAAATTAATTCATTTATTATGGTACGATTAATCAGTAGATTTATTCTATCAAGAAAGTTCAGGATTAGTTACCAGCAAAGACCAACGGACTTAAATCATAACCAGCTAACAAACCATTTAATTTCACTTAAAATATATTTAACCTAGCTAACTCTAAAGTTCTTTTTATAGTTTTATTTAAACCCATTCATATTTGTATATAGTGTTTCTTACATAAAAAAATAGTTTTAAAATCTTCCGCGATGGAGGGTTCAGGCGGGCTGGGGCTAACTGGGCTTCAACCAAGGCCGCCTCCGTCGAATTTATTTATTATTTATTTATTGTAATATTGCGAAGGGTGGCCTGTACCAGAATAAGAATTCTGTTATAAGCAGGGCCCCCCTACAAGATATACAAGATATTATAAACAATGGAACATGATAATAAAAATACATAAAGTACATGTACAATGCGAAAATATAAAAGACATAATGAGACTGTAAAATCATTACAAAGGAATGATAATATCATAAAATTAATAAAAGGGACGGTACAAACAGCGGTAAGAGCAACGATTACATCTAGAACAATTTCGTGGTGTGATAAGATTATGACATCATTGTAAAATCGGAGAAGTACGAACGTGATAATTTTTTAAAATGCTGCAAATTAGAAGCAAACTTAATGTGTCGAGGAAGGGAGTTCCAAAGAAATTTCCGAAGAAATGTTTGTGTGGGTAATAAATTTCATATCCACGTAGACCGGATGAGGGAGATAAATTACTATTAATATACTTTTTTTTATCGAAAATCAATAAATTAGATCTGCAGAATTTCTTTTTAACATACACCAGCCATGATTTTAATTGAAGGGTCCGTGTGGCAATTATGGCCATGTCCACCTGCTTACGTAAACAGCGTCTACTTCATGCCATTCGAATCTACAATTTGTATTTCACCTAAAAAAATATTTCTGCAATTTCTGTGACCAAAGGCGCCCCTGATTAGTTCATTTATTTATTAGGCAACTTTTTTTTAAAGTGTGATTTAACTGTCATATTCGTTTCCTGTACCAGTCTATACATGTCCTGTTTAAAGCCAATCAGAAAGTGACAAATATTCTGTGCGGGTCTACTCTTGTTGTATCCATATCTGATGCAAAATGAGGTTTTCAACATTGTGCGTCTTTGTATGCACAAATTACTGTTCATTATAGTTGTCATAAAGGGAAGGGAACTGTTTTAAATTGATTTACACCTATTTAAGGGTAAATTAGATATTTGCGGTATTATGTGTTTCCCAAGCAAACTCATCATTGCACCCATTTTGGGAGTTGACCGATCTTCCGCACAACTCTTAAAGGGGCACAATCATCTCTCTGACCTTTATAAACTAAAGGTTATCCCTTGGAAATGAAAAAAAGAATAATAAATAGGCCAGAAATCGTGGATATCACAGCACACAGGCTGCTTATTTTGTTCATACCCATGCGTTTGTAATATGTGGGGGGCCGCTAAAATAATCAAAACAAGAGCATCTGGCAGCGAGTCAGATAAGCTAGAGCTTTGTAAATGGCGTTTTTGCAACAACTGATCTTTCTACCGCCGTTTATATGCAGCCTACCTCCTAAGGTTACATGTTTTTTTCCCGGTTTGTCAACATTGCTGTGTTTACAAGCATATTGTTGATAAACAAGTTCATAAATCCTTCACGAAGGCGTAATAAGAACATTTCACAACCAAAATGACCCTTAGATCTTTAATATATACAGAGACGAAGCCAGAAATAACATAAATTCTTTTTCCAAAGTTAGTTGGAAGGGAACCTTTAATCAAGGTGAAATAACATGAAAGAAGAAACACAGAATACATTATGCACCGTGCGGCTGCACGTGAAAGCAATAGGTTTTAGAACGGATAATTGACAGATGCTATCATAATTAAAGAAGAAATCATATTGTTTTACATAAGTTGTTTATGAATATGTTCCTTTAAGGCAATGTGGTTTCAAGCGCCTGTACTAAAGAAAACAACCACATGAATGAAATTGCATAGTTAAACACATTCATTTTTTAAAGTTTATTCTGGTATGTAAACGTTGCTTGGATTTATCTCCAAAAACCAAAATAATGTATCTCAATTATTTCCTGCTATTAGGAAACTATCACCTAGGAATGGAAATAAACATTTTTGCTGAGGTATTCATAGAATATAGAAAATTAACTTCCTAATTTATCAGACTATTTTTTAAAGATATAGCTATGTCCTGATTAACATGCCTGAATCGAGGCATATTAAATGATGCAATGCTGAGGAATCTAAGACGCTTTTAAAAAGTGGTTCAATTTATTAATGCCTTGTTTGTTGTATTTTAAAATAAATCTTTTGCCAGCACAAAACAGAAACAAAGCGAGGAAAACAGGCGACAGAATGACAGCAGGTTTGTAGCTTATTGTATTAAATACAATAATTCACCATTAGTACTAAATATACTAAACACTAAATAAGGTTTACAGTTTACAAAGCAAGAGATTTATTTCTTGCTTAATATTAACTAAAAACTTAAGACAGCTGATTTACGAGGATACCACGCTGATTTATCTTTGAGAATGTCATATTAATTTTGCAGATTAGTAGAATATTCACATAAATAAATATAATAAGTTCTTACTTGTTGATTATGGATATAAGCGGCCCTTATCCACGCGTATACATAGATTGTGCACTTTAACGAATCGTGACAGCCGAGCTCCCCGCTACAGTCCGGCTAAACGGCGGTGTTCTCACAAATTGAACCTAGCTTTGTTGACTGGGGGAGTTTATGACGAGTATGGTATTGATTTTTATAGTCATCATTGCGCATGCGCGGTCGCTTACGCTGCGTATCACCAGGTTTGATCATCGCAAACTTGCTTTGCTACAAATCCCCGATCTTGTTTAATGGAACTAGATGCTGCGTACGTTTGTATACGTTCTCAATAAAAATGCGTGCGTCAGTTGAACATGAAACTAATATGTGGCCCACTTGTGATCCGAAAACTATGTGTTTTCTTTGTAACCATGACAACATTGATGAATTCGCTTATAGCATGCGAAGAGACGTTTATATTTATCCGCCCACAATATGATTTCTAATGTTCCTTGGTCCAGCGCAGGGACATTTATTTATAGTAATTCTATATTCCTACTCTCAAGACTTTTTTATTATAAATAAAAATAATTTTTTAATGAATTGCTTAAAAAATATGAAAAGCACTTGAGCAGTTCAGAGAGCTTAATGTAAATGCTAAAGCTGCAAATCTGCTCGTAAATTAGTTCTAATACCTAATAATTACTGCCGCGTTTTTTACACATAAAACTAAAGATCGTCTAGGAATTATCATTATGACATCACCCGCAACAGCTTTGCGATGCTATACATTTTAAGACTTAGAATTAACATGAAAGATATAGTGTTTAACGGAAAAATCTAAAATATAGCGTCTGCGATCGGTTATTCCCTCCATATTTAGGTTTTTATTTTATAATTAAGTGTGATTTACGCCAACTTGCCGCTACGTTGCTATGATAAAACGTGTCAGCGCGCATTGATCTTAGGGTAGTACACAGAACCGGTAATAAAGTTCGACATGTGACAAGAATGCACAGTCCCAGGGGGTCAGTAAATTCTACAGTAAATTTTACGTTCGGGCAGGTTAATTCTGTGATTCAAGATATAAGAATGATCTGGACTAGAGTGTTCAACAAATCAACACTGGCAGACAATAATATTATCCTAGATGAGATTAACATCATCATCATTGCAAATCAATGTCACGGTATATAAGGACAACCCCATTTGAGGGCAGCATTAGCTGTCGGACGGCTGTGGGACCGGGACGCACCAATTTCCTTTTCTGATTTAGCCGACCCCTGTTCCCATGACGCCGACCAGGAAAAAAATCTTCAAATATAAACATGGTTGAAGGTCATTTTGTTTACAAAGAGCCACGTGACTTTTTTGTATGAAACAAAGTTTTCTTCCACAGACATGAAGCTAACAAATCAGTGTTATAAATATTTCATATAAGTATCCTTTGTAAAATAGATGCGACTGGATGTAAAACTATATATTTGTGAACTTATTCCAAATTATTTATTATAAATGAATTTAGAGTCTAATTAGCGGTCGTCGATTTAACCAGAGTTATCGCATCGTCAGTTTGAAATCACTCAATCGTAATGAGTAATATTATAATATCTCAGAAAAAAATATGACCATATACGATTGTTTTTTATTAATTAGAGAAGGGTCGGTGCATTAGATCAAACTTTCTTTTATACTGGAAAACAAATGTGGTACAATTTGCCTGCTGATTTTCTGTCAATAAAGACAAGTACAATTTCTAAAAAAATAGATAAATATAAAACGACACTAAATGAGAATTAATCAGGCAATGAAGCAACGATGAATATCCGTTATATTATAAACGTCTACATGATAACAACTGGAAAAGTCTGAGCGTAATTTCAATAAAAAAAAACAGTTTTTAAAATTTTCCGAAACAAATAACGGTCGTCATGTATATTTTTTGTTAGGTATTTGTTTATAATAGCCAGATTTAAATTTTATTTGGTTCAGTCGAAGTGCGACTGGATTTAGTTATCAGCGCCACAAGTCCTTAAAACAAAGTCAAATCGGTGAGAGTGAGATTTATTTAAAAAAAAAAGGATCGAACCAAACCTTAAGGCTGACTTACAGCACGGCAACCTCACCCAGTTTTGTTCCGATGTGTCCCGGAGTTACCCGATGTTACCCCGATGATTAGGTTAGATAAACCTATTAGCACGTGGGTTTTTTACCAGAGAGAATCGCATCCATACTGCGCAGAATTAAACTCACAAGAGTACGACTCTGCTGTTTAAGGTTTGTGGGAGTAACAATCTGACCCCCACAATGCACCGCGGCTTCAAAATACACAGATGACGTTGCTACGGGGTGACATAAAAGCGGACCGAACTGTCTCACTAGTGAAGCTTGACCGACATGGGTTCGACTCCCGGAACGGCCCAGTATTTTCCCCTGAAAAATTTGTCTTTCGTAACAAAATGGGGGCTCGCCAAACGTGACGGTAAACCTTGTGGCCCAGGGAATAAGCTCACCAAAGTGTGACTACTGTGACAATTAGTCTTGTTCTGATAGCAGAATGCTCTTAAGAGGGGGTGTATCACAGGGTGACATATAGGATGACCGAACTGTCTCGCTAGCGAAGCGGTTGGTACGCCGGACTTTTGCGCCACCGACATGGGTTCGACTCCGGGATCGGCTCAATGTTTTTTCCACTGAACAATTTGTCTTCGTAACAATGTAGATATAAATGTCGTGAAGAGGGCAATGTACGCCGTTCAAGTACTCTGGATTAGAATTATTTCAAGGCAAATAACATAAAAGGGGTATTTTGTGATAAAGACTTTACGGTATAGGTTATATTTTGTAAGCATGCGAAAGTGAAATGTTAATGCAAGCAGTTTACTTAAAGTTTGAATGTTGAGGTTAATAGCTCCGGCCGTCCCTCAGTGCCTAACAGGGGGAGGTTAGTTTTGAGTAAAATCGACCTCTTGCAGAAGACAGGACGGAAAATGGGCCGTGATGTGATTGGCTGGTGCAACATTCTGAAATGACTTAAATCTAGCATTACATGTTGTTTTAAATCTTCCCTTAAACTTTGTGATTGACAGGATCAGAACTACTAAGCTTTTGATGAGATCTAGAATTTAAATCACAGTGGTTTTTCCTTTGGTTGACGACACTGCCAAGTTGACAGTGATCACAGATGTGTCAATAGCTTTTGAATAAATCACACAATCTCATGTTGCGTGTGTTTGTGTGTGTGGAAAAATAAATAAATAGAAATATATGATTTTCATTTCAAGAATATGGTTCAGTTTTGACTAGATCTATATTGATAAATCTTTATAAGCAAGTGTGTTATATGATAGTATAATGAGACTTGGAATACATTTGCTTGACTTAAAAAATGTAGCTGACACATGGGTGCCCACACCGGTGTAAAATTTAAGATTACTCCGATTACAAATTATCCCCGGTTATGTGAAATCGAGTTCAGATTACCTCAGGCGCTGGTAATGTGTTTTGTATAATACTAAATAATTAAAGGGTGCCAGTTCTTATAAACACGTTTGTATCAAAATCCACAATTGTATTTGTTAATCACATATCAATTCAAGGCATCACGTTTTTACAAGTTAGGTATTAGTTAAGCGAGGTTTTCATTATCTCAGGACACACATTGGGCGGCGATAGGGATCAAGGGGCATTAAATCCATTATGAATAAAATTTCATTATTTTGGTGATTGCGAAGGACAGCCGCCAGTTTATAGTGTCTATATTTAGCACACAATTTGAAAAAAAAACTTTGAAGAAATTCATCTAGCAATTTTCCCTATACCTCTGGAGGCGAGTCTCCTAGCTTTTCCGGTACGGTTTTTTTACCTGGGCCAATTGAAGAGACCCCCCCCCTCCGGTTCTGCACCCGTCCCTGTGAATAAACATCTATAGGAATATTGCTTAACAGGTATTTTATGTGCATTCCGCGAATCACAATTTATGTTCTGTAGCCCGTTCATTTTTTTTTACAAAATCGCCTTATAATAATTTTTGTTCAATGTCATATTGTTAAATGTCATGAGATAATTATGAAAAAAAAACGAGACTTGGCACATGGAAATCAAGGCACTTTTCATATATGTTTGTTCAAATAAACATCCAAGTCACTATGACCAAAATGCCATGCTTTGTTTTTTTTTATGATAAATTGGAAAGCAATCACGCAAATATTTAACTAATGAGTCCATGCTATCGTCAACTTAATTGGTTCTCTGAGTGACATTCCCTTAGAGTTAAAATGGAGCGCAACTTGAATATCAACAAATAATACTTTATAACTCTGATTTTTTTTACACCAAATATTAATCAACATCGCCCACATAATATGGCTTTTGAATATATAAATATGGCTGCTGTAACCTCTTATGTCTTCGCTCATGACATAGTTCAGGACATATAGACAAGTCCTTACAAGTCGTCGCCAGTCGTAAATAAGAGTATATCCCATTTATTTTACCCCGAGAACACCGTAATGCTCTTGATTTTTATCAGCCTGTCCTTATCTGCGGCTTCGGATTTTTTTTTGTACTTTTCTTTTAAAGGTCGGATAAGGGTGATCATAAACACATCTTAAGATCACGTGACCTGCCCCAGTTACTGTGTTGTACTGAGTTACCCAGACACGCGTAATGCCTAACCTTTCTCCCTTTAATGAGTCCGTTCTGATGTTGGTGACATAAATCGTAACGTGGCCGCAGATAAAGACCGACTGCATCCCAAGCCTGGGTTTTTACCATTGGCTGATGACAGACACAACAAGACTTAATAGTAAAAATAAAGACTGTTTTCGGAAACAGATATTTGGATACCTGATACCCTCGTCCTTCCGCCGATCAACCCCAATTTACGTACAGACAGGCAAAAAATTAACAGGAGCCAACGTCTCCATTCAAATGATACTCTGACGTCATTGAATTTGATCTGGTCTTTTACTGGCTTTTTACTGGAACATCCAAGGAATCGTTTATTTGGCGATGCATTTCTTTTCTCTCTCTCTCTCTCTCTCTCTCTCTCTCTCTCTCTCTCTCTCTCTCTCTCTGTATATATTTATTGTTTACAAAAATTCAATTTTGAAAAAAAACTCAATTATATATTGACTCAATTCAACCTGAATGATATATGTCAACTCAATTTTTTTTAAATAATTTTGAACTTTGAAAAAAGTGAGAATCTTATATAATACAATACATTAAAGGTTTTTAGAATTCCACTTACTTTTGTTTAAAAGAAGAAAACACTCTGAATATACACATATATACTACCGTGTGTCAATGACTCAATAACAGTATACCATTAATATACGCACCGAAAGGGAAAGATTCACCTGTAAACATACCTGCCCGAGATATCAATGAAAAACCCACGTCCTTACTTTTTATTTATTTTCCTGAGATTATAACCCGTAATGAAATGAGCTTATCTTAAAGACTTAAGCTGACATCTATTGTCCAGGCTCTTATGTATTTTATGTCAATGACTGGAGCAACACCAGATTCACAATAATACATTTATTAGTTCAAACCGCTAGTGGCGCCTTCTATCTCTTATTCATGAAACTATAAAACAGATTGGTGTCTGCCACTAATATATTACACTGCTCTCCCCTGTGAAAGAACATTGGGAGGTGGTCAACATCATATAAACAAAATAAACAAGGTACATTCATATACTAGAATATATCTTCATACACACATAAACACCACTTTACATGGTACATTAAACATTAATAATTAAAGATTCATCTTCTGTACTGGTTTTACAGTTCTGCTTGATCTTCTTAAAGGTATTGATTCTAACTGACAAGGAACTGTTCTGTCTTCTTGTATAATATCTGATGAACTGCCAGCAGTGACATCAATATTTGGATTAATTGTCTCTACAGTTTCAGAGGAATTATTATCAGTCTTAAGATCTACAGTCTTATCTAGCATTACAGGAACAGAAAGGTCCTCACATACTCCTGAAACAGGTGTCACTTCACTCTGCTGACCTCTAACCACTTCAAATGGCAATGTTTCTACATCACTGGCTAAAATCATATGATCAGCATGAACCATTTCAGTAGAATTCTCCATCTTAACCACATAATTCCTGGGTCCTTTAACTTCCACTATTCTTCCCAACAACCATTTCTCAGCCTTAGAATGTGCAGTGCTGTTCTTCACACGTACAATATCATTAACCTTAAACTGTCTTTTAGTCATCAGCTCAGCTGGACTTTTACCAGTCACACTGTGTGGGGTAACTCTGTATCTAAACAGAAAATCAGCTATTCTATGCTTCAGAGATCTATTCTCCTTTCCCTGAATCACTTGTTTAGTAAATGCTTCTTTAACTACTCTAACTGCTCTTTCAGCAGCACCATTAGATGCAGGATGATATGGAGCCACTAAAGTATGTTTAATACCATTCTTAGACATTAACTCAGCAAATTTCTTGGAAGTAAATTGTGGTCCATTGTCTGACACCACTTGTTCTGGTAGCCCATGTTCAGCAAATATTAATCTTAGTTCATCACAAGTACTTTCAGCATTGGTGTTATACATATGCTTTATGTCAACCCATTTAGAATGACTATCCACCAGAAGCAGGAAAAACTTCTTCTCATATTCAAAAAAATCACCATGTACCCTTTGAAAAGGTCTAGCAGGCCATGCCCACGGATGTAGTGGCAATGTTGGTCGAATTTTTCTCACCCCTTGACATACATTGCACTCTTTAACTTTAATCTCAATTTGGTGATCCATTTTTGGCCACCACACATATGACCTTGCTATGGCCTTCATGCTGCATACACCAGGATGTTCCCAGTGTAGCTCCTCTAGAACTTTCTCTCTAAACTTAGGAGGAATGACAACTCTGTTGCCCCATAAAATGCAGCCTTCCTCACAGGACAATTCATGTCTCCTCTGATAAAATGGTTTAAGGCATTCCTCTGTACAATGATTAGGCCAACCTCTTAGAACAAAGCTGTAAACTTTACTCAATACAGGATTAACTCTGGTGGCTTTTGCTACATCTTGTGCAAGTAATGGAAACCCATCATCAATGGTCTTTACACAAAAAATACCTTTGTCCACACCTATGTTACAATAATCTGGGTTTGGTAATCTTGAAAGTGCATCACAGTTAGCATGCTGTGAGGAAGTCCTATACTCTATTGTGTACTCATAGGCTGACAACATCAACGCCCATCTTTGCATCCTAGCAGCAGCCAATGTGGGGATTCCAGTTTTGGGCCCTAATATATGGTTTGTGATTTGGCCACCAATGGTTTGTGATCGGTTATCAAAGTGAACTTCCGTCCATACAGATATTCATTAAATTTTTTAATTCCAAAGATTATAGAAAGTGCTTCTCTCTCTATCTGAGAGTAATTACGTTCACTTTTTGTCATTGTCCGAGAGGCAAATGCAATAGGCCTTTCTTCTCCATTGTCCATTATGTGGCTGATTAAAGCCCCAAGACCACAAGACGAAGCATCACAAGCTAATCTGAGCTCACGTTTTGGATCATAATGAACCAAAACACTATCGCTGGTTAACCTTTGTTTACAAGTCTCATAAGCAACTTGACAAGCCTTTGACCATTTCCACCTAACATTTTTCTTCAACAACTCATGTAATGGCTTTAAAGTGGTAGCTAAATCTTCAAAAAAATTGGTGATAATATTGGATCATGCCTAAGAATGATCTCAACTCTGAGACATTTTTGGGCACTGGTGCCCTTTTTACTGCTTCAATCTTGGACTCTACAGGTCTAACTCCTTCAGCATCCAACTGAAAACCTAAATATACTACCTCAGATTTCAAGAATTCACATTTGGCCAATTTCAAATGGACATTTTGTTTGTTTAACCGATTCAGGATTACCTCTAAAATCTCTAGGTTTTCCTCAGGATTATCACCACCAATTAATATGTCATCTTGTTTACACACACATTTTGGTATCCCCTGCAGTATCTGGTCCATTTTAGCCTGAAATAACTTAGGAGCAGACTTAACTCCATATGGAAGTTTGGTATAACTGTATAAACCCTTATGTGTATTTATAGTCAGGTATTTCTGACTTTGTTTATCTACACTCAACTGTGCATAAGCATGTGACAAATCCAATTTAGAGAAGACCTTTGATCCCCCCAAATTCTACATACAAATCTTGTGTGGTTGGTAGTGTGTACTGTTCATCATCTACTGCCTGATTAATAGTGACTTTATAGTCCCCACAGAGCCTCACAGATTTATCTGCTTTGGGGATAACAACTACCGGGGTTGCCCAATCAGAATTTTCTGTTTTTACGATCACCCCATGTCTCTCTAATTTATCAAGCTCTTTCTCTACTGCCTCTCTAAGTGAATATGGTACCCTTCTAGGTTTACAGAACACAGGCTTGGCATCAGGGCGTACTCTGATGTGTGCCTCAAAGCCTTTCATCCCTTCGTAGCTATCTTGAAACAAATGACTCTGTCTGCGTAACAGCAACTCTAGTCGCTCCTTTACATTATTGTTTACCTTCACAGTGAATATTTCAGCCCAATCAAGCTTAATAACATTCAACCAATTTCTACCAAGTAATGTTGGTCTATCTGGATGATCCGCTATTACCATTGGTATCACAGCTCTGTGATTCTTGTACTCAACATCACAAGATATCTCACCACAAACCTTAATAATCTCACCTGTATAGCCTTTCAATTTTACATTAGACTTATTCATAGGGATGTGTTTCCAGTGAGCATCATACACAGTTTTACTCATGACAGTGAAGTCTGTTGCTGTATCTAGTTGCATCTCACACTGTTGACCATTGACCTTCATGGTAACAAAATAACCTCCATCTGTATGAACATTATAATCATCATCATTAGCATCAGTAACAATTTTATACAAACCCAAGGTTCCATTATCAGAGTCTCTATCTGATTCAGAGTCCACTTCAGTCACATATTTCACTTTGGCATGCTTTTTACTCTTAGGTTTACTAGAAGGTTTATTATTATGATACACTGACACAGAGTTCTTATCCTTGGTCTTGCACTTGCTTTCCAAGTGTCCGATTTTATCACATTTGTAGCACTTTGTCTCTCTGTGAACACACTTGTGAGCCATGTGGTTTCCTCCACACTGATAGCATGTTAGTTTTCTTTCACCTCTCCGTCTGGCTTGTACTTGATGGACTGTAGCCTCCACTGGTTCTGCTGACTTGGCTGCTGTCCTAACTTCCTTGGCTTGCTTGTCAGCCATCTCCATGGCTGTTGCAATCTGGGCAGCTTTATCAAACGTCAGATCTGCCATATTTAACAATTTGTTCTGTATGCGTGAGTCACCAAGGCCACATACAAAGCGATCTCTTAACGCTCTGTCTAAAAATTCACCATAATTGCAATGAATTTATAGTCTCTTTAAGGACACAATATAGTCTGTCACAGACTCTCCAGGTTTTTGATTCCTTGTTCCAAAATGGAAACTTTCAGTTATTTCCAGCGGGGCAGGGTTATAATGTTTTTGTAGTGTCTGAATAATTTCAGCTAAAGACTTATCTTTAGGTTTGGCCGGCGCTAAAAGATTACTCAAAGTCGTGAATACCTCCGGACCGGCCTCCGCTAAGAATATGGCTTTCTTCCTACCTTGTCCTTCCCCACCCGCATCATCACGGTCCGCAATGCCATTGGCAATGAAAAACATGTCCATCCTTTCCATGTAGGAACTGAAGATCTCTTTACCCGGCTGAAATTCGCCCACTCGACCAATGTAGCCAGCAGCCGCCATATTGGTTTGTCGTGTTTGAGTTTTGGAGAAGGTCGTGCCACCAAAAACTCCCAGAATGACTAGCAGCCGAACTAACACACAAAATCGATGCCTACACATCGAAAAACAGTTGCACGAATGTCGGGTCCAAACTTTTCTTGACACCTCGTTGCCAATCTTATGTATTTTATGTCAATGACTGGAGCAACACCAGATTCACAATAATACATTTATTAGTTCAAACCGCTAGTGGCGCCTTCTATCTCTTATTCATGAAACTATAAAACAGATTGGTGTCTGCCACTAATATATTACACAGGCTAGGGATAATTATTGCTCTACGTGACGGGTCCGCAATCTGCCGCCACAAGATACACCCAACCATGTCGCCCAAGTTATTTCTCCGCCGATCGAGCGCCTTGTTCCGAGGTCTTTGATTATCACTCCCGTCAAACAAATAACGCCCTCTTCAAGCAAATAACTCTTAACATCAAGAAACGTTATCACGGTCTCAAGTCGAGTTTGGTCAATAGTTCCTCTGTGGGCTACACTTTATATTCACTACTATAGCATGGGCTAAAGTTAGGTCTAAAAAAAAAACATCATGTTTACTAACCTACTCACTAAGGTCACACGCTACAAAATAGTCGTTATTATTATATCCATGCCAGTGCAAAGCTATCGCTTTCAATTTTCTCCATTTTGTATTTTTTTTTTTTTTCTTTTCTTTTTCCTGTCATTTTCAGTTTGCGCTAGACCTCAAATAAGGCTGATTTTCAATTTTTGCTAAATATTAGCCCTAGGTCACACATTTACGCCTGATATTTATTTTTGACCTTGACCTGATTACCAAGGTCGTATAGCCCATAACCACTTCCCCATTATTGTTCAGTTACAGACCTGTCGGAGGCTTCCTGCGATCAGAGTGCGGTTGCATACATCTAGTGTTAAAGAATTCTTGAAAAAATGGAATAATTTTTGTGTTTATTACAAGCACCCATGCAAGAATTAAAGTGCATTTTGAAATTTTTTTCTGGCGTTCATGCAAAAATGCTGCATCCATAATAAAAACTGACCCGCACCATATTTTGATTCTCAGAGTATTTAGAACAATTAATGTTCTCGGTGTGGCCAAAGTGTGAGACATCAAACCAAGAGGACCGAGCCCTGGATTATGAGGTGGAGAGCCAGTCTAGCCTAACACATCCTTTATAGTTCAATCGGTACATCTCTGGTTATAGATCAGTTGGGACACCATGTATACCGTAACAATCCTCTTATATCACCAATATACCGTATAAATCCCATTATCTTTCAGGGCCGGCGTGATGTATCGATCGAAAGCAGGAGCCAAGTGCGATTTACGATGGCTCTGACAAGTGACAAATGTGAATATCGATGAGTCTGAAAACAATCAATTTAATCTTCTGGCTCCTTGACGAGATTATATAAAAGAAATGTATATAAAATCTCCATAAACTGGAACAACCAGCAAAAAGTTTAACATGTTCTGTTATTAATTAACCACACTTCATAAAGGAAACACAGAAAATTATTATTATATATATATATATATATATATTAGCAACATAAATCATGCATATAAATTAATTATAATATTTTTATATCAAGTTAACCCTTTACCCGTGCAGAAAAAGGAAAAATCTGAAACATCTGACATTCTCTATCAAACCCTGGACTTGTCACTGTTCTCGCTGTTCTCAACCAATCAAAACATTGTGACGTTTGGCCGTCAGGATATGATAGGCTGATTCTCCCCATTTACACTTTTCGGTGTGTCATATCTAATCGAACGTACAAGAGTTAGATGTGCTATTTATTTTAAATGGACGAAAAAAATATCAACTGTAAAGATATCTAGCTTAATTTTATGGCTACCAGATGGCGCTGTCGTTGCGGTAACACCAGCGGTGGACGCATGGCTTGGTAACTAACATTACTGATGATATAAGACCATTTATAGCTATTGGGCATTAATCAACTTATCGTATTTCATGAGTTGGTGATACAAGTACCGACTTTTGGATGCTTGTAGATTGAAGACCCCTTTGTGAAAAAAAGTCAGTCAGTCAAAAACCATTTATGGCCGCCATTTTTATCATGATGTCCGCTTTAACCCAATTCTCTGAAGGATTTGGATATAACTTTTGTAAAACGGCCAGATGTTAATGATCTTTATATCAATTAATATGTTATGAGGTATGTAGATTCCATTTATCTCATGTTCAAAGGTCTACGGTGCACAGTGTAGTCACTGTGGAAAATTTTAAAGGTGTAATCTGGTAATGGATCAGAAGACAGATTTTCTCCATATTCGTCAAATTCTTCCTTTTGATCTTCGTGAGTAATAATTAACACACCTAACCTGGTAAAGGGACAATCTTATAAGGGGTGTTACAGGACACTGATATCGGTCTCATTGTAATTGAATATACATCAAACAAGAAGTTGGTAAAATAATTTTCTCAAGATTTCCAGATTTTACACACACACACACACACACACACACACACACATGAACGGGGGTGACCGCATACCCTTCCGGCGAAGGCAATAAGAAAAGGTTCAGAAAACGAAAAAATGAAGTTTGTTTCTCAGACTCTGACATTTTTACGGGGAGCGTGGTGGCGTAATGGATAGGGCTTTTGACCTTTGACCGCAAGGTTGTGGGTTCGTGTTCTGTACTGACTGTCGCCGGCAATAAGACTTTTTTAAGCCTTTACCTCAGCTCAAGGGTGCGCTCTCTGCACCCAGGGGTGAATGGGTACTCTTTGTGCGCAGAGGCACATGTTTTTCAAAGAAAGCTATTGCTCCTAACTTTGTTTGCTTCGTTGTAAACTCCTCGGGTTTGGGTGGGGGTTGGAATAAGGTACAAGAATGAACAGGCCACAACCAGGATGACAAAGTGTTAGGCCTAGGAGACGTCCATGATAGCAGATTATTAACCCCACCTTTCACCTCACTAAACTCTCAAATTAATTTATGCTGTCTAAGTACCTGGATTTTTTTTCCTAAAGCAATGACTGAATTGCCCGCTTCTAGGCCCCCGAAAAAAAATATGAAATTACGTAGATCTTGGTAAAAGTAATCAAGTAATAAAAGTCAGCTTGCCCTTTCAGCCGCCTTCAGCCGATCTGTAGGTAGAGAGCTTACGGTGCTATGAAGAAGAATAGATGTAATCACAACAAAGCCTTATATGTCAGTATAATACACCACAGAAACAATATTTATATTTCTAATGAGACATTGGAAGCAAGCGTGCAGGAAAAGGTAAACGAGACTGATCAATAAATTCTGTGACACGAAGAAACGTCCTCGCGCCGGGGCCTGGCCCCGCTGAATCCAGCTGGGAGCCTTCTACTGTCTGTTGCGGATCCTTTCATCTTACTGAGGACATATCTCTCTTGACAGCTGTGACAGCTCGTGACAGCTACATCAAGCTTACCATCCCACGCACAAACACTCACTCTAACAGACAAAACATGATTAAAGCAAATAATAAGTCAAGGGAGATTCAATATCAACGCCAACAGCAGTTTACCGCATTCAGACATATCTGTGTACAGTGGCATTATTGGCCAGCGCTTCGCCATTAGCAATTGATAAGATCAAACGTGTAGGGACACGTGTCTTGTTTTTCTGTCTGTTAAGAATATTCCTCTCATGTTCCTGTAGACATGGAAAGTTTCACGTTACAACTTTCTATGATTTTAAAGTAAAGTAACGAAATCGAAAGCTCTGGAGATTTTTTTCTGGCTTGTCAACTTTCTTGATTGAAATGACTCGATCATTTGATTCAATATATCACACTTATAGCAGAGGAAGCGTGCTTTTAAGGAGATGTAAATAATTAATGACTTTCCCCCGATATTCAGGAAATCAGATTTCTGTTGGTCCATGATCGGCCATACAAACATACTCTCTTTTCTACGTTAACAACGGTCCTACGATTTCATAGATTTTTGTAAAAGGCAAACTGGGAAGAAGTCCCAGTTATAATGTTGGTAATGGCATCATTTGTCTTACTGAGTGTGTATTAAATATAAAAATCTAATTCATATACACGCTTATAACGGATATATTTTGTTGGTCATGTTCTTGCATCATTTTACGAATAGTCGCATGTTTTTTGCATCCTATATAGAACTTTGCACAATTCAGATATTTTGTCTTGACTAGTCAATTTTAAACAACAACAAAAAATAAAACATTTTTGGTGTTTTTTTTCTTTGAGTTTGCAACACAATTCCTGTATTTTTTTCTTTAGTTTTTTTTAGATTGCTCGACAGATTTTAAACTACCTACAACAACTGCTGAATGCCTGTTACGGAGTTTATTTTGATTGTAAAAACCTGTGGACTCGGACCTAATATGGTGTCGGATCAATGAGGCTTTTGTGTTTTTTTACTTTTAATTATTTTCATAACTCGTTCTCGGGACGGGTACAGGCGTTTTCCATGGACCGAGTAAACTAGTTTGCATAGTTCGTGCGGGACGGGTTTTCCAATTAACGAGTTCAACAGTTGGTGCTGTTTTTGGTAGATGGCCCTTTGCGATAGACTCTTCCTCTAAACAACGTTACATTCCTCAAAATTTATGGAAAAATATTTAATATTACCAACGTATGAAATACCTACATACCTAGTCGGAACCAGAGAAGAATTGCGTGACAACTATTTTCGTGCCACCACCATTAACTTAAATACAGAATGTAAGATGCTGTTAGGTTCGGATGAGACAAGCTGAGTGTTACTACATTACACGTCATTCGACTGTTTCCTCTTTGCCAAGTGGTTATTTAGTATGTGTAAAATGCTAATAGTCGTATATTGTCAGAGAAAAAAACTTCCGACCGATTAACTGATTTCTCACATTTCATCTTTTCATAAATTAGTTAACACAATTGCACAAAAATATTCGGTGCTTAGAATGAACTTTATTTGTGCTGCCATTAATTTATGGATGCTACAGAAAGCATTTAACGTTTAAAATAAAACTTTTACTTTCACTATACTGAATAAAAAATTTCATTTCTGCATCGCTGACTCTTGAAACATATAGAGCAAGGTAGCGTAAAGATTAAGGGGCTGTACTTGTTATCGCAAGGTTGTGGGTTCGAGTCCCATTCCGATCGTCTTCCGCAATAAAGTAAACGCACTTTTAACGCTACGTGGGCGAAATTTCTGTGATCATATCCGCAGCCATTACGTAGACGTAGCATTATATGTTCAAGATATTACGCCACATGAACGTTGGGATAACGTGCGGGAAATCCAAGGTTTTCTTCCTGAATGCATCATGTTAAGAAATTTTAGAGCATTTTCTAGTTTTTACGTTCGAGTTCATCTACATACTCCCATTTCGGTGGCTACCCTTCCACAGACCTACCCATCAGCTTGACAACAGACGCGCGGACGTTCTTGGGCTTCCTGGGCTATGCTTAATGTTTGATCGAACAATCGTAGCCATTGAGGTGGTAGTATATAATGTTTTGGTGACGGCCGATGAAAATACAGCTAAATATCGTTTAAATGTAAAACCTAGGTTGTACTCTTACGGATCTCACCACTGATCATCAAGGATTGGTCGCTTAGGACGCTACGCTATTGGACGTAACGCTAGCATGCTTGTTCCTGCATGTCCCCGCTACTTCCATGTATGCGTTCGCCGTTGGTCGGGATCTTCCCTGGTTGATCGTCAGCGCTGGAGTACGGACAGGGCGGCTTGCGGGAGGATTGCGACACGACCAGTCGTGCTTGACTAATCGTGAGAATCCGTAACGCTTCCGTGAAAGTCCCTACTCAGACCGCCCAGACCCGTGGGAATCCGTTCTCTCTTTGCAATTATCCGTATATTGTCCGTGGCCTTAGAAGTCTCTCCGATGCCCTGATATCGCCGCAGTGAAACCGTATCAAAGCCATGAGACGCTTCCCTAAAATCATGGTTGCGATCGAAAAAAAATGCGCTTTTCCTACGGATGGACCGTAGACAGTCGATCTCCGAAATCTGTCGAGGTCCGTGCCCTCACCCGTGACAATGTGACCTAAGCTTAATGTAGCCGTAACTCAGACTTAGCAGACGAGGTGTCAGTGTTAAGACTCCCCCGGAAAGTCTTCATCACAAGGTCACGCTCTCCCCCCTCAGATGTAAATCGATACTGAACATTCGTCAGGCAAATGTAAAAGGAACATTCTAGTGCGAATCACGGCTGACTGAGGTGTATACCCCAAGGGGACTGAGAAAAGGTACAAATGAACACGCTTAATAGACCAGGAAGGCAAAGTGTAACTGACTGACAGCTTCAGTGAAATTAGATGATCAACCCCCTTATTACTTTTATTATTTATGACCATTTTCAAAACACAGCTATAGCCTTAAAATACCCAATATGGCACAATAATAAAGAATACAGGCTTCAGTGGTCCAGCGGTAGAGGACAGCTCTCAGTGCCGAACGGTCGTGAGATCGAATTTCAGCCGAAGCATTGAGATTTTTCACAGTCGGGCCCCACCCAGGGCGAAGGCCCATCAGGCTTAATGTTGAGGCTGTACACTGAGTCGAATTTTACTAACAACTGAATGCGCCTTTCGGAGGTTCCTTAGTTTAACACGCCATTCAGGAGCCTGAATGAGGTTAATTGTGGATAAACCCCTGCCACATACTCCGAAATATATACCTAGGCGATAACCTCGAAGTATTGGTAAGGCGAAAGCATGTCTCAGTCATTTTCAGTATCACTCTATCATACTCTGTTGAGCTGTTCTTGATCCTGCAGTGTCCAAAGGTCCCTTGCCGAAAAGTCTTTACCAATTTCCGAAGCGCGTATTATTTAAATCTAGCTCACCGTGGCCATCAAATTTTGCCTTAAAGATCATTACGAATATTTTAACTTTAAAAGCAAAAACAGAAAACATACATCTATATATATGCAGTTTTATAAGAAATAATTGGATTGCAGGAACTTTAGTTGTCAGCTATGTTTTTACCCAGCACTTGAATCTCGCTTAAAAGGTAACATAAGTATCTTTCATCTCCCTGAAGTGACATTTGGGGAACCGAGTATTAAAAATACATTACCAAATAGAAATCAGAAACATGTTCATGAATCAGTTTTAATTTGGTTTCAACGTTTAAGGGCACAAATGCCACAAATGACAACGTTTTTAATCAGTTTGAGTAACAGTCTAATTTAAAATTTTGTAATAGAAGCAAAGAGAAGTTGTATAAGGGAGACTCACGGAAAAAGTGGAATATTTTATTTTCTGAAAAATAAATAAGTGGAATGTGCGATGTATAGTCGTATTAGGATGGCTATATTTTTGTAGTCGCCAACACAGACATATGTCCATCCCCCATGGGCCGCCTTCCCGGTATTTGAGGGGGAAATATGCACATAAGAAAACCCACAAATCTGACCTTAAACAAGGCTTTCGAACTTTGAGATATTGGCTAAAACATCTGGTGTGTAAAATTTGAGGAATAAATCTTCAAAACTTGCAAGGTTATGGGGTTCATAGAAATGTTACATTTTAGCGGTTAAACAAGGTCTTTAGTTCTCGAACTATTCTAAGATTTTGGTAGAAACACTCTGTGTTTCAACTTTCAGGGGAAAAAATATGCAGCCCTCCTAAAGTTATTGCCTTCACAAGAGAGTACACACACAACAACTGACGACGGATTGGACAAAAATCAAAATGTCTTCCCAGCATGGGGAGGGGTTAGACATAATAAGTTTTCTCACACTGGCAAATGTGTATCTGATTATGTATACACTGTTGTGTAATTGAGCTCGCTTTTGACCATTTTATCTATTTTTGTTCAAGGTTCAGAAGTACTAGTCTTCTTGGTTTCGGACCATAAACATTGGTTTAGGATTTGAAAAAAGTTGACATTATTTCGTGACCCGTTGTTCACTACCCTGCATATCCTGTTATTTTTCTCTGCGAAGCCCACCTAACCTCTATTTGCTTGTCCGATGTCATATCTTGCCTGCAGTTATTTTTTTTATCGCCGTCTCTCAAATAAATCTCCAAATCTCCATCGTAGCTAACGGGGGTGGGGGGGGGGCCGCATAAGGACATTACCCCCCCCCCCGCATCCAGTACTCCCCGTCCTCCTGGAATTTCACTTTGTCATATAATGATTAAACACGATCATGAAATTCCTGTCACTGTTATTCGAGGATTAGAGAAATATTTCAGTATAAAACATTGGATATGCAGTTATTTATGTATTTTTTTATTGATATGATATCAATATGATTCTGCAAATATAATTTTTTATTCATTCATCTTGTGGAACTGATATTTCTAATTCGAATTAAAACATATGAAGTGTTTTACATATATTGTTACAGGTGTCTCTTTTATTGTGTGCAGCAGTCTTGCATGTGTCTGTGTAGCGCTAGCATTGTCCGTTGCCATGTGAGACGCGCAAGCAGGGCCTGCCCACGTGAGGGGTCTGACGTGTAGAAACACAGCGCTTATGCTGATCTGGAACTTTCTGGGCTTGTCGCGCTCTATGAGCGCTTGTCTTGTAATGTTCTTTGGGTGTGTATTATGTATTGTTTGGTTCTTTCGATTGTTCGTGAAATAGAAGTTTCTAGAATTTTCGGATGAAAAGTTATAAATAGAGACTGTGTTTTAGAGCCGAAGAGAGGAGAGAGAAATATTAGAGCGGACACGGAAGAGTGTGAGTCATTTTCGGACCTATCCGATAATTGCAGAAGTGTCAGGGATTCTACGAACTCTATGCAGATTTAGTGCAGCCTCTCTCCAGTTTGCTTTCAGGATTATTACAAAAACTTCACTTTTGAATAACAACATATTGATTTTGTGATTGAATTGGACTATTATTCTCTGAGAAGATTTATGTGAACTCTTCATCTGGATTATACGTTTTTAACGGACTTGTTGTCGCTGTGACAGTGGTGGTATCCAGGTACTGTACACATTATTTTTTTATACTGTGTAATTGTATTGATTAACTGTTATACTGTTGTTATACTGCGTAACTGCATTATATTGAATACATGTATTGATTTAGTGTATTGTAATGTTAGGATTTTTTAAAGAATAAATTATAATTATTTGTTAACAAAAAAAAACACTGACTTCTTTATTCTTCCCCTAGACATTTCACGCCTAGTGCTACAGAATCTGATTTTTATTTATCTCCGTAAAAAAATTCATGCTCGTCACGAGTACGTGATCTGTTGATATGAGGTTCCGTAACAATATATATATATATATATATATACATATGCTTTAGTTGCTATGATTGCTTAATATTTCGGCCCCTGTAATAATCTGCCTAGCCATTTATTGCTGTTATACCTGCCCCGCCGTATCTTTCCGTATTCTGAAGTCACTACACAGTTGATTCGTTAACGCATAATAATTATGTCAAGGTCATTGCCTCCAAAGCTTGCTAACTCAGGCATTATATGATATGAGTTTATTTGGATATAAATCAAACATGCGCATGCGCATAACAAAATACACACATGACAATCACCGAGGAGAGCACATAAAAGCATTCAATAAACACTTATTACTAATATGGTCTTCTGACTAGAAAAAAAAAAGAAATTAGTGCAAAAGCTGGTTAGAAAAAAAATTACATAAATAATGGACTAGAAATTTAATGTAAAAATATGTGTAGAACTTATTTGTAAAGCATAGATAAATAAAGAATATATAAAACAATAAATTTCAAGACTGACATAGTCATTTTTAACTTTATTAATAATTGATATTTGACAGATTCTTTCAAACAATTTTTACTAAGGCATTGTTTAGTTTATAGCGGAAGATAATTCCGTGGAAAAAAATCCAGTATTATAAAATGTCTGCAATCAACTGGGCATCCGTATTTTGTTTGTTGAACTTCTTTGATGGGACGCTGTCCTCATCCTACTCGTGTGAACCTTTTTCTTCGATGGCGGACAGGCCTTGTAACACCAGACGTGAAACCAAAATACTTGACGCGGAACACGGGCCCCCGGGAGAAATTCGCTTGTCGTTCCACGAAGTCACGCAAACAAAAACGTCCCGGCTGCCCGTTCTAGACAACCACTGAAACTTATGAAGCCAACCAAACTGAGACGCTCCTGACATGGTGACATTTTCTGTCGGAATTCTCCAGAAATATATTTTGTTGTTAAACAAATTACATTCAAATTTAGTGTTATTTAAAATCCCGCTTTGGGTAATGTGTTAATGAAGAATAATTGGATTGGGACTAGGCTTAAGAATTTGACACGTTTCTATGACGTCAGCAAAACTCTTGACCTTTAATCACTACGTTTCTCGCTAGCACAATTAATGACTCGCCCAGTTGATTCATAACTTGAAGCTCGCAAGGCAGATGAACAGACATGGCTTTTCTAAGTTTTCTATAGGGCACGTCAGAATCAATTCAATTTCTAACCTGAAAAAGACAACATGTTTTATTGGTGAGCCATTTGTTGAATCCTGGACTTAATTAAACGTTATACCACCAGATTTGTTTTTGCTGAGGAATTTCTCTCCACAATTCTCATGTTTCGACGTCCCAGTTCTTTTCCGTGAAATTACAGGGTGTTCTGGATGTAAGGTGGATCAGCCTGTAGCCGTCTGTAGAGTCTCCTTAAGGGAACAGCCCCATAACTCACGATCTCCCGGCTTAGAGCCCTGTGTTCTGCCCACAGCCGGTATTAAATGTCATTTTAAAAAGGACTCAACTGACAAATTTCTTGTTTATTTTCTTCTTGAAAAAAATCTTGTAGAGGAATTAGTGTTGTAAAAATATGACCAAAATGGGAATCCCATGATATATATTTTTATGTAAAATATATCTAAACTTTGACTTAGATGATGCAGGGTTGCATTAGACAGCTGTCTTGGCCTAATGTGATCAATGGCTACAGCGTTATTCTCATGGAACGGGTGTAAAGACTCATGGTTTCCCCCATTTCAGATTACCCCCCGGTAATCTATAAATTCGATTCCAGATTACCCCAAGGGTGCAGTCTTAACGTAATTTCAGCATAGCCCTGCTCTGTTCAGAATACCTCTCGCTGATATAATCAAATGATAAATCCTTATGCTTTTTTTCGCGATATTTATTCTGAGTAAACCAAGTAAAAAATACGAGATTTAAAAGCTGAAAAAAAATTGTCGCATATGTCACACATGTTAATTAAATTGTTAATTATATTTATATTTACTCATGTAGTTGACCAACGCTCATGGTATTTTACATGCATACATAAGACATAAAGTTTTAAATATTCAACATGTTTGAGAAAAACCTGTAGTAAGAAATTATAAGAAGTTTAAGTATAAAAACACAAAGGACCAACAGTTTTGAGGGGTTACCTGAAATCGTAGGGGTCATCTGCATTCGATTCAAAGTTTCCCCCAAGGGTAATATTAGATCGATTTCAAGTAGCTAGGAGTGTTCTGACTTCTATTCCATATTACCACAACCCCCGGGGTTTAATCAGAAGTGGGGATAATTTTAAATAGCGTCACCGTGAGGATGGACGTCTGGTATTTCCTGATGACCTCATCACGGGTCTATGTTCACCTCAATGTAAACTATCTCGGCGTCCTGATGGAATATGTTACGGTTACCTAAGGGAGGCTAGGGCTGTCTGAGATGCTGACGGATTGTTCGACCCACTTCATATTAAGAAACCTCATGCAGGCAAATGAAAAACTCTCAATATTTGAAATCTGGTAATATTCCATAACAAATCAACTTGGTTTACTGGAAAAGTTTGACAGCGATCGCCAGTGAACTAAACCATGTAGCAGCTAGGCATGGGTGCAATTTCGTAAGGGACATGTTACTTACCGGCTCTAACTGCAAGTAGTTCATCAAATATCAATGAACTGCAAATGTTTCGGAATAGAAAAACCTGCAAAATGACGAAAATATGAAAGATTTCCCCATTTTTTCACCATATTGTGGTACTTTGCCATTGGTCGCATGGTTAAAAAAAAACCCTAGCCGACTTTGGATGTAATGTTGATGATAATCTTTCTAAACACTATATACCCACTAGGAACGTGTAAAATATTTATCATGTTTATATTTCTAGATTAACAACCGTACACTTTCATTTGCAACAAGTTAGAAATAGGAAGAAATCTATCCAAGACTGTTATTTATTATTTTTTCCAAGGGATAACGAATTAAACTGTTGCTAACGAATCATGCAACCTGAACCAATTTGAACAAAATAATGATAAACTGTATGACTGTAATAATCGACACTTCTTCATTCATTCTCAATTTTCATTTATGCAATGATAACCCTTTCTGAATTTTTCACATTGAATATGTTACAAGAATATCAGTTTTAAGCAATACATATATATATATTATATATATATATTTACGTTACACATTTCAGGGAAAATATTAGGCCGATCCCCGAATTCGAACCTTTGTCGGTGGCCTACACGTCCGGCGTTCTAACCACTTCGCTTAAAAAAAGCAAGCTTTACTAGCGAGACAGTTATTTCCGCTTTTATGTGCACCTGGTAACAATATATATATATATATATATATATATATATATATATATATATATATATATAACACTCTGGAGAAAAACAACACTAAATATTCACAACAGTCTGTTTCACGGGATGCGACCCGATCATCAGGTGAATATGGTTAGAATGAAGCTAACGGCGTGGTTTGAAAAGCCGAGACTTTACGAGATTACGAGATTATGCTTTGTGCGATTCGGGGCGGGGGTGGGGGGGGGGGGGGCACGTGGAAGACTGACACTGATCCTATTGTCCTCGGGGGCACAATAGGATTGGTCGGGGTACACGTGCGATACTGGAACATAACAGGGCAAAGAGGTTATTTTAATGTTTATATATAATATAAAGATATATACCAGGATGCTCAATTAGCATATTAAACTGATTATTAATAGGGTCTATGAAGCAGTGAACATATTAGTAGTATAAATATGATATAAATAAACATATCCTATGAACATACACAATATACAAGGCACAAAACAATATAAGAGGCAAATATACTATACTACACTCATAACAAGTGGAATCCACTCGGTAAACTCACCATGCTGTAGTGGTAACGTCATGTCCCTCAGCGAGAAAACAACTACCTGAACAGGTAAGTCTGCTCAGTGGATCCTCGTTGGGGGAGGGGGGGGGGTTGGTTTGAATGGGGGGCCGTTGAATATTAGTACGAATGCTAGGTTTTAAAATATTTCAGAGTGAATTTGTTTTGATGGCGGCACTTGGAGAGAATTTCAGCTCTTGAGTTCAACAATGATCCAGGGGGGGGGGGGGGGGGGGGCGTTGCTATAAGTAGCTTTTCAGACAAGCAGAGATCACACTTCCTAGTACCACAGAAGTAAGGTGCTGCCTTGGCAGATATTTCCCAGGAGAGCTTGTAATTGATATTGTTGTCTTTTAGTGACCAAATGTGTTTAGACAGTTCAGTACTTTTAGCGTGGGATCTGTTACGATATCTCATTGTTATACACAGAGTCAAGAACAATAGCAGGCAACTGGTGTACATATCCTGTACTTTTTACATTTTTGCTTGATGCAAGACCATCTATTCATTTACAGCTCAGACCACCATCACATATATCATTCTTCGGACTCTTTATATATAAAGTATCGTGCGAGTGGGGCGATTTTTTTTCATTTGTTTTTTTTTTCTGGTCCAGATACAATAAATTTACCAGCCTGCCTAGAAAATACAAACAATTGCTTCAATTCTTAAAATTGTAATTGTTATTAACACTTAATTTAGTTTTTCCTTTTTGAGATGACAAGCGTGTAAAATGTGGAATACGGAAATGTAAACAAGATCATACTTAATTTATCTCTAAAGCAACAGTACTAACCGCCCGTCACGTATTTATTTGAAACAAGCAAATGTTTGCCGATATCAAGGGACCGTCTCTCTCCACCGTACCGCGCCGAGGATAATGGGTAGAAATGACCGCGGCAGGGACAGGGAAGCCATCGTATCAGACATTAAATGCGGCTGTGAGAGTGGAGTAGTTATTTTTTATTTCAAATCTAGAGTGAAGTACGACTAATACCAAATACTCGTTAAAGACCTGGGCAGCGCCTGGATTGCGCCGCAGTATCTCTCAGTAAGCCCGGTCAGTCATTAAAAACAGACAATAAACCCGGAAAAAGGCGATGGCTCCGCCGCTGAACCTAATTATTTGTTCGCATCCACAGTGATTTCGATAAAAAAAACTAAGGGACCCATCGGGCACGAGGCTCAGCTGACTGGCGTGTTGGTATTGGCTATGATACTTGAATGTATTCATGTTTAGTTTAAACATATATATTTCAGTTGAACTGTACAAGTAGAAATATATGCTAATCGAGGTGCTCGATGACTAGATCTAGAAGGTACTGGATAAATTCAGTACATCTGGTTGGTTCTTTAATTATTTGTAAAAAGCCAGCATTATAGAATACACTCCTTAAGCAATTACCAAGATCATTCTGTGCATTAATGGTGTGACCGGTAAGTAATGCATCTATAAATAAAATATCCCACGATCACTAAAACATCTAGACTACAAAGCACAGCATTCTCAACTGAAATTACAAAACCCAGTAGAAATTCATCTCTGGTTTGAGCATTTTGGCCTTGCGGTTTTATGATATGTACCTGCAGTGATTGTCTCTTTGCAAGTTCTTAGTTCAACCCATATATTGTTTTATTTTCCATGAGGTCCGTTCTTGAAATAAATGAAAATTCGTTTTTATGGACATCGCGACCCCTCCTCCACGTCTGTCCCCATCAACTCTTATGATTCGGTAGCATTGTAACTCTACCTATGAATCAGTTATTGAATAATCTAAGTTTCACTCAGACACATAACAGAAACGTCCTGATTTCTACATAAATACTTCAGTTCGTCTAACTTGTTTCTGGAAAGCAGGCTCCAAATGTTTATATGATATACACTAAAAATACAACGATTGTTATATGGTCCCGGGTTCATGTGAATATACATGTTTTTATACTGCTTACTCTGAGGGTGTCGTTATATGCCTGTTAATCTATGCAAATGAGGTCATGGTGACCCAATTACCCATGTGGAGGAAAATGGTGGGTTGGGGTCACATTGGCAAGATTCAACATAAGTGATTATGATATTTGTCATGATTAAACAATTTCTACTGGTTTTAATGAACAAATAAGAGAATATAGAATTTAGGTCGCCGTGCCCTTAAAGGAGGTTTTCTAGTTCTCTATTTAAGATTGAATAAGTGAATAAAGTGTAGATATATATATATATATATATATATATATATATATATATATATAAATGAAACGAGATTTCAGCCAGGTCTCCCTGTGTGTAATGTTCGGCTTTAAACTGGAGCTGCATTTTACGACTCAGAAATTAGACTGCTTTAGTCCACCGACTGTCGGAGTAACATGCTATCCAATATCAAACACTGAACTGTAAACCTCGATGAAGCGGCAAATTGTTTTGTCATTTTTGACAGGGCTGCAATTAGGCTGTCACCTAAAATAAATAGGACCGACCATACGATATGTTTCTTAACTAACAAGAATAACAACACCTAGCAAGTGTAAAAAAAATCCTTAATATCTAAACATTTTAGCAGACTCCATGTATGTTTTTTGAATTGCATGCAAACGACAGCCAAGTCGGGCGAGGGACCGGAAATGACTGCTAACATGCCGTTACCATTCATATAGATGGAATCTACACTATGCTTTTACTGCCCCATGTATTCTTTTGTGTTCAGTCATCATTCTTGGACTAATGTCAAGATTACACGGCGTTTTCAGCAATATCGACGCAGCAGGATGGATGACCGTAGAAGTGCAGTTTTCCCTTGTATCACCATTAGCGTCTCGATTCAAAATAGGCCTATATGTTACATGTAAAAGGCTATTGAGTCGTACATTCTCGGCTGTAAAATACAAATACCTTCCTGTATTCCCCTTGCTAATCTTAAATCGATTTTAACTTACACACGCGCGAAGTCTGAACCTAATTTCAGTTTTCGCCGCTCCATGATTCAGCTAAATGAAATTTTCTTGTGTTTGTCAGTCAGGAAAGAAAATTAAAAAAAAATATTGCAAACTGTAAAATCATATTGATAATAATATTGAAAAAATTAAAATAAAGGAACAACTCATTTGATTGGGTAATGTGAACTCATTGGGGTGGGATAAAATCGATTTGAAGTTATTCAGGTAGGTAATCCGAAATCGGTTTCAAGTTATTATCAGCACCCCCCCCCCCCCCCGGGTCAACTGATGCAATTACCTGAATTACCGGGAATTACCTGAAATCGCTTCACCAGTCCTGACTGGTCGGTCAGCGATCTCTGTTTGTGTCATCTTTGATGGACAGACTGGGGTAACCTGACGCAGCAGACATATACAACTGGTTTGCTTAGTGAAATCGTGAGCCGGTTTTTGTTGACACCGAGACACATGAGGTTGTGACCCATAGTCTGGGGCACATGTAGACGAGATTAAAGAACATACAAAAATATCTTTCCGATATAAAGAGACTACATGATGTCTTAGAGAATTTTGCTTTTACAGACAGGTTTTGTCCATATACATGTTACTTTGTAAACATGCCTTTAACCGACAGGTATTCAGTAACATCCATTTCTAACAACCTGGTGCTAATAAGGTTCAGACACCAAATCTTAATGTGTAGTTTAAAGTCCATGCATGTACATTTCTAAACAGCCCAAGAAAGCAGCAGGGTAGCAAATAAGGAAAAGCACTGGGCGGTTTTTTATTTGAAACTTCTGCTCCAAGGGTTGATTTAATTATCTTTTAATTTCTTCCTTATGGTATCCTTTATTTTTAATACTTATATTCTACAGTTGTCTTTTTGGTCCTATATATAATAATTATTATAATGAAAATCATATAAAAACAAACCGGCCATAACGCGGAATGTATATAAATTATATATATATATATGTGTGTGTATATATATATATATATATATATCTATATATATATATATATATATATATATATTGTTACGGAACCTAATATCAACAGATCACGTAGTCGTGACGAAGAAAGATTTTGTAATGGAGATAAAAAAAAATCAGATTATGTGACACTAGGCAGCGTAAAATGTCTAGGGGAATGAATAAAGAGGTCAGTGGTGTTTTGTTAACAAATAATTATAATTTTATTCTTAAAACAATCCTAACATCACAATACACTAAATCAATACAATTTCACAGTATAACAACAGTACAACAGTAAATGAATACCAGTATATAAATAAAATGTACAGTACCTGGATACCACCACTGCCACAGCGACAAAAAGTCCTTTTTAACGTACAACCCAGATGAACAGTTCACATAAATCTTCTCAGAGAATAACAGTCCAGTTCATTCACAAAATCAATCCGTTGTAATCCCAAAATGCTCTTGTTATAATCCCGAAAGCAAACTGAAGACTATATAAGACCGTCACAGATTTAGAAGAAAATCTATAATTGCCTCACTTATCGGAAAGGGTCCACAACTGACTTACACGGTTCTGTGTCCGTTGGAATAATTCTCTCCTCTCTCTTTGGCTCTTTTTTGGCACAGCCCTTTATTTATAACTTTCACCTCAAGCCGAGAATTTTCCATTTCTCGAACAATCCAAAGAACCTAACATGATACACAGTACACGCGCGTTACAGGAAACATCTAGAACAACATCGCTGTGTTTCTACATATCAAGGTTTACACGCTGGCCGGCCCGGCTCGGCCAGGCGAGAAAGCCCCAGACCAGCAAGACCGCTGCTTACACGTAAGACCTAACGCGTGAGCCAGACTATGCCGTCATAGCAACAAACAACGCCAGCGCTGAACAAACACACTGCTGCTTACAATAAAAGAATCATCTATAAAATTATATATATATGTATATATTATTTTTGTAAACTGCTGATCATCTCAACTGCTCTGGTTATACAACTGATTATAATGCTGAAAACATATACGCTAAAATAAAATGTAAAATACAGGAAAACACCGCAAACCAATTATGTATCTCTAAATTCAGGAATAGTTTTAAAATAGAATGAATTCTGTTTCTACTTGAAAAGTTCCTAGTTATTCACATCATAAGTATCATATTACATCATAAGTACTAATAATTTGCCCACGCTACCTTAAGCTGCATATCGAAATTAAGTACAACCAAAGGTTTTCGTTTTTGTTCGTTGTACTTTCAGAGTCATATATATATATATATATATATATATATATATATATATATATATATATATATAATTTCCGAAATCCTCTCTCTCTCTCTCTCTCTCTCTCTCTCACACACTTTACGATGTTAGCTATTACTTCGTGTAGCTCGTGAAAAAAATGGATTTCCATGCGCTGAAACACTTCCTCACTTTTTTCAAATAAATATAGAGAAAGAAAAAAAAAGTATCATGTTTTTGCAACATAACATTTTGCTATAAAGAAACAAAATTTGGGTTATATTGTTACCTAGAAACAAGACAAAGAGATGTTAATCGGTGAAATCAGACTTCACCATATAAAAGAAAGAGTGTATATAAAACGATTTCACGTGTCATGTAAACCTAAGGAAACATCTCTGCTGTTTCCCAATAAATGACATGAAAAACGGAGATGATGGGAATGCCGTCCTTTTTTCTACTCTCGACCTTTATGCTCTCAAAGAAGAGCGCGCGCAAAAAAAGTAAATGGTAAGCCGAGTCGTTGATCAATTCACTGCGCTACTCCTCAATACTACCATACCCTATAAGGCCAACCTGTGTAGTTATATATATTTCAATAATTTCCCAGAAAGCTGCATATTGCAGTGGCGGCCTAATTTTGAACTTAAGAGTTTTACATTAAATCTCCAGTTAATAACTTTAAGACTCTTTGCAATGATCTGACAGATGAGACTTGTCCCTGCATCAGTAGCCATCTTTGTCATAGCTGTGTCTTTAGAATGTTTACATGACATCATCCAATTATGAGCTGTCAATTGAGGGTGATTTGTCAAAATAATAATTATGTTTCTTAAAAAAGGGTTAAGGCCCTTTAATCTTCTACCCTACATTACTATTTTCCCCATGAAATGTAACTAATAAAAATGTTCATTTCCAAAGACATGTGAACATGAAGGCATGGAACGGAATATATTTGAAAAAAACACAGTCATATGAATTATAGCCATTCTGAAATATAAATGGTTAGTCTAGGTTACATCGTGAAACACTTCTTGTCAACAAATACAATAATACTGTAATGATCCCCTTCTCGGAGCCAATTTTAAGTTAATATACTTGTGAGCAAGTGACCCAGGGATCATTGCGTTCAGCTAATCTCTGCCACTGAGAAATTCTATCAATTTATATTACTCTTCTTTTAGTATTTTTGTAAATGTGTTTGCGGAAATGTTTATTAAATTAAATTCTTTAAATTTTCTATCGTGAGAGATTCATATGTGTAAATGATGCATGTTCTTTCCATCTATGCATGCAATGTATAGAATGCATTTGCTAGGTTACTATAGTGCCACCCTAATTTATAAGTCTAAAAAATATGATTAAAAATGCGTAAACATAAAAATAATGCAGATGGCGCCGCCATTCATTGCACAGCTGATTGGGCGCTATAAGATCAATAAGATCAGTAAGATGCGTACTATCATATTTGAGATATCTTATCTAATTAAGTATGTATTAAAAATACTCGCAAAATTTAGGTCAACGTAACCAAATATAAGGTATGCAAAAAAAATCATCAAGAACCTACCCTGATGTAAAGTTAGAAGCTACTATGCCAAACGTTTAAGGGGCCTTTGCACAGAATAGCGACCTTTCTGCCTTCCGTGTGCGACCACAAAATTTACCAGGTCGTCGTAGGAGGCTCAAAGAAGGCAGAATGGTTGCCTAGGTCGTTCAAAGGTAGTACACAGGAGTTTCAGGCATCGCCATGGACGCCGTGGTCGCCGTGAGTTTTTGAACATGTTCAAAACAATCGCACGAAGGTCGCTGAGGTGGTGGGTTGCTCAAAGGTGGCTCAAAGGAGGCAGAAGGGAGGCACAAACATTGCCGTAGTTGTAGAATGGAGGCACAGTGGTCGCTCTGGTGGCACAGTGGAAGCAGAGGGAAGGCAGCCAAGAAAATGCCCTAATGCTGCATTTTGGGAGGTTCGAGGGAGGCACAAGTATCGCTGAAACGGTTATGGAGCAATTACACAGAAACAGGATTTTCCGGGGTTAGGCGACCATTGAGCGTTCTGGTCATTTGTTGGTTGCTCAAAGGTGGCACAAAGGTGGCAGCCCTGTGTAAAGGGGTCTTTACGATGCCTTGTTAACTGACGGACGACCGGGCAGACGGGTGGTCTTTATAGGTCAGATGACCTATAATCCGCTTAGCTTAATCCTAAGGCTCGTACCATATTCCAGATGTACATACATTAACGCAGAACAATAACTGAATCAATCTGCTGGGTTATTTAATTTGATGAGGTCTTTTCTTATAAACAAGAAGGATTATTAGGGATAATATCGGCTTTGGGATTTTAAAGAGAATAATCCTTATTCTTTCATCTAAAAAATCCAGACATATTTGTTGTATCTTATATCTGTGTCTGAATGCCAGGTTGTTATACACGACCAATCGACAGTTATCCCTTTAACAAGATGTCTCCGGAGAGCTATTTCAATACGGCTATGTCTGGCTTCTTGCCGGAGCAAAAGGCTGGTCTTAGGCCAGGCTAAAAAATTCTTCTACGAACTCTCAGGCCAAAATGTCTTTGTATTTTTTCTCTTTTTTAAAGGGTGAGAAAGTATGAGCTGGAATTCAAATAGGTCCGACAGTTGTAAGAATAGTGCAGATAACCACACAAAGGTGACTCCACTTTACATGACACCTTTTATGAACGATTTTTTTTTTGCATTGGTAACACAATTAATTATTACGTTAAATGAAGGAGGGCAAGAATTTCAAAAATACACATTCATTACACTGTGGCTCAACACGATTAGAATCCCCCCGCCCTTCCCCTCCCCTCACCCGGACTCAAATAATTATCTGCAAAAAATAGGGTGGGGGCAATAATGTAAAACAATTTATATTTTTTGTAGCCTTAGAGACACAAGTTGTACCATAAAATAACAAATCATATCAATCTTAAGTCGGATTGATAAACTAAAGTCGGAAAAAACTAAAAAAAAATTACTAATTGATATTTTCTTATGAGAATGTTTTATTAAATATTCATCAACCCCTACAGGCATCGAGTCTTTGGCCCTGCTACATTTTTGGCCGGTACAGGGGCATTTTTTTTATCTTCTTTTATCTATTCGTAAGGCGTCAGTTTCAGTTTAGCAGGACGTTCGTCAAAGCTGGCTTTAGGACAATCTGCGTCTCAATGTGTCTTGTTGACAGTCCATGACTCAAGGTGTCCACGCTGCCGCTTAACACTGAGCCCGCTCTGTTAGCACCCCGTTTTCCACATGTTTACTGAAACACTGCGATAAGGTCAATGAAATTTGGTTTCAACCAAAGATTTGGCTCAAATTAACAATTTATTTATATACAATATAAATTATAGAAGCTAAAATGCGCGATTCCGAAGTCACCGTAACAGGGATATAAATAAATGATGTATTACATATAACGATCTTTTAATAGTACACTTAAAGCCCTCCATGTGCTAAGATGTCCAGGGGTTCCAATAGAAAATTAATAATGAAAACTAACCTGTGTTATATGAGGGTAATGGGCTCATTGACCAGAATCGGGGCTGTATATAAATAGATGGCGTAGACATTAATGTGGTGAAGAGGGAAATGTAGTCCTTTCAAGTAAAATCGTTAAGAATTGCTTCAAGGAACTTTACATAAACAGTGGTGTTTCTGTGGTAAGGCCTTCACGGAATAAGTAATATTTTGTCACCATGTGCTTGTGAAATGCAAACAATGCAAACAAAAGCTGTTTCCTTGAAATGTGATTTTTTTCTGTTTTAAAGTTTGACAGCTGAGACAAGTATTCCTTGCCGTCACACAGTGCCTGTCAGGAGAGATTGGTTTTGAGTAGAACACAGCAGTAAAACATGAGCAATGTTGACAAACGGGGAAAAATAATGTAACCTTGGCTGGGTGCTTGCATAAATGCGGAAGCTGAAAGGTCCCAATATTCTAAATGCCCTTTGCAAAATTCTGATTTACCTGATTTGCCGCTAGGTATCCTTGAGGAATGAATTTCTATTAATTTGGCTGCCCCCAGAATGTTATAAACAGGTGGGTGTAAAAAACCTTGTGTGCATAGGGGTTGGCATTTTCTGGGCGAGTAATATATAAAAAAACTTCAAGACATTACTTTAGTTGATTGATGTCGGAAATCGGAAATTTTTACCACTTACAGGGCTGGGGTAGAGGTTGGGAAGGCAACTATTAAACACTATTGCGGATACCCATAAAGGGTTTCCATACAGTAGTAATGGTTTGCCTTGTTGGAAGTATGAGCTATGTTGTATGTATGTCTGCTTATTATATTTGGTCATATTCGCTACTCAATTAACTCAATTTTGAACACTCTAAGCATGGGCCTTTTTAGCGGGGACAATCCAGAGGAACAGAGACAGAAGCCCCCCACCCCGAAATAAGGACAGCTGCTTAAATTTTCGACAACTCCGACCGTCTCCTCAACAAGACAAATCCTTTCTTCCACAATATCATAATTCTCTTCGCCCTTACCATACATAAGGGAATGTATTTAATTTCATCAAACAAAAAGTATTTATTTTTATTTTATGCACTGTAGCATACATAATCTACATTAACTTTAAACATTCAAAAACATGGGCTATCATTTATTCTAATCAAATGAAGCAATTGACACAAGCGATATCCTTCCTATCCTATCCTTCCTATGAGTTTTATAATGGAAAGATTATTGAGAAAACTATAAACTATCAATAAATTGAAGAATTATCGCGAAATTTAAAATTAGTTGTTATATTAAACTAAAATGTGAGGGGGACCAAGGGGACAACCTTTGTTCCCTAACCCTAGAAAATGAGAGTGACATCAGAAGCGGACACCCCCCCCCCCCTCCTTTTTTTTCAGCCGCCTCAACATTTTTAAGGGTTCCAGTACCATGTTTGCCTGCCGAACCCCCCCCCCCCCCAACACACACACACACTCTTTCCGGACTGTTTTACAACCTCTCCTGTGGTATGGTCCCAGTTATAAGCAACATAACCCAAACCAGGCAGCCTGAGACAGGCGAACAGTGAAGAGTCTTCCTCAAACGCAACACACACTTTAGTTCTTAGCAGGCGGTGAAACCGATTCCCAGCAATTCAGCAAGTGAGAGAGATAAATGGAGGGCAGGGAACCGGAGAAATGCCACTGATTTAGCTCGATTTTGCTGGTAATTTGCCTTTATATCGGGCTCTGACCAGGAATTGGGTATTTCTGACTGAATACTGTTCCTAGGACATTTCTCCTTAACATGGGAGCGCTCTTGTCTAACCTGAGTCATTTTGGCATATCTTGTGTCTTCTAATCCTGTGGTCCTTTAAGTTTCCCCTGTAGGTGGTATTTGTGATTCCGTGGTCCTTCTGTTTACCTTGTAAGTAGTACTTTGTGATCCCGTGGTTCTTTTGTTTACCTTTTTTTTACGAAGACAAATTGTCGAGGGGAAAAATCCTGGGCCGATCCGGGAGTCGAACCCAGGTCGGTGGTGCACAAGTCCGGCGTACCAACCGCTTCGCTAGCAAAGCAAGCTTAACTAGCGAGACAGTTCGATCCGCTTTTATGTCACCCCGTAACACACCCCCTCTTAAGAGCGTTCTGCTATCAGAACAAGACTAATTATCCCAGGAGTCACACTTTGGTGAGCTTATTCTCTGGGCCACAAAGTTAACCGTCACCTTAGACGAGACCCAATTTTGTTACGAAGACAAATTGTTGAGGGGAAACATCCTTGGCCGATCCGGGAGCTGTACCCAGGTGGGTGGCGCACAAGTCCGGCGTACCAACTAGCGAGACAGTTCGGTCCGCTTTTATGTCATCCCGTAATACTTGTAAATGGTATTTTGTGATCCTGTGGTTCTTTTGTTTACCTTGTACGTGCTACTTTCTGATCCGGTGTTATTTTGTTTACCTTGTACGTGATATTTTGGGATCGAGTGGTTCTATTGTTTGCCTTGTACATGGTATTTTGTGACCATGCGGTTCTATTGTTTACCTTGTACATGGTATTTTGTGACCATGCGGTTCTTTTGTTTAACTTGTACGTGGTATTTTGTGATCCTGTGGTTCATTTGTTTACCTTGTACACGGTATTTTGTGAACCAGTGGTTCTTTTGTTAACCTTGTACGTGGTACTTTGTGATCATTTAGTTCTTTTGTTTTCCTTGTACGTGGTATTTTGTGTTCCGTGTTTCTCCTGATTGCCTGGTACGTGGTATTTTGTAATCCTATGGTTCCTTGTTTACCTTGTACGTGGTATTTTGTAATCCTATGGTTCCTCGTTTACCTTGTTCGTGCATGGTATATGTGATCCTGTGGTTCTTTCGTTTTACTTGTGCGTGGTATTTTGTGATCCTGTGGTTCTTTTGTTCACCTTGTGCATGGCATTTTGTGATCAAATGGTTTTCCTGTTTATCTTGTACGTGGTATTTTGTGATTCTGTTCTTTTGTTTTGTTTCCCTTGTACGTGGTATTTTGTGATTCTGTGGTTCTTTTGTTTACCTTGTACAATGAATCTCAAGATGCAATGGTGCTCCTGTTTACCTGGTACGTGCTATTTTGTGATCCTGTGGTTCTTTTGTTTACCTTGTACCTCGCATTTTGTGATCAAATGGTTCTCCTGTTTACCTGGTACATGGTATTTTGTGATTCTTTGGTTCTTTTGTTTGCCTTGTATAGGATACTTTGTGATCCTATTGTTCTTTTGTTTACATTGTACGTTGTCTTTGTGATCCCATGGTTCTCCTGTTTATTTTGCACGTTTATTTTGTGATCCTGGGTTTTTTTGTTTATTTTGCATATGCTCCTTTATGTTCCTGTGGTTCTCTTGTTTACCTTGTACGTGATATCTTGTGATCCTTTGGTCCATAATTCGATAATTTACTTGGGATTGCAGTAATCTGTTGTTGTCAAAGTAATAGAAGAGTGAATTCAAATTTCCCTTGATCCATGTTTATGATTATGATTATGTACATTAATGGTTTTTCCGCATCATACTTGGACCTTGTTTCCTGCAGACCCCTATCCCCCCTCCACGGACTCATCCAGGGCAAAAGCAAGGCTCACGGAAACGAGGACGGTAACCCATACCCAGAAAATATAAATTTCCACATAATACGTTATAAATATTTAGGTAATGAAAGTAATTTTGCTCAATTTCCAACGCCTTTCCTAACTATAATTTACATTTGAGTTGAACATTCAAAATAACTCAATAGGCTTTCATTGATGATTCAATTATACCATTGAAGCAAGATATATCCTACATTTTCTCATTATGAAATGCACATTTGAAAGAATATCGAGGTAAATGCGAAGAAAATAGAACGAGCAAGACGGAATATAAATTGGCTCTGTAAAAAAATCATACCTTTATTCCCCCAAAAAGTGAGCGGGACAAATGATGCTTGGTCCCCTCAACTTGAAAAACGAAAGGGACTTGTCAACCAATCTCCCTGAAACAAGATCATGGCATCATCCGGGAAGAAACTGACAAAATAGTATAATTATTTATAATAATCTTATCGACAAAGACAATAGTCATGACCCATGTTTCAGGGTGTACAAGTCACACTGTCATTGTGATATAATCATCATTTTTAACATAGCGATTTCCCAATAATTCCTTCATCCGATTTGTATTTTTTTTTTCATATCTATCTATATACTACTAAAATTGCCCTGTCTGTTTGTCAAAGAAAAATCGCAGAAACGGGCCATGACAGTGGGTCGGTTTTGCTATCATCTTTACTCACATACCCTCACTTACAGAATGCATGCTAATTTGTTCCTTCCACTTGCACAAAAAATGACTTCCAGGCAGCATAACATTACAGGTATATCGGTCTGTCGCGCTCTCCACCTCGCCATTGCTGACCTTTACCTTGACCCCTTACCACCGAGACAAATAATTGGTTCCCTGCCACCAGACGTCCCTACCTTACGGGTCTCCGAAGGTAGCTACTTTACGAATCTGGGGACACACTTCGCGGACACACTGCTTTTGGCGGCAACGGGACCCAACGGGTCCCCTTTTCTAGCTAAGTCTATATTCTTTCAGTGAGAAAATTTAGGATATTTAAAGTATCACTTCCCTCGTTGAATTATTGTGTTTGCTTGTAGTATGTTTTAAATAGATTTGAATCTCTTAGATTTAAAACAAATTTAAATCATGAAAAGTTTTGAAAATTGAGAAAAAAAATACTTTTGTACAGGCGATATGTGAAGCAAAGAAGAGGGGTGGGGGGGGGGGGGGGTTCTTTCCGGATGAGATTTTGAGTGAGGTTCCTTATTCTGTTCATGATATCATGGACTGGTCCTTCACATTTTCTTTGGAAACTAAACCAATGACAATAATTGATTATCGAATTTAAAACCTCTGAGCAATTCTTAATCCTGGTTTATATTAAGTCCTTGGGATTCTGGGTTAATTCCCGCAACGAGCAGTCGATCGGAAGAATTCCGGTCACGTGTTCGTCGTTTGGCGTGAGCGGCCACACAGCATGACGCGTGATGAATCTGTCTGCCAGTGATAACATCCAAATAATTGGCCGCTGTTCGAGACCTCTGTGTCGACCAATGCCGCAGACAAACCGATTACGTAAGGCGGGAATTGATACTCTAATTAGCATTTGTGAAACCTGCTATTAACTCAAATGCTGTGAGGCAATCATAAATATAATTGATATCATTAGGTTCCACTTAATATATATATATATATATATTTAGGTGAGAATGATGGTGTGTGCGTGTATGCGTGTCAGTGTGTGTGTTTTTGTTATATTTAGCATCAGTTGGTCAAATTCTAATATAATATATTTTCTTTAAATATAAACACAAAACACCGGTTTGAAGCTTGAAGTAGCTTGCAAGCTTGATTTGTGAAGTTGCGCGGTATGGCTGTTAGTTGGATAACATGAAAGGAATTTTTGTTCAGTTAAATATATGAAACAATATTTAAAATATGATTAATGAGATGTTGCTTTTATACAGACACGTATTAATGGGTCATATTTGTGGCTGTCTCTGATAGCACCTGTCTCATTTGGCCCGATAGCGTCTGATCGTGTGTTGGCGAGATGTTTGTCACACATTTGTGACAGGCGAAGTTAGGTGACAGTCTGAAACGCCAATCAGACCGTACCAAAGGTTACCTGTATCTGGTTTATCTATAATCAGAAGCGAGGCAGTGTCTGGCTGTCAGTATCATTAAACGTTTACTGTTTTTAAATGGACCTAATCACATATCAGGCATGTTTAATATACAGGAAATATAGCCTTTCAACTATGAAATGATATGGTATCCTCGATATATTACGTTCTAAATGCGTTTGCTTTTTTTCTATACACAAGTGAAAAAAAATAAAACCTTGCAGCGGGCGCGATCAGTGCCAGAAACATAAACCAAACCCGCACGCCAGCTCATCTAGTCTCGCCTGATACATGAGAATACAAACTCCCACAGAAACATTAGCTCTTTGTCTCGTTTCAAAGTACCAAAAACAAGCAGGGCCGAGACATGTTAGCAGAGCAAGAAAAGGGTATTCACTGACCTTTTTGACGTCAGACAAATTTCGTGGGAAATATGTCGGCCAGTTAGGTCTACGTCTCATAATGCTATGTATATAGCGTTTTGTCAGAACACTGGAGAATGACTTTAAAATATAAAATTGCACACCAAATACAGACAAAGAAGGCGCTGAGGTCGACAACTCGTGAATGCACATATGATCTAAGGTTTGTAGGATTCGCATTTAGAGCTCGAAGCCGTGTTAGTCACACACATACCGCTGGCTTGGACAAAAAGTCGGCTGACTTTAGAAGTAAGCAGAGTTTCCTGGCTGGAATCGGCTGGTAAATGTTGGTAGACTTTAATTGACCTGAAAGCCTATTCATTTGACGATGTTGCAAAGAATCTATGCTTGGCTGAGGGGCATAATAGAGCAGGGTACCAGTCTATAGCGGCTTCTAAATATACCAAAGGCGTAGGTATAAACGTAGTAAATAGGAAAATGTAGTCCGTTTAAGTATGTTGGATAAGAGTTGCATCAAGGCAAATTACATTAACCTTGGTGTTTCTGTGGTAAGGACTAAACGGAATAAGTGATATTATGCAGAATGATTTTCTCTGAAATGCAACAAATTTGGATTTGGAAGTTTGATAGTTGAGACAAGTAGTCCCGGCCGTCCAACAGTACCCAAACAGAAGACATTCATTTCGAATAGAGACAACATTTGGCGGAAAGGTGGGGTGGCGATAACTGAATGACCCACGCCTTATCTGCATTGAAATCCCCCAGGTTTCAGCACCAACCTCCTCTCTTCCCCCATCCTTCTTTTATTACCAATTACGCCCTTGTAGTCATTACTGTCAGACTAGTATCCAAACTTACCTTTACGCGCTCAATATCACATTACCAACTAAGTAGACCAAAGTAGCGATATTTCAAATACCTTGACGCGATAATCAATACAGTGCACGTCTTTAATCATGGTCTGCAGCTGACTAACTAGTTATCTGAAGTTCAGGGAAATCTTTTGTGTTCTTTGTGAACGGATTACTTTATATTTCATTCGGCGTCGGACTTCAGATGGACGGTGGGCAGGTAATGTCGTATTAATTTCACAACCGGTGACGATAGAAAGACGTCCAATATGAAAGAGTCATATAATGTACATCGGATACGCTCTGACGTCTTTGTATAATTACCTAAAGGCAATTCGAAAGGCATATTAGGGAAAAGAACCTCATATGGACATATTAATATAGGATATAAAGGAAATACGTCTTTGACCAGTCGCTTCTATACTTACAGGATGTAATTTCCATGCCGCCGGCAAAATCTGGATTAATTTACTATACTACCGACGGTCACATTGCTTATTATTTACGGAATAAACAAAGAATTACACAAATGTTATATCTCCTCAGGTACCCACATGAGGCCAGACTGGAGTACTCTTTATTAAGGAATTGGACACGGATTCGGGGATCCTGGTCTTATAAATACTAGAACTCGGATATAAAGATCCGAGAAATCAGGCGAGTCCAACATAAATAAGTCTCTCTCACATATACATTCTATATACATATGCGAACTGCTAAAATTACAGAAAAAAAAATTTATACCCCGAGCTTTCTCTGCGTCGGGAAATAATAAAAAAAAACATGTAAACTAACATTTAAAATATAATTTCGCATTTCCATATTCAGATTTTTTAAACAGGAGATTCGTATTAGACTTGGACTTGGACTCGGGTTCCAAATGACTCTGACTCCCAGAAGGTGGACTTTGACTCGAACCTCAAGGACTCAGACACTGGGGCTCGAGTAGCCCGATCTCGGATGGCGTGGACTCGACTACGTCACTGATCCTTAAATCATCATGATATACATTTAAAAAAAATATACAACTACAATGACACTGGGTAGTTTAGTAGAAATTAATGGTGTTAAGGTAGCAGTTCTTTAAAAAAAACTAATTAAAAAGATTTTTTTGTTTTTTTCCTCTGTCATGTCTCAAACTACCTTAAAAATAAAATTACGATCCAATAAAAAAAACTTAAATTTCATTTTTAAACAAGAAAGACATATGACAGAGTAAAAAAACACTTTAGTTTTATATAAGCCCACTAAAATAGCTGGCTGTTACTGGGTTCCTTCAAGTGGCGTACTATTGAATTATTTTAAAATTTATATATTAATTTTCATTTGGAAATGATTGAAAACTTAAGAAATTGGTTTTTTAATCAGCCCAAATACTGTACAATGTTAAATATAATATATAATTTAAGGGTCTTATATTTATTTAAAATTACATTTTGTTTGATTTTGATGTAGGGTTTTTTTTACAGTGTTGCTACTTTAAGGCTTCAGAACTGCCTCAGGAGCCTGTCAACACATTATTTTAGTTTTCCCTCGTTTATCATTACCTCAACTGTTGCTCTATGACAACTTAACATGTATCTATTCAGAAACTTAAATAAGCTCTTAAATACGGATTGTGAAAACGTTCCCAAAACTGGATGAATTTGCGGCTCTGTCATTTTAAATTGATATTTCTCAGCCATTCTGGTTAAACAATTTCTCTATATCTATATACAGAATTGTAAACATGTATTCTAAAGTGCCACCTTTGAAGATGAAAATTTAAAAAAATAAATTTATTTTTGTACATGTAAACATAACAAGAAGTGACATGTCTGTTTTGCATCCGGCAGAAGTATAAGCGTTCATCCCCGCTCGTGCTTGTGTTTGTGTGTGTGTTGTTGGTGTTATTGTTATTGTTATTGTTGTGTGTGTGTTTGTGTGTGTGTGTGTTCACAACATAACTCACGCAATTTTGGAAGGAAACTCATAAAATTATCTGGGTAATTTCGGAATGGGTCAAGAAAGAATATATAAAATTTGGTCTGGATTCGGCTCATGATCCGGTCCAGGAAGAACATCCAGGAATATTCACAAAACGTAGTGATTTATGGACTAATGAACCAGAGAATGGCAACACGGGTTGGGATCAGCCAACAAAAATAACGCCCACATGGGCTCCACTCCTGAGAACGCATATTTTTAGTTCGATATTCTTTGAATAAGCATACCTAACCTTCCTCCACGTAGTGTTCGGTGATATGAAACTTCAGTCTACACCTATTGTTAGCAGGTCGACGGGAAATGTAAAATAGATTGAAAAGTCTAATTAATGTGTTTTCAGGGACTAAATGATGCACTTGAGATGGAAACCACTCAAAGTAGGGTCCTAGGAATAATGTGTTGTGTGATAAATGATGTATTTAAAGTGGAAAACCACTCAAAGTTAGGAAATAGAGTTCAGTTAATGAATTCTTGATGGATATTCCTGAGTGGCTGAGCCGTGGATCCCCCTGATTATAATGTCCTTGTTGGCATAGTGAAAATTCTCAAAAAAAAGACGGTCTATCTATGAATGTCAAGGACAAACGTTTTACCCACATTCATTCACACAGCACGCTTTTACGCAGAAATCCAACTATTTGCCCTGAAAAGTGTAAAATACAAAAATTAAGTAATTTGAGTAAATGTAGAGTATACTTCGACAAAATCCATGTCAAATATAACAGAAGGTATATATGTTCGTTAAACATATTTTATATTTTGATGAACTAATATGATGAACCTGTGGACCTATTATGCTTCGTAATATCCGTGATGCGGTATTGTAAATATAAACAGACACATATGCACGTGCTTCCGTGGATAGTTTATGATATTTATCAAGATGTAACTACATGGTGATATTGCAGCGATACTTGTTGTGGTTATTTCAACATTATGCAAAAGGATTACCTGTATGAATTGGGGGATTAACCATTATTGCCTGTTGACATAAAAAAATGAGTGCCAATGAGAATCACATGTTTTTCTTGGACTATGCAAGTGTGTCAGTGACTAGGTCAAAAACCACGCCAAACATGCTTTTATATATATATATATATATATATATATATATATATATATATATATATATATATATATATATATAGAGAGAGAGAGAGAGAGAGAGAGAGAGAGAGAGAGAGAGAGAGAGAGAGAGAGATGAATCTCAATTATTCATTTCTTTTGACCAAGCATCAATAACAGAAGCGCTTTCAAAAATGGACGACTGCATTCAGCTTGTCAAAGAACAGATGAATATGTATATCTTGAAGATGAATGAGACTAAAACTTAAGTCTTTGTAATTTCTTCCAAAACATCACAGTATGTACCAGTCCCTTCAAATAAAGTTGGTAAATCCAACAAGAAACATAGGCGTCATTTTTTATACAAGTTTAAATATGAACATTGTGACACTGAAAAAGTTTCTGAACGATGACTCACTTCTGAAGTTGGTGAATGCATTTAAAACATCACAACTAGATTACTGCAATTCTTTACTACTTAGCTTCCTCAGTCCTTACCCACTGCAGCGTGTTCAGAACGCAGCCGCGCGGGTCATCAGTGGGACCCGAGAGGATCATATCACTCCTGTATTGTAAACTCCCGACAGGCTCCCAGTACGTCATCGTATAGTGTACACGGTCTTAGTGGTATGTATACATTGTGAGGCCCCTGGATACTTAGGTGAGCTTATCGTTCCCTGTGAACCCACAAGTTCTCTCAAGTCAGCTGATCTGTACCAACTCGTAGTACCATTCACAAGGCTTTGGAACGAGCTTCAGGGCTTAGATTAACCAACTATCTCACATTTCAAAACCTGCAGTCACACTCGAAAGTTTTAAAAAATAATTGAAACACATCTTTCAATTAAACGGATATGATTGTATGTATTTTTTTCTTCATTATCTACTTATTTTAATTTAATAATAGTGTGCCTTTTTCACAGATACATGTACATCATAGTTTTCAGAATATTCTTTTTTTTCTATTTAAAGTTTTCATATAAATTATCTATTCAGCTATAATATTTATGTGTAATGCAATGTGTGTTCAGTGTTTAAGAGCAAGTATGTGGTTTTAATCTATTTTAAATAAAGAATTGTTTATTATTAATAAAATAATCATTATTATTTTTTAATGTTATTTTTACAAAAAAAATCTTACAATAATTTGATGAGTTTAATTGCCTTCTATAAAAATAAAAGTGAAAATCATCAGTATGGAACATTCACTTAATAAACTGGAAAACTGCATTCCAATTAAGGCAGGTCTCCGGCATAATTTTATTCACTTATTCACCCCAAATTCCGCGGGTCATTCGGGCATTAGTGACTTTAAGTGCATTTCTTGATGACGTTCCAGAATCCGGTACATTTACCAGATCCACACCAAAATCTAATCGATTCTTCATTCTTCAGTGCATTCCCGAAAGGCACTGAAAATTTCATGTAATTCCATACACGTTAACCTTAGTTTTGTTGTAAATAATCACACAAAGACACACGAACGGAAATGAACGCAAACCCTCTACTCTAATGAACTAGTAAGCCAGATGCCTCAGATCAGCCGATATGGACTTACTCTTCCGCGTATAATACTATTGTTGCCTTCATTTTTTGCGAGGGTTTCAAATTCGCGAAATTCTCGGAAGGAAAATTTTCTCGAAAACAAAATTAACATGAATACAAAGTCCAAACTACACAAGTGAACATTCAATTAAACTGAAGTCTCATAAACATCCATAAATATTATCTGTCTGTAGGGGAACAAGGCAAAAATTACTGATATATTGATATCATGACCAAAAAAATAAAAGGTATGGTTCTCTTGCATCGCCCGCGTCAATTTTAACCCCCTGCATAAAAAAAATTATTTTGATTTTCATTTTTGGGAATTAAAATAATGCAACTTTGATCAGATTTCCTTTGTTATTTAGTGCTTTTACCTGTTTAAAAAAATTGTTATTTTCATGCTTTTCTCTGGTCATATGGTATTTTTTTATCAAAACATGCAAAAATGGTAAAAAAAATTCGCTGGCCCTCACTGATTTTTTTTTTAAAAAAGTGCCTGAGAACCATAACTTTTTAGGGCCTAACGTATATTTTTTATATTATCCTTAAGTCAAAGACTAAAATCATGAATGATATGGTATATTTTACATTACCTGTCTATAATGAACGAGAATATCCAAATCTTCAACGTTCGCTTAGTTCTACTCAAATAGTAAAGACTGTGAGAGAAAATTAACTGTTTCTTGCAATAAAGCAGGGGCGGACCCAGGATTTAGAAAAAGGAGGGGTCCACCCAGCAGGATTAAATAGAAAAAAATTAAAAAAGGTCTCCAGGTCAGGAAAAAAGGGGGGGGAGGTCGCAAAAATGGGTCTGAAACCCTAAAAAAAAGGTTGCGGCGGCTGAAAATGGAGGGGGGGGGGGGGGGGTCCGGACCCCCTGAACCCCTCCCACGGATCCGCTTCTGTAAAGGATACATTATTTGTATTTATTGTATGAAGAGCTCGTGAAAATCTATTCAAATGCATTTTTGTAACAGCGTTTAAGTTAAAGTTAAAGTTGTGGGTTTTAAGTCCCCTTCCAAATACCTGGCCATGAAGGCATGACAATTAACTTCCCGGTAGTAACTCCCTTGGGGCGCTATCACAGTTAGGGCCCGCCATATGCAGATGGCACTTGACCCATGTGTAGTGCTGGGTAGACGTAAGCACGCATGTGGCTTAGGTCTAAATGGTCAAAGAAGTGAGAGCCTACGGAATTCGAACCCATAATCGTTTGATCACAAGTCCGGCAACTTAACCATTGCATCACCATGCCGCACAGCGTTTTAGAGCACATCATTTGGGATTCTACGCTTCACAAAATAAAGCATTATTATTACGTGTTTTATAATTATTATTATAATTATTTTTTTATTATTACTATTATTTCTACAATTAAAATTATTATTATTATTATTATTATTATTATTATTATTATTATTATTATTTTCTCAATTCAGCATATAACTCGTTAAACCAGATATGACTGCAAGCAAAGTATGAGCAACTAAAGAAATTTGTTTGCGTGTCAGTGACATCAACCTGGGCACCGGATCACGTTTTTTCTTTTACAAATTTCAATTGAGTGGTCAATGGCGGCCTCGCAGGTCTAAAAAAAACTTTCAGATTGATCTAAAGACGGACTCCTGTTTGAAATACAAAATTAAAATAACACTGTTGTTTAACTAACGGTTAAGGATGAGTTTGTTTGAGCACTAAGGTTATGAATGTGTTATTATATATAATTCATTTTTCAAATAAAATACAACAAAATATATATGTAGTCCGTTCCACTTTTTTTAGCGATTAATTTTTGCCTCTAGGCAGGAAGAGGAAGAAGCATAATTAATTACTTTGAAAATAATACTCTACCTTATGACATTTTGTTAACACTTTTAAAACCATTTTATGAGAAACTGTTCTATTATATAGCAAGATCTTACGATAAACCTATGCAATGGAAATGCCAGGGATCAGTGATAATATCTTAATAGACGTTTATCACAAAAGCGGCACCCATTTTCTGAAACTTATAAAATTAAATTATTCAGTTTTATCATGGTAATATATTATGGTATCAAAATAGTCTTTAGATGCGAATTCCACAGGGAAACACTTGGTTATGGTTTCAGTTCCTGGTAAGATCACAAAGAAATTCCACAGACTAGTAACATTTGATTCTTAGGCTCATTCTGATAATTATGCAGATGCATTACATCCTCCACACGGCAATGATCACAATATCAGTCCGTTATGTCAATTAGGAGTTTAAAAATAGGTTTTGTAAAACCAGGTAAAGGTTTGCCAGTGAGTCTATTGGCACTATAAATTTCCTAAAGAAGTCTCGCTAGAGCCAAACAATTTTAAATTTTCACTAGATGGCTCACAAAAATATTTGCCTGATATTATGATACAGTTTATTCAACGTAAACAGCACCATTTAATCGGTAAACATGTGTGTATAAATTCCATGCTGTATTAGGGAAGTACACTTATAATCACCTCGACGGATAGCACAAACTATCGTTCACCGTTGTAAGTCTATTAGACGTCTAGAGACATGAAGAAGGTATTTCCGTATTACATAATAAATCGGGATGAACCTATCTTTGCTTCACTTAGGAGTAATAGCGGTTCTTATACACGAGTTTGTTACCATTCTAAACTCGGGGAATGCTTATGAACTTCGCCGGGAGCCGTGGGAAATACATTGACGCCAACCACCGGCTTTCGCAACCACACACCTATAACGGTTTCAAGTCCCCTGACTGTTGAACAATTAAATGACTCCTATTGAGCCCCGCAGGTGTTTCTAACGCTGCTTAAAAGTCTAATTATTACTCGGTCTCATGTTACTCATTTTTACCTTTCTTGACGCAGTTGGCTACTTTGCCTAAGATAAACCAATCACGTTAATAATCGTTACAATGGATCATCATAATTTAAGAAAAAGCTTCTGTTGTTCAGGCGCGATTTTGGAGTGAACCAGTACAGAAAAATACATAAGCTCAGCATTTTGCTCTTAAAGTATGTTATTCCCTACGCATATAACCATACAAATTACTCGGGAAATTGGTATTGGTATCACAGTAATTAACTCAAGACGCGGGTGCCTAAAGCCAATTAGTTATTCTCGCCTAATCAACATCATAACTCACTTCTCATATACAAAGCTGCCATCGTTGACATATTGGTCTGATGGTTTAATTAATCGAATCCTAAGAAGACGAGCAGATGTACGTCCTTGTACAGATCAGCATATATAGTTAGCCAAGTTTCCCGTTAATGGACCCGAAGGCGTAACCTTAGCCGACGTATTGAAATCTACTTTATGTCTATCTGTTTATCTCTTTCTCCATCTCTCTATCTCTCTATCTATCTACCTCTCTCTCTACCTCTCTCTTTATCTCTCTCTCTCTCTCTACCTATCTCTTCACCTCTCTCTCTCCTCTCTCTCTCTCTCTCTCTCTCTCTCTCTCTCTCTCTCTCTCTCTCTCTCTAATCTAATATATTACATCTATCAAATCTATCTATCTTTTTATCTATCTATCTATGTATTTATTAAAACCTCGATATCACGACCATCAACGGAACCCGGATAAAGGGGTGTTTTATTCTCTGTATATATATATATATATATATATATATATATATATATATATATATATATGTGTGTGTGTGTGTGTGTGTGTGTTATTGCTACTCCTTCATTTTCCCATATTTTTACAGTATCTACTGAATCGTTTTTATTACGATTACCCGAAGTTGATTCATCAATAATATAGCGTGGTGTTAAGATTACCGGCTGATTACCACGATACCGATGCAATAGGATGGGTAGCCGTTGTAGTGCCTTTTTTCCCGTATGGCTTGTGTTACGACTCAAATAGGCTGACCAGTTCAATATAAATGCCTACTGAGTTGTGTATTCTCGGGTAGAACTGAATGTAGAAGATGGTTTTTAACAAAAAATGAAGATATATAATTTGTTACTTGAGATATTGCAGACAAATAAGGTTAAATTTAAAAAAAAAATCACGTGAAATTTAAATTACACGACATTACATTTAGTAATAAGTATTTGAAGGATGATGGCAATGCAAAAATGTTTTATTAGGATCTTCCTTTGAGCCTGATGAGCCTCATTAAATGATCTCCCGGCAGATGCAAATGAAGGCGACCCCTTTTTCTATTGTCAATACCCATTAATAGTCATATAAGAATCACCATTACTTCATTTTCTAAACAAAGTGGCCCATGGGCCATGACGCTCAGCTGATTTTGACTGGGTGCTCATGTTTTTTTTTTTTTATTAATGTTATATATTGTCTGTGAGAATAGCCTATGGTTAAAGTTACAGCATTGAAAAATGGACAGAAAATAATAATTTCAGTATTTATAGGAGACCTGCCCAGGACCCCCTGGATTTCACAATAGTGTGTTCCAAGGAAAATAAATTTGTGCCCTGTCTGTCTGGGTGCACAAAACCATTTTTCAGCCCATAGGTCACACAATAATGGTCACCATGACCTAATTTCAAGTTTCCAAGGCGGATTGCCAAGGATCTCCTTGAACTTTATGTTAAAAGATTCTAGGCTTCACAGATACAATGTGTGCCCTGACTGACTGTCTGGGTGCTTATATGACTTCTTTTCCTAAAGGTCGTAAAATATAGGTCATGGTGACCTAATTTCAGTTTTCCACAGACATTTGCTAAGCACGTCTCAGAATGTTACATTAGAAGATTCTAGGCCTAACAAATACAATGTGTGCCCTGCCTGACTTTCTGGGTGCTCAAAATTCTGTTTTCGGCCTGTCACAAAATGTAGGTCACCATGACCTAATTTCAGGTTTCCAAGGAGATTTGCCTAGGACCTACCAGGATGTTGCATTTGAAGATTCTAGGCCTAATAGATATGATTTGTGCCCATCTGATTATTCAGGAGGCTCAAAATCAGGGTTTTGTCTTGTAGGTGACAAAATGTTGGTCACCATGACCTAATTTCAGGTTCCTAAGGAGATTTGCCTAGAGCCTCCCTGGAAATTGTGTAAGAAGATTCTATGCCTAACAGATACGATTTGTCACCATCTGACATTCATCTGACATCTTTTTCCTATAGGTCACAGAATATAGGTCACAGATACCTAATTTAAGGTTTCTAAGGACATTTGCCTAGGACCTCCCTTAATGTCATGTTGGTGGATTCTAAGCCTAATGGATACTATTTGTGCCCCATCTGACTGTCTTGGTGCTCACAATCATGTTTTCGGCCGATATGTCACAAAATATAGGTAACGATGACTTAATTTCAGGTTTTCAAGGAGATTTGCCTAGAAACTTCCAGGATATTGAGTTAGAAGATTCTAGGCCTAACATATACGATTTGTCCTCATCTGACATTCAAGGTGCTCAGCCTGTAGGTCACAAATATAGGTCACTATGACCTTATTTAAGGTTTCCAAGGAGATTTGCCTAGGACCTCATTAAATATCACGTTGGAGGATTCTAGGCCTTATCGATTCAATTTGTGCCCCGTCTGTCTGATCCTAAAAAACCTTGTTTTTGGCCCGAAGATAAAAAAATATAGTAAATCATGACCTTTTTTCAGGTTTCCAAGGAGATTTTCCTAGAAACTCCCATTATATTGTGATAGAAGTTTCTAGGCCTCACAGATACGATTTGTCCCCATCTGACATTCAGGGTGCTCATATGATATCTATTCCCTATATCCAAGGAGATTTGCCCAGGACCTCCCTGGATGTACAGTTAGAAGTTTTTAGGTCTAACGGTTACGATTTGTGCCCTGTTAACGGACGGACGGACGAACGCTGGACAAAGGGTGATCACTATAGCTCAGATGACTTACAGTCAGCTGAGCTAAAAAGAGCGATTTCCTTTATCTAGTCTATTTGTTTTTTTTTTTTAATTTGACTCGGTAAATTCTGAGAACTAAGCCAAGTGGACAGATATAAAGAGGTAACTATCCAATTCAGATTACCCCCGCCCCCCCAGGTTATTTGAAATTTATTTTAGATTACATAAATTTTTATGCCGTTTAATTCATTATACATTATTTTGATAACACACGTGAAATATACCATTATCAAAGGTGGATACAATGTATAAAAATTGATCGTCACAGTGAATAATTATATTGTTAATTTAATAAAAATGACCCATACACTTAACCAAAGTGCAAGGCACATACATGCAAACAAAAGATGTAAAAAGATTCAAACTAATTTTGGAAATCAAGAGGAAAGAAAGTATATGAATTTTAAACTAAATAAACAGCTGGTTTGAAGGGGTTATATGAAATAGTAGTGGGTAATCTGAAATCGATTTCAAGTAACCAGGGATAATCTAACATCGATTTCAACTTACCAGGGATAAACTGATATCGATATCTTACTAGGGATATTCTGAAATCGATTTCAGATTGTGCTCCGGTTATCTGGAGCGGGGGTAAACTGAAATCTCGACTTAGAACGAAGCCCCACTGGGTACTGTCGCAAGGATATATGAGACCACAATAATCATGTGAATGAAAACTGAGTGCAACTTCGGGATTATAAATATGCTTAATCCCCCAGACCTGCTTAATAATGGAGTTGTTATACCAGAAGTCTAACATTGACGTGTGTTTCGTCATGTATACTGCATTTCCGTACATTTTATCATGTTCCCATGGTACCGGCCATTGTTGTTACATCAACCAAGAGAAACCTAGGTAGTATGGAGGCGCTCTGTCTGTCTGTCTCTCTGTTTCTCTCTGTCTCTCTCTCTCTCTCTCTCTCACGGATTGGGGTAGCCATCCTTCCTACCTTCATAAACAAAACAGTCATACCGTCATAACATAAAGTTAAGACATTAGAGATAATCTCTGTTCTGATCAGTAGTCCATAGAAATATACATTAGACTATAACATACACATGTTATCTGCGTAAAATCAGCGGACTCCTTTCTGATGGTATATGTATTTATTAATTTTTATTTTCAAATGATATTTCTCTTTTTTATTTTTGTTTAAAAAAAAGTTCTCTAGCAAAGAAAACATGTTTCTTTCTACCTTCAAATTTAATTCAATAAATTTTTTTTTTTTTATGTCGAAGCTGGTTTTAAGATATCGTCTTTGAGTTCAAGAGTTATCTCACTAAAAATGATTTGCTGTTACTGGGTTAACCTGGGTGCTTAAAGTTTGATTAGAAATATTAAAATACTAAATTGACATGAATAAGACTTTTAAGAATTACTTTACCATCAGAAAAAATCCTCTGTAGGCTTACCATATTTAAAATGACATAAACTGTATGGGGTTTGATATCAACTCAAATGACGTTTAGGCTGATTTCGAATGGAGTTGGATTACCCTCTGATTCTACCTTAGGCAAAAAGCTTGCATTTCCGGCGTTTCCGAGAATTACTCCTAATCACATTGCCTCCGGCTGTATGCGATTCCTTTTGCATATACACCATGATCAGAACGAGCGATGATATATGTTAAAGTTCACCCAAGTTCCGATTCCCTATAGGATTACATTCACTTTAGAACGTAGTTGGACTGTTTGTAAACATTATTAGACTGGTGCCAGCGGGGGGTTTAAATCTCATTAACGAAAAAGAATTCAATACTCACTCATTAATGCTTAATTAATTCCTTATTAACATTTGGATTTAACCTGTTTTTCAGATTCTTGGTGTAAGAAGTCCGTTCTTTTCCATTGATCTCGCATTGTTTCATAAAACAAATTCTGGAAATAAGATGTACATGTACTTGCTAGGACATAATTATGCCAACGCCATTTATTATTTAATGTAAGGGTCAATGTAACCACCCCCCTCACTATTCAGAGAAAAATACTTTTATTTTGCAAAGGAATTATATTAAATAAGAAGAATTATAGACTTTTGTTCCATTTACTATAAAAATAACTAATTATAATATACATGAAATGTGATGAGGTCTATATATTTGAAATGTGTCGTTTTATATATGTGTGTGTTTATGTGTTTGTCTGCAAGTCATCCCCCACCCTGGAAGAAAAATTGACGCCACTGATAAACAGTGTATACAAATATCTTAAGTCTTGTTGAAAAGAAGTTCAACATAGAGCAAATCAAACACGCATGCAATGTATAATGTTTATACTTTAACCTAAATTCCGGCTAGGTCTCGTGGTCGAAGCTTGAATGGAAACTACGCATTTTTTTTACACCAAAGGCTAAGTCAAAAACTGCGTTAATACGACCGAGACCGACAACAATCGGTTCCAGAACTGTCTTGTTTCCAAGAACAAAATATTTAATTACAAAGACAGGAGAACCCAACATAGAATTCTACCTCAGACCACCTCGGTTTTCCAGCTAGAGTTTAACCTTCGGATTAAAGGGACTAAATACCAAATATGACGTATGAATATATGGTTCACATAACGTCTTCCCGGTTGAAATCCTTTTAATTAAAGTTACTTGAACATGACGTTTGAATATATGGTTCACATAAGGTCTTTCCGGCTGAAATTATTTTAATTAAAGTTACTAAAACAGATGGGCTTTGGATTTTGCGGAATTACTATTCATGTATTGTATAAAAGTATCTGATAATGTTCACCCACTGCGTGCAGTAAGGTGAGAATATCCAACCATTGCCTCGACAAATGCCAACGGCTGTAGCGCACTAATCTAATAATCCTGTGGGGAATTAGAGAACACCGGATATTATTACGTGAACATGTAAATCCTTTGCATTATCAAATGACGTTTGATGGACAGAGCTGAGTCTCACACGATATAAGTTGGAATAAATTAAGCGGTGTACAGGCTGTTACACCGAGGTACTGACCCCCGCCTGTGTATAATCACCCACGCCCTTCTCACAACCCTAACGTCCTAACCCACCTGTTCACTTACGTCATCACCACCACTTTTATATCCTCACCTAAACGATCCCGAAACCCCCACACAGACATTAACCCATACCCTCACACCCTTCCGCACCCACAACTTCACTCACACCCTCACCCTCACCCTCATAACACGCTTACCCACCTAATCCTCAACCGAATCCTAACATCATCACCCACATCCTCCCCACACTTTCACCCACATCCTCACATCGTCATCCACACGTTTACCAACACTCTCATTCAAAGCCTCATATCATTGCACACATCCTCATCCAAACCCCGACCCACATCTTCAAAAATCCTTACCCATGTCATGGATCTGAACTGAAGAACTCGCGCTCAGTGGTCAGACACTATTATAAATCCCGACAAATTGCTGTAAAAGCTCAGCATGACTGGGTCAGCTAAGTTGGTAAGCTAATCAGCAGTCCTTGAGCAGGCACGTGTTCATTACCCTACAGCAGTGTTCGGTGATTTTCAGGTTGCTGCTGAGAGAGACTTATAAATGCTGCTGACAGCGTGTCGCTGGCAGCCTGATAACTGACACGTCAGGAAGCCCAGGACGTCTGGCTGTGAGCGGTACGTACTTTGATGACAAAGTGGGAAGCCCAGAGAATACCTCATATTACAGCCTTTATAATGCCATCAGTTAGCCTGTGAAGAGGCGCGGATAGAGGGGAAGGGTTAGGCTTGAAAGGTCGGGGGGGGGGGGGGGGGGGTCAGGGTCGAATTTATGCGAGAAAGCACTCCCCTTCTTTATTGACCATAAAAAATCTAGGAATAGAAAAAAAATAAAGGTTTTATACTAAATTTGCGTCCGGTACTTCTTTCATTCCTATACTTTGAATGATCTGCATGCGAAAGTTATGTAAACTGTCTCCTAGCAAACCTGGCACACTTGTTTACTTTTTCTAAGGTGTTTAACAAAATTTTCCTCAGATACCTTAACCGCCCCTGGAGGTTATGAAATAAGGTTATATAATCTTTTAAAAATATAAAAATCTTTTTAAAAGTTTTTTGCTGCGATCAGGGGGAAAAATGGCGTTAAATCAATCTTTTCGGTATAAAGCGTGTATTTTTGTAATCCCCAAAATCCGCCCCTGAACATACCGGCGTCTCCGCCTTGGCGCCCGCAGCGTCCTTATTTTATACGGTTAAGATTAAAGAAGCCAGAGAATAAGAGAGAAAACGCCACCGCCCAGTGTTACCTAATACATCACTTCATCTTCCGTCTCAGATACCCATAGAGGGATGTTGATGAGAGGTTTACCGGTTTAGTGTGACACAAGACCCACTTGGAATTCATATGCAGGAAAGTTGTATTCATTAGACACTTGACCAAAATATCATATATGGTGCAACTCTATGCATATGTTATTTTCAGTATCAATTTCAAAATCGTCTTCCAGATTTCCCTTGTAAGATAAGCTTAACACATTGATATAATTTGGGAAAAGACTGATTTTCAAATTAAAACCTGACAATTTAGCAAATAAAATCAACGCTACAATCTTGAGAACCATTCACTTGCAAAGTTTTTTAATATTCTTTTCATAAAAGCATAGATACATTTTAAAGGATTTACATTTTGAAAAATAAAATAAAAATCGATATTAAAAAAAATTGTAAATGTTTTATTAAACAAACTTCTTTTTGAAGATATTCCTTCCTCTGAGGTTAAGAAGTACAAACACAAAACTTTAATTTTGTAATAAAGATTGCATTTTTTCAATCTTCACGGTAAATAATAATTAAAACATTGTTTAAGCCTTTCATTTTGTCCAAGACACAATCAATCAGCCTTATAGCCCCAATAACACTTCTACACAAAGCGTTTCCTCTCGTCCATGACGAGGTCTGATGAGCGTTCCTGATTAGTTTCGGCTAATAATAGGGCGTCCTGCGTGCAAATCTGTAAGCTTTAAAGTTTCCTGCAATTAGAGGCCCAAACTAGTGAAAAATTAGATAAGATTGTTGGCTTTGAGACGTCAAAGTTGGAGTACTGAGTGACACGGGGATCTTTCCTGAGATTAGTGAAGACAGTCTGTCAATAAGATTCTTGGTTCATTACCGTTCGTGTGTGTGGTTGTGCGTATGTAAGTGTTTGTGTGTCATGCCATGCCGTCATCAACGGAAATTTATGAAACTGTCAGGGTGTTTCGGTAATGGGCTAAAAAGGAATCAATTATATATTTGCTGGGGCCCAGCCTCATGATCAGGGTCCTGGAAGAACGTCCAGGAATATTCACAAATGTTCAGTCACTTATGCACGAATGAGCTTAGGAGTATTGGCCAAATAAGAGAATGCAAACACGTTTTAGGGGCACCCCAAATTAGAGACCGCCCAACTGACGGAGGCCTGCATTTCTGAGAATGTATATTTCTGTTTTTTTTTTTTTTGCTCTTTTCCACAAACCTTTGTCAACCTGTTTTTTTAGACAATCATAAATAAATCCCAGTTTATATTTCACAACTGTTTAAATTATTTCCACTGATGTGACAGATCAACTGAGGCTCATTTTCATGTGACCAATGAATGCAGTAAATGGGGCTGATAACTGTAAAATGAAGACGGGGTCCTCATATATATAAGCTGACATTACCAACGTCAGAGTGCCATTACATCTTGTATCGAGTACCACACTGTAACGCTCCATTAGGATATAAATATTTTTGTCATTATTGGCTACGCCTCGTGTCTTTCAAGTAATTTTAACAAAACCTTCCATATGCGAGAAAAAAAATCGTTTACAGTCAGCTTAAAGACCATAGCCAAGTTGTACGCGATACAGAAACAAATTGGTACCATAGAGATGGATTTACACTTTCGTTTATGAGTTCACATAAATCACTTTCTGGTAATTCCTCACTCTTAACCTAATATTAAGATTATTGGCTTGTTTACAACGATATCAATGCTACAGGTGTTTGACCGTTGCAGCACATTCCTTCTTATGGCTTGCATAAAGAATCAGGTTAGGCTTATCGGCCAAATATAAATGCCTACTGAGTCGTGTATTCCTGGCTAGAACCAGGTGTAGTTACACATTGATAAAGAACACATCCGCCGGCATAGCACATCCACTGGCCGTCAGTGCCATCTTTCCCTGTGCCCACAACGGTCAGTCGAAAAGCCTCTAAATTACCTGACTTGAATCAAAGTTGTGTTGAAACCTTGTATCAGCAGGGTTCGAATGGAAATACTTACTTCTGCTAATTCCTGTACATTTGCTTGAAATTAGACGATCTTTTATCCTATATCTATCGTATTTTTTCCTGATATGGATAAACGGTCAAAATTCCAGATCTCATGTGGGTTTCCTTTTAATTTCGGATAAACGACGTTCTACTGTATATTTAAAGAAACAAAAAAAAAAGAAAAACCAACATTTAAATGAGGTCCGCTGATATTCTTGGAGGTCTGATAAATTTGTTACTCTGCAGGTGCCCACCTATAATTTTCCCTGATAAAGGGGTTGACCCAGCATAGATGCTATATTCTTGTGCTGGTATGCGCTCTGCGGATGTATAGCGTTTCTACAAACAGGCTGGATATAATGAAAATCTTTACTAAAGGAATGATTGGGGACTGGTATCAAATGAAAGGACCCTATCGAGATCACTAAAAGGTACTTAATCATTAATATGATCAATAATATGTGTATTGTCTCACGCAAGTAGTTCATTTTGGCTGAATATAAAACATAAAAGGCACATGGAAATACTAATTCACCTGTTTTATATGTTCTTATGGGTCATTATGGTGAGAGTGAACACAGTCCACGTGTGTTTGTTTACAATAAAAAGTCTATGTGACCAGAGGTCCGATATTGAGCATGCGCGATAATCCCCAAACAAATATAGGAAACAGGGAAAAAAAGAAACACCTGTTGAAACAAAAAAAAAATTGTGAAGTTGAGCGGGACGGCCCAGGGGTGGCGTGCGCTGTATATATGTTTATGTTAAACGCCCCTGATCGTGTGCCCGATACAAGATTATATTCACTTGTTTACAAAGGTGAGATTGTATGTATGTTTCCCGGAAGGTGAATCAGCTCCTTTAAAAACGCAATGGTGCCTGAAGCTTTGCTCACTCGCTAAACAGGTCATCAAGTACAATGACGTTATCGACTATATATAGTTGCCTAAGAATAAATTGCAAAGGCCAGTTTTATAATGGTTAAATCTTAAATCCGAAAGGATGAAGTGTCAACAAATCATTCTTATTATATAGTAACCTTCGTCCTCATTACAAAAATTTTGCCGGTTATCATTATGGTATGTGGCACATTAAAGGCAGCTATACATCTGCCTTATGTGTGGAATTTATGTGATTTCTGTCTTACTCTACGTACATATCAATGAACTTTAGGTAATTCCTGTTAAGAACAGTTCTATAACGCCTCTTGTTGGAAGTATGAGCTTGTTTATCTACAAGCTGTTCGTAAACATGGTGTATACGATAATGTTGACAAACAGAAACAAAAACAATATGTGATTGTTGATTGTATATGTGCGGAAGTTGAAAGGTCACTTTTTGCAAAACGCCCTTTGCAAAACTCTGGTTCGTCTGAATTGCCACAAAATATCCTTGTTGAATGTGATTGGATTATTTTGCCTCCCCCCCCCCCTTTAAGAAATAAACATAACGAACAGTCTGTGTGCGCTTGGATCGGCGTTTCTTATCATTATTTCATAAAAGGTCATAAAAGGTCCATACGACATACTTGTCAACATACTTCAGAGACTGGAAGAGGCTCCTTTAAGGAATATTGTAAAAATATAAATTTAAATAGTGCCACCAAACGACCAGGGACCCATTCTTAGACTATACTCAGAGCCCACTCATGCCTCCACAAAAATTATAACTAAGGCCAAATGAAAATTTGGTTTGGTTCTCAGGCACTTCATTGATTTCAGAAATCAATGCGGACGGGCGATTTTTTTCTTTTTTGTATGTTTCGATAAAAATGTCATATGATCAGGGCAAAGCCTGATAATAACAGATTATTTTTGCTTAACAGGTAAAAGCAATACATTACAAAGAAAATCTTATTAAAATTGTATTACTTTTTCTTCTTTAAAGAAATATTATAGCAGCCGGAGCTAAAAAAAAATTCCATTGAAAATCAAAATAAAAACTTTTGATGCGGGGGGATTAAAATTGACGCAGGCGGCGCCTGAAAGCCCTAGCTTTTATTTTATTTATTTTTTTTTGCCTAAATCTTTCCTGCGTTCACAGTAACACTCACGTTCATCATCTTTATTCATAGGTCTGCCCTACACAAAGAGCAGTCCCTGTTGCAATGATCAGCTTTTAAACGGAAGGGATCATTTCCATTATAAATGACATTATATTAATTAAGATTACCTCCAAAGTTTAATGGTTTTGTAACCATAACTCACCAAAATGCAATAATTACATGTTCAGATCTGTTTGCGAAAAGTTATTAACAAACAATAAATATGAACAAAAAAAGGGGGGGAATTAATATCCCACCACGTGACAGAGGTATTGAAAAGAATATACCGTCAGCAAAATCTTTGAATGAATTTTTTGTAAGGACAGAAAAGTCTTAAAGTGTGTTTAGGATAACGGGTATACACTTTGTAAATTTTCAGCAGAGGTTAACATTTATTTCGACCGAGCATCACGGTCGTAGGGTCAGTAGGTGTGCGGTTTATCTCGGGTATGCAGCTTCCGCGGATAGTCCCGATTGGGAAATCAATTAATTGTGACAAGACTATTGAAACAAGCGCAATATCCGCTTTTTAAGCGGTTCGAAAAAGTACACAGAAGTCTTAGAGATTCTAAATGAGAATAAATGCAGAATTAAACGGTTCAGTAGAAGATTTCCATGAATCCGTATAACACCCGAACGCTCCCCTCCAGTGAGCAACGGGGATGTTTTGTCCGGAGCTGTATTAGTGTAGATATGATAACGTCTCCCGCATGACAAACTTTATAAGTTTAATAAGACGTGCCTGGGAAAGGTCGCCAAGCGTCTCGTCGTAACGTCGTTTGTTGCGCTTCCCTGGGAAGTCACGTGGAGAGAGGTCGTGACCCCCGGCCGGAAGCACTCGGTCGTCATGCGAATGGTAGCAGACGACTCTTTCAGAAGCTTTTAACTCAAATGGATGGGAAAAGTCCCGCCTATCTCTGTTAATAGATTACATACTGTCTGATATATCATGCCATCAGACCGTACACAGTCTGACAGGGAAGTGTTACTCTAATGACAGGGGTTTATAAAACCTTGACCTAAAGTACAGAGACAAGATATATATAGACTTGTACCCCGCTCTCTTGGCACCGCTGCTCTGAGACAATCATAGAGACGGGCGTACAACGCCATCTTTATTGCTGACGGCAGACTGGTTCCAACTCCAGAATGGATTATATATGATAAAAATAAGCATTTCGTTTGCTCAGAGAAGTTGTCAAAAGTTGGCTGTATATTCGTGTGACATTTATGATTAGATTTATAGATATTGATAATAAACCAATGTCACGTACAATAGAATATCAGAGATTCAGTATATCGGATCATCTATATATCCATCAGTCAATTTTTGTGCAACAACTCATTTTTTCAATATTTGGAGCACTATAAATAACTAAATAAAGTTATTTTATAAGAAATCTCCATGGATAACCAGTCAGGATCGCGTGAACGTCCATGACAATCGATTTAAGCGAGTAGACTGGAGTTGGAACCAGTCTACAGGTAAGTCAGGAGTTGCATCTACTTTAGATGGCGTTGTACGCCTGTCTCTATGCTTGCCTGAGGGCCGTAATAGAGCAGGGTACCAGTCTACAAGATAAAGACCGTGCCAACCAGCAGTAAAATCCTTGATGTATTCCTCATATTTTTTAATATCAGTGAAGTATGCAAAGAAATTCGTCCTTTCTCTTTGGATACATATCATAGTATTCACACATACGTACACATACAAATTTCATATAATACAATAATTAAAGCAGATATGGGCTTTAAACTCCTTTCAACATTGATACATTATTATTATAAGTAGTAGCAGTAGTAGTAATAATAATAGAAGTAGTGATTGTAGTAATGGTAGTAGTAATAATAATAGAAGTAGAAGTAGTAGTAATAGTAGTAGTAGTAATAACAACAGAAGTGGAAGTAGTAGTAATAGTAGGAGTAGTAGTAATAGTAGTAGTAGCAGTAATAGTAGTAGTCGAAATAGTGGTAGTAGTGAACCGGAAACGTATTTTTGTAATATTTTGTGGAGGTAAACGCCTCCATTTTTTAATGCTAACTTAACTACGTATTTGTACATCAGCAGAAATCCATTCCGGTCTCGGACTATGTGACAGGGCAGTATCACACGCTTCCTCTCATTTTATATCCTGGTTTCAATCAGGCCCGGTGACGACTGAACCTGCGGGACCTGGGTGCGTAATCGTCCCCATTGCTGGGTCATACCACCGAGGAATCCCCGAAAAGCGTACTCGCTTGTGAGTAAAACACGGCCTTTCCATTAAGCCTGCAAAGCGCTCACTCTGGGTTTGGGCCGACCGTGAACAATCCCACCGCCTCGGCCGAGATTCGAACTCACGATCTCCCGGCTTTGAGTCCTATACGCTCCACCCCTGAGCCACAGAAGCAACCTGAAACGCATTATCTAGGTTATATCTTCTCGGCTAAATTAACACCCGTTATATTCAGAGAAACAATCAGTTCCTCTCATGCTTGCCCTCACTCCCGATTTAGACGTCTGACGTGTAGGATGAACACAGTAAGGATAGCACCACGTACCTGTATTCTTTTTTTACTAATTAGCGTCCAAGTCAATCGGGAAAAGCGGAAGTTAGAGGATGATTAGAAAATTGATTGGGGCGAGCCTCCGTGCACCCAGATGTGACTAAGCATCTAATCGTACTCGCACGCACGGGTCCCAGTCTGCTAATCACGGAATCATTTCCTTATATTGCACTGGGACTTCTTAATATACCATTGTCGCAAGTAGTTCGGTTGTGCTGACAGAAGATATATGACAGTAGAATATGTTTCAATGCAATTTTCTGTACCTGATTTTTTTTTGTATAAAAAGGACAGGATGAATGGAGTAAAATTTGGTATGTGTAAATATGTGTGCAATGTAAAAAGAGGTCTTTTCTACTTAGTGTTGAAATGGCTCTTATTGGAACACATTCAACCTTTACAGCAGATTTTGCCCTTTTATTTTAGGGCCTCTCATGCTCGTACAAGAGCACCAAGCGACCTCGTATTAGCCCTGCCCTAAAAATACTGTAGAGCTCCAGTACCTGGTATGAGATACCTGCACCCATCCACCAGAGCTCTTTTCTACTTAAAACTAACCTCTTGGGATGACCAGGACTAATTATCTCAACTATCAAACTTTAATATCAAAATTTGCTATTCGTTAAGGAAACACTCTATGTTTATTTTTCAAAGGAACACACCCGGAAAATATTGCTTATTCTGTGAGGTCCTTACCACAGAAAAAAAATCCTTGTTTATGTAATTTACCTTAAAACAAGTCTTATCCAGCGTACTTGAACGGACTACATCTCCCTCCTCACTGCATGTGTACCTACGCCATTTGTCTAATTATAAACCGCGGTCCATTGTTTTTTATGGCGCCAAGAAACCCTAAACAACAGAGTCGTACAACTGTGACTCCGATTATGCGCATTCAGGGGTTCCCGTCGTTACAGGAGATCAGCAGCGTTTGGTGGTTTCTGTGTTATTCGGGGTCATTTCGGGGTCATACGACCAGCGTATTAAGGCCAGAGTGCCGTTATATCCCTCATCGAGGAAAGCAATTTAAAGCGCTATGAGGGTGCAAATATTTTCGTCATTTTTGACAATGCATCATAGCCTACAAGTAAGCTGTCACTTGACATAAACCAGCCCAATCTTTATTTTTTTTTTTTTTCAATTTTTTTTATTTTCTTTCTAACTATATCTACTATGTGTGAGAAACATGTGGTGAATATGAAAATTGACTGGTTGCAAAACGGCCATTGCAAAACGCGAGTGAGTCTGACTTGCCACCAGATGTTTTTGTTTATTGTGTTTGAATTATTATGGCGGTCAACCACATGAAATAAACAAGTGCAATGAACACATAGAGTTGTTAAATCGACAGCTTTAGGGTTGTCAAAAGGGTGTACCTAAAACAACAACCCTGGTTGTCAAAATTTCAATTTGACAACCCTCTACGGTTGTAAAAAGGGTTGTCAAATGTTTGCTGTGAATATAAACAAAACGATTCAGTCTGTGTGCGGTGGATTGGCATTTTCTGGCCTATTTTTATAAAAGGTTCAAATAAACACATTAAGGTCACTCCAGATAATGAAATATGCCTGTTTAATGTTTTGGTCTATGAAGTGGACGCTCCCCTTTCGGGAACCTGCCCTGTTCTAAAAGAAAAAAAAATTTAATCTCGATATGAGACTTAAGTTCTGATGGTTTAACAACAGGCGCAGCCCTTCTTCACCGACCAAAATCCACGGGTAATGAACCAATAATCAATGACATCGATGTTTGGTCGTTTTTTTCATAATCGATTAAATTGGCTTCATTTTTCGTAATTGAACACAAATGATTATGTATGCACCTAAAAATAAGTCATATTAACCAGAAAAAAAAAATATTTTCATCATGTTAAGCAGAAAAAAAAAAAAAATAAAAGGTATGGTTCCCAGGCATCGCCCGCAACAGTTTTATACCGTGCATCATTTTCTTTATTTTGATTTTCAGTAGAAACTTGCCAATTTTGACTTCCAGCCGTTCGGATATTTCTTTCATGAAGATAAAATAATACAGTTTTGATAAATTTCCTTTGTTTTGTAGTACTTTTACGTGTTAAGTAAAAAAAATTGTTATAATCATGCTTTTCCCTGATCATATGACATTTTAATCGAAACATACAGAAAAAAAATGGCATTGATTTCTGAAATAAGTAAGACTAGACACAAAGTAGCATATAGCCTTGTAAATTGAACAACTTTCTTCACCTTTCAGCTTGATGTACCTGTAAGACTAGAATTTACTTAGTCATTATTTCAAGTGTAATCCATTATAGCAGATTTCCAGTTACATAGAAAGTACATTAAATAATCGATGAATAATCGGTCGTTTTTTTTCTTATATGATTTTACAACCGATTCCGGCCACTGGTAGCAAAAAAATCATTCTTAATACAACACAAGTTTAAAGGGTCAACTTGCAATTTTCGCATCGATATCCACTGGTGAATACAGATCAATAAAAAATAAAAAAAAAAAAAATGCCCCCAGTTCCAAGTTTCGCTCGCAGAGGCCGTAGACTATTGTGTATTATTGTATGTCTGTGTGTGTGCGCGCTATTATTGATAGACACACACCTGAAAGTTCCGCAACATTCACGGCATAGTCTGCAAATAAATACCACAGACGGGCTTCCTTCAGGTGCTGAGTTTATAATGTCCTCAGACCTTCATTAATCCCTCTTGACTGTCGTTCTGCAGGCTAATGTGGACGTTAGAGCCGGTCGGACAGTGCTAAATATGCACGTCCGGGGTCCTCTCACTGGCTTAACCTGACGACTGATAGATTGTTTTAATCCCGAGCATGGTTGGGTGCCGGTCGCTCGCTGCATGTATTTACATCCATGGAAATGTCTTGAAAGACGACGGTAGAGAATATGTCGTCAGGTTACCAACTGCTAACAGGATTACGGCTTGCGGTGCATCTGCGTTCAACAGCAGCTAATGGGAAGTCTTACACCTCTAATGCGATGTTTATGGTTCTTCCGATTTGTTTAGAATTACTACTGGGACATGCCCCACCTTTTCCGAATATTGTGCCTTGAGGTTAACTTCTTTTCCTACTTTCAATCGTGTACAGCTGAAGAAATTTTCAAATTGAATATTTTTTTGTCTGAGCTATTGATAAGCATATCGTTTTTTGTCATGACTATCGTAATCTGTATACCTATTTTTGTCATAGATACCGATAATCGAGTCGGTATTTGTCAGAGCCATAATAATCGTATATATTCTTACCAGAACCATCGATAATCCTATCGGTTTTATAGATATCGATAACAGTGCTGATTACCGTCCGAGCCATTGACAATCGCATCGGGTTTTTTAGCCGTAATTGTATTGGTCCTCTTGCATATTTCGATATTTCAAACATTCATCACCACAAGAAACGCGAGGGTCCTTAGTACATAACCTATCGATTAATTTGATCAAGGTCAATAATTACTTCGCAATAAACGGTATAAATGTTTGGATTATTTTATAACATTCCGCGGTCCTGTCTGCTGGCGCGACTGGGCTGATCTACGCAATATTGGATACTTATTAAAAATCCTAATTGGCAACCAAAGTAGCATGTGTTATATTATTTGACCTATCTATGGCCTAAAACGGTATGCTATCTGCCTGAAAATGATATATGACATGTCGCTTACCCTGTCACTTTATCTGACATATCGGGGAAATAAACTCTTGCTCTTGTTTTAATATTCCAGTCTTTCGATTACTTCGTCCTCGTAATAGTGACTGCCTGCATGCCTGCCCACTAATCGAAAGAACCGGAATAATCCCATAGAACATCTGAATATAGATACTGAAAGAACCATTACAGATATTTAAATACCTCGATATGACCGCTTAAGGGACAAACGCAAATAAATACTAGAACTAATAAACGTAAGGCAGTTTATAAAACAACAAACCAATCAATGGTTTTCATGTTTTCCCCGGATCGTATAATTAAATTTATCTTCTTTGGTGCAGTAAAATCGACTGTAAGATTAACCTAAAGTACACGAAGTTCACCTGACACAACTATCAGATATAAATAAATAATATTTCTATATTATAAAACAGAATTCGGTCAGCGCTATGAATGACGGTTATTTTCACGGTATAACAAGCAATAGATGATTTTACGTTGGGCTCGGGGAAATTGCTTGCTGGTAGGGGTGTCGTCTGGGCAAGGCGTTCCCTTCCGGGACAGGTAGTTCCCTCGACTTCAGGAAAATTAAGCCAGTCAACTTGTGCAGATTTATCAGCATCTACAAGTCGAAATTACCTTGGTACAATATTACCTGTACGTGTGTAGGAGGGACAGGTGCGTGTGTGTGAGGTTAATTTGTGTGTGAACTTTTATTTTTAAAAGTTTAATTATCCAAATTATCTTAAAATCCATGAATTATTGACTGCGTCACACGCAATAGTAAATCTGCTAATCATATAACTCTGGTGTATAAATTTATAATTATATATTATGTCTTGTTTGTCCAGCGCCTAAATAAATATAAAAGTATATCGCCTGTACTTATACGAATCTGACCGACGGAACCGCGGCAATCCGGCTTCACAGAAACACAAAACTCCGTAAAATTCAATTTAAGTACATAAGATGATTGGACATAATGATCATTTTCAGTATTCACGATCGATTGCTCTTTATTTTCACTTTTGGCAGCCGCTAATACCACATTTGGCGACGAGTACACGCATTATGTTTGGAGCACAGTGATAACTGTATGGAAGACACTTACCTTGTAGCACCGCTGGCCGCCGCAGCTTTCTGCTGCGGGCTCCGCTTCTCAACGTCAAACAGTTGACTCTCGCTATTGATCCTCTCAGATGTTCTGCGCATGCGCACGAATAATTCCAACCACGTACTCTTCTTAAGCATAAACACTAAGCACGTTAAGATCCTGTTAAATGTGTTCTGTATGTGCCATTCTAAATTAATTCAGAAGAGACACGGGGAACATTTAGATGACACTAAAACCTACATATATTTGAACATATTTCATCACTCCTTGTGTCACGAAACTTCCCTTGCATACAACTTTGTACACTCGCTGGCGCAGGGACGCCCAATCAATCTGTTTCAAACCTGCATGTTGCGTGAAGACGTCATTTATAAGACGTAAACGTAATTATGTAATATAGATTCCATCGTTCGTGGGACGATATGATGAATACATGCTCGCCCTAAGCTTTCTGGTTGAGGATGGAATTGGGGTATAGTAATGAACAGTGTATGGAGACAGATTGGACCCAGAAACATGCCGGGGCAAATCTTATCTATAGTGATATATACTTCTGTACTTCCGTGCGATATTGGAACTGTTACATGGCGCTGATCTATGGATCACTGCCATGGCATCCCCACGAACTGTCAGATAAAAAAAACCTTGCTACATCGTGACCTGGTCTGTTCTGATTTTTTATACGCCCCGTAACTGTCTCTTGGATACTTTTATATATGTGTAGAAAGAATAAGGTCCTATTGATTTGGCAATGCAGCCTTTTTTCACCAGAGAATCAATGTAATCTTATTAAAACTAAATTAAAAATACCAAGGTTTTAGTATTATTTAGATTCAGCTTATGTGCTAGTGAATTGCCTCACTTCATTAATAGCCGCACCTAGCTGGCTTATTTGTTTTAGGTATTAGGAATCTGTATTGTTATTTAAAGGGGCCTATTCACATACCAGGTATATATAATGTTTTCTCCTCACAATATTATGGTATCTATCAAACCTTTTTAAAATCGTTTACCTACTCCTGTACTCAAATTGAAAACCGTGTAAAAACATAAACATAGCGCGCACGCCACCTCGCAGCCTTACAAACGTACAACTGGTATTTCGTGCGTTTTTCTTTTTATATTTCTACTCTTTGATATGGCGTTGTCGCTCAAGATCGCACGTGTTTCAAGGCATATTTGTTCTTGGAAAATGGGACACGTGGACTGTTTTTACTCACACACAGAATCATAACAAAGATCAAAGGTGAATTTAAAATGTGCATATTAAGTTCGTGTTACCGGATGATTTTGATGATACACTTTTGTATTCAGTCAAAATTAACAAATAGCATGAGATAATACATATATTATTGCAAATGAATATGTATCTTAAATGTTTCATATTGAAGACCAGTTGTCAAACCTTAAATGTGATGCAAACGAAATTTAGCAGACATCTTCAGTGTAATGAGGTTTATCACAGTGGGTCCCTTTTGGCCATTTTTCTACAGATTGGAAGATAAATTCTAAAAACTAGACTGCAATGTCCGAGGGGCAGATAGACAACTTTTCCAAGGTCAAGGTCACGTACAAAACTACTTTTAAATCTGTCGATCGGCCATCAAGTCATATTAAAGGTAAACTACTTATTCATAATATTTAATTTGCGATAGTACAATTTTGATAAGTTTCCCTTATTATGTAGTGTTTTTAACTGTTTAGCATAAAATTTTGTTATTTTCATGCTTTCTTCCTGATCATATGACATTTTTATCAAAACATACGATAAAAAGATAAAAAAAAAACTAAAAAATCGCCCGCGCTCACGGGTTTCCGGAGGAAGGTGCCTGAGAACCATACCATTTTTTTGGGTCGAAGGAATTTAGAATATTATTATTGGTTCTAAGCATTCCTGTCAAGAGGTCTTCCGTGTCAGAATGTTACTTTAATCCATTGTTCAGTTCGGGGAAAAATTGTGTAATACATATTAAATAAAGTCAGCTGCCCACCTACATTTTTTTCTGTATAATTTTCATGAATTACAAGGCTTTCTCTGCGTGAGAGCCTCCCACGAGTGCCCTGCACTAGCGACATGAATATAACCTAATGTTCTGCACTCACAACACGTGAAAGGTCCATGAGGAAATCATATCTGACTGTCCTAATAGTATGAAAGTTTTAAACCGGCCGAATAATGCGTGGTCCAAAATGCCTGTTTTGTCCTACACGGCTTGTTGTTGTTTTCCCGAGCACATACTTACACAGTTCGAAAAGGACGAATTAGCCGTCCGAAATGGCGAGTTTATGGTAAATGCCGATAATCCTGCCTAACACCCGGTTCCGTTTTTAGCATACAAGTTGCAAAGTCACGGCAAATATGTCAGATACATGTGTTCTAGCGGAGTTAAATAAAATAAGACAAATTTGATAGGTATGTTTAATTCTCACTACAAGTCGAGAATGATCTTTTAAGGAACTGTATTCCTCTAAAAAAGGTTCATATAACGTCTTTATGGTCGATGTATGGGCTTGCTTATGTACAAGCTGTTACTAAATAAGGTGCATGCGCCAATAAGGACAAACATAAAATAATATTTAACTTAAAGTATCTGTTTGCATATGTTGAGAAGTTCAAAAAGGTCACTGGCTTGCAACACTTTAGTTCGTCTGATTTTCTGCCAGGTGTCCTTGTTGAATGTGTTTGGGTTACTTTGGAGGGCCTCCCAAACTAATGGTAACTAAAAAAACAGTCTGTGTGCTGCGGTATCGGCATTTTCTGACATGTTTTGTGAAAAGTTAGTAGCAGTATCATTATTTTATACACGTCAGCTGTCGGAACAGGTCAGTATAAATGTGCACCGACGGATGAAACGCAAGGATGTCAAAATTTAAAAGATAACCACATTTACTGATATATTTTAAAGATAAACTGCACTAAAATTTATCAGGAAGTGATTCTCAATATGTTTAACAAATGTTCAAATACAAAAAAGGTCAAAGTTCTTTGAGCACTAACGGCAAAAGAATAATGTTTTCTGTCCATATATCGGATCAATCACATATAATTGAGTGCCGCCTGGCGGCAAAAGCTACAAATTCATGACCTTTGGTGGCGTCTTTACAGTATCAGCATAACGTCGTAATGACGTCGCCATAACCCGAGCAGAATGTCCACTTCTGTGATAGCTTTAGCCATGAAGTTATCAGACACCAATATTTATTTTCAGACTGGTAATCTAGAGCGTATTGTTTCGGGCAGGATCAACCATGATTGCCCCATCCGGAGCCAGACTCGGCACCAATCATCGCAGTTTATCACAACAAATACAGTGTCTTTAATAATAAGGTCAAGGTCGACTGTCGTTCTTTTATGAATTATGGGTAAAGGTCAAAAAGTGTAGGCTTTGCTTAAGCAGTTTAATTAATTAATAAATTCATTAGTGCGGTTACACAGTAAGGTGACATGTATTGTATTCAGCTGAAAAATTGCCATTGCAGCAGAACTCGGAGCAGAATCATCAATTATATTTAAGTTATGACTATAGAATTTGGTGTAAAAGAAGCCTTAAAACATATTTTAAACAAAAATAAGATACACACAGATATATATGTATATATCTATACATGTATATGAAGCTTAAGCTGAATCTCTCTCTGTCTGTCTGTCTCTGTCTGTCTGTCTGTCTGTCTCTCTCTCTCTCTCTCTCTCTCTCTATATATATATATATATATATATATATATATGTGTGTGTGTGTGTGTGTGTGTGTGTGTGTGTGTGTGTGTGTGTGTATTTATATTTGCAAGTATGATATCATAACGTCCGTTGATGATAGTTATATATGACCAATATGTAACGATGTTATCAAATGAAGCAAGTTATACATGTTATACTTTAACCTAATAAAGAAGTATGTTTTAATGTCTAGGGGGATATTATATCATTTAATATTTATATCCTCTTGTTCCGTTGTGTCGTGGTCTCATGTTTCTGTGAAAGATCTGTCGTGATGATGTCCAGCCCCGTATATTCACAGACCCACAGCAAAAGCAATAAGCCCGCACAGGCCTGCATGCTGCCGTCCCGCCAAGCCGATGTAAACCAGTCAGCCTTTCAGACCAGATGGAAGATACATGATATTAGCAAACCGTTCTGGCGCAGTGTTATGTTTGGCTTTCCATCCTTTTTATTTAAGTCTAGCCTGTGCTCTTATTCGCAAACCAGAGAGCACTAACAGAGGGCCTACCTCCGCCGATGGCATAAATGATCATGATTCAGATCCGCCCAAAAAATTATTTTCAATAATCCACCGGAAATATAAAAAAAAATGAGTCATTTTTTCTCTGAACTCTTTGTTCTCCTTCCACGAATTTAAAATTAAAAGAAACCAAAAGGATATATTGACCACGAGCGTATTTTTAGCCATGGTCGCTGCATATACTATATCTGGAGCAGTTTCGTCCCAAGTATATCTCGGTTTGCTTCTCAAGTATATCTCGGTTTGCTTCTCACTAGCGGGTTATGTGAGTTATGTTGTGAACAAACACTCACATACTAACGGAGCGTATACAGTGCCATTCTGGCGGATGCAGTAAGCAGAAAATCCGACATTTCTACAAGTCATCAAAGAACCGTTTTATATTAAAGTGCTGATGTTGGATTTTCATGAAATAAAACTTGATGTGTTAGTTCCGAAATCATGAAACGACTTATCAAGGTAATCCATTACCTGGTAAATTGAATCCGATGAATACTGTCCTTGAATCGTTAGAGGTAATATAAGAATATTTGTTAAGTGCTAATGCGGCAGGAGCACTAATTGATTTTGACGCGCGGGAGATTTTTTTAAATATCTGCTGAGCTTTTGTTCGTGACGATAATTGACATTATAACACCAAGAGCCATTAAACATGATATTTTCTGATCCAGGAGCTGTCATGCCGTCAGAATTGGTCAGCTGAGCTGAAGCTTGAAATGCATCTGGTCATCATACAACCACACACTGAACATCTATCTGCATACATTAAAATAAATCTAAATGTTCATTTGATCCTGAAGTTTTCTATTTTTTTCATCAAGTAGATCAACCTTTAAAAAAACTTCAGGTTACCCCCATTTTCGGTTGCTCCCCTCCCCGGCCAATCTAAAATCTATTTCGATTACTCAAGGGTGCTGGCCAGAACTTAAAGGGGCCCAATCACCTATCTGACCTTTATAAACTAAAGGTAATCCCTTGGAGCTTTAAAAAATGGCCAGCAAACGTGGATATTACCGCACACATGTTGCTTGTTTTGTTTATATCAATGTGTTTATAATATGTGGGGGCCCGCAAATGGCGTTTTTCAACAAGTGACTTTTCTACCTCCGCATATATGCAACTTCCAACTTAGGTTACATGTTTTCCCATTTGTCAACATTGCTGTGTTTACAAACATGTTGTTGATAAACAAGTTCATAATTCAGATAGAAGGCGTTATAAGAACTTTTCCACAAGCAAACTTGCACTTAGATAATTAATATATACATAGAGAAAACCAGAAATCACATAATTTCTTTTTTTAAAGATAGATGATTGGGCACCTTTAATTTCTGGTTTCCACTGTACTGTTTAAATTTCCCCGTCATTGATTTAACTAACTGATACATTCTTATGCTTTTAACTCATGATAAATTATTTTCATCAAAATAAGAAAGCTCATACATTGAACATAGTTCTATAAATCTTGAATTATTACGTCATGGCTGCACTATTCTCCATTATAACAATGTCGCAATGTCATTTTCCCCAGTAGTCTGAACGTTTAAGGGTACCTTGTTTGCCCACAAGAATATACAAACAAATCTTCATTCATCTTAAAAAAATAACGTTGGTGAGTGGTCCACTACTAAAAGGAAGTGATTTAAATTGATACCGGACCGGTACAATTTGGGAGATTTTGTAGGGGGAACAATAATGACAGCAGGCATAAAACGGGATCAGTTGACTGGAGATCCGCATTGTAATTTTTACCGTCCTATACCGATCCAATTATGAGTTTTAGTGAAGTAGTCGGGTCCACACCATCCGAGTACGATTGCAAGTCCGAGTCCAGGCCACTCGAGTACAAGTCCGAATCCCTGTGGCTCGAGTTAAAGTGCACCTTCTTCGAGTCGGAGTCATTTGGAACTCGAGTTCAAATCCGAATCCAAAATAAATATCTTATTAAAAGGACATTGAGATAATCATGCAAATTTTATGTCAGTTGCAAGTGCCCTTTACTTGATTGTTTAATTACGTTTTCCCCTTGGTGCAGAGCTAAACCTTGGGATGTATAGTCTTATTTATTATTTAATTATGTTGGTAGTTCCTTCACGTGCATAATTTGTGACATATATTTTCTCCACTGACTGGAAATGACCTGTGCCTGATTTTCATGTCCTTGCCGCCGAGTCGATGTACAAGTATAATTACGAGTCCAGGACCCTCAAGTCCGTGTTCTAGTCCTATATGACTGACAAGTCTCCCCTTTTGACTCATGGCACATTCTTCCTTAAACTTTCGTGTAAATTCGGGGTGTTTCCTTCGAGAGACAATTACACAATAAAGGCCAGCATGCTGAAGACACGGGAGATGTTCTGTGATGGTGATGTAGGGAGACTGGTAGAATTCATAAATAAAAGGCACGAATGTCTCTCTCAGTCACAAGGACGCTTTAATGTTAAACAAAGTGAAAAGTAAAATGTATCGCTTATATCAATGGAAATGAGTACAAAAGAAGCAAAGTAATTTTAAATGCGACATATTCTTCATTTCCGAGAAATACAGATTCGAACATGGCTTTAATTGTAGTATAATTTACTTTTGTAAATTATACAAAAGTGTCCAAATAAACTACCTGTTATATAATTTTGCATAAAAAGACTAGAAAACCCATTGTCACATCGATTATATGGAAGCAGACACCATGACCAGTTCGCGATTCATATTCCCATTAACCTTTGGCATTCACGTTCGTTGACCCGTTTATGATTAACTTTTAGCTTAACACATATAAACTTGGCCCATTATTCAACTATCTTGCTCCTACGGTGGAGGAGGCAAAACAAAAGAGAATAAGCTGCAACATAAAATTATTAAAGGAATTAAACATTAAAGACACGTACGTTTTATACTTAAGTGGAGATGCAGGATTTTCATTAAATAAAATTGGATGTGTTAGTTCCGAAACCATAAAACGCCTTATCAAGGTATCCATTACCTCGTGAATTGATTTCGATAATTAAAATACTATGCTTGATCTCGTTAGAAGTAATATTAGAACATTTGTTAGGCCTCAAATAGGCTACTAGCACTAACTGGTATTGACGCACGAAAGATTTCTTTATACATTGCCCGTACTTTGGTTTTTGACGATTACTGACATTATAACACCCAGTGCCATTAAACATGGCTTTCATATGCCTAAAGGGCGTTAATTGCAATTAAGTGCCTTCTGCGAAGCTTTCAAGTTATATCTTAAACCATCTTGCAAACATCGAGACCTTTATTTTCGTACTTTTATTCTACTGACGGAGTTACAATAATGTCATGACAATTCCTGGTTTAATCTACCAAAAGGGATAACTGCTGCACGAGTAGTGTGAATAGATTGCAGGGGCGTAGTAAATACAGGGGCCGGGAGTTATATCCCCCACTTTTTAGCAAAGGGGAATGGCTAATGTAATAACCCCCTGATATTTAGACAATATTTTTGAATGAATGAATAAATAGAAATTTATTCTGAAATAAAAGGCCTCAGGCCCATTGTTCCACAAAGAGCATGTGTTAAGAATCATAAAAATTCAGCAATAACAAAATGTAACAGCATAATGTGAACTGACAAAACATGCATCAAAACACAATTTTGTATGAAAACCCATGTTTGCAATATCTAAACACAAGCAGAAATTTTGTAATCACATATTTCATTTCATTTAGAGGTCAAATTATAACAATAATAATACCAATTATAATAATAATAATAAATAAGTGAACATATAAACAAACAGTAGTACAATGCATCGATGAAAAACAGTTTATTTATTTCTTGATTGGTAGATGAATAAGTAAGTGAATAAATAGATTAATTTGATGATAGCTTTCGATTCATTATCTCTCCTGACAAAGGCATAGTGTACATAGGTTGCTAACTGTTTTATTGTATGGGCATTTTTATCTGACATGAGGGATGAAAATGTACTTGAATCACCAATATACTTGATTCTCAAGTCTGTATACAATGGGCATTTCATGATAAAATGATGCTCATCTTCCACAACAGCTTCCCAAAATCTTAGAAAATATTTACAAAACCTTTCATCCCATGGAATATAACTATGCCTTCCTTTTTCTACTTCTAAATTATGTGATGAACATCTTAGTCTTGAAAGACTTTTCCTATAGTTAACATTTTGTAGAACTCTCTAATATTTTTCAGTGTTTATTGTTAATTTAAAAGTTGAGTATGTATTTAATCGAAGATTATAAGATATGCTACTCGTCAAATCCTGCAAAAAAGAATCATTTAATCTCTGTTTCAATACTGAAATAAATAATTTAACATCCCCTACATCTTGTTCAATCCAAACATAGCCAAATCCTTGCGAAAATAATATTTTCTTAATATTTGTTACCCAGTTCTGTTTTCCTGCTTCTTCTTAGCGATATAATTTATTATACAATTGCTTTTGTAATCTATTATTTGTCATATTTATCATTTTAGACCAATAAGTTATAGCACTTATTATATAATGATCCTTCAAGGGCAACCGCCCACGTTCTCCTAGTACTGCAACAACTGGTGTATTCATATTAACTTGAAGAATATATTTACAGAACTTGGTATGTACACTTTCAATATTGTCACATGTTTCAAAACCCCATAGTTCACTACCATAGCACAGAATTGGAAGGACCATCCTATCAAAAAGAAAGAAGGATTTACAAATTGATAGTTGCTTGTATTTTTAGATAAATTGTTTTATTATAGTTAAAGCTTTGTTTGCTTGACAAATTAGAATCTGCTTCATTTTGGACCAATTTAGTAAGCTTGTAAATGTGCCTCCCAGGTATTTATAATTATTGACAACTTCTAAGTGTTTACCTTTAAAAAAACATTTTTCATATTTTCTCTAAGTTCCCCCATTTCTAAACACAACTACTTTAGTTTTTTCGACATTGATTTTCATTCCATAATTATTACAATATACTTCTAATTTATTAATCTTGGATTGTAATCTGCCTGCTGTGTCTGCAAAGCAGACCACGTCATCAGCAAACATAAACATTGATAGATAAGATGATTCTGGACCTATATTTATACTGTCTTCCTCAGAATGTATAGTAAAATAAAATTCGTTCATAAAAAAAGTAAAAGTACAGGACTGATCATACATCCTTGACATGTGCCAACGTTGCATTGAAAATAACTAGTTATTCCTTCATTTGTTGAGGATATTAAATATTTTTCCTCTAATGCACGCCATATTTATAAAGTAAATAGAATAATACGTTATGTTGAAAACAGTCGAACACCTTGTAAATATCTATAACAATTGAATAAAATCGTCCTTTTTTCCCTTGATAAATATATTTCAATAAGTGCCATGAGGGTATATATATTTTCAATAGTGCTATATTTTCTTCTATATCCAGCTTGCTCTTCTATGAATTTATTGTGTTTTTCTACCCAGGTAATAATCTCTCGTTATGAACTTTAGTAAATAATTGACCTATAGTATTTAAAAGCGAGATACTTCTATAATTATTTAGGTCTAAAGAAGAGCCCTTCTTGTGTAATGGAAACAAAATTGCTTTGGACCATTCAGTTGTGAAATGACCGAAAGTAAAAACTTGATTAAATATCTTTTCTAATACCAGACTTAAAACTGCCATGTTGTCTTTCAAAAGATCTACTGATATACCATCTGGTCCAGGTGTCTTGCCATTTTGCATAAGTTTTAACTGTTTTACTATTTCTTCTTTACTTATATAACAATTCATTTCATCGTCCATATTTATATTGGAGGCATCTTCATTAAACTGATAGTTATTTATATGATTCTTAAATCCTGGATTTACAGCGTTCATATTATCATTCAATAGTTTTTCAAAATAGATTAACCACTCCTCCTCAGAATTAATCTGTGTCCTTTTTACAGATTTAATCTTTCTGAAAATCTCATTTGTAGAGTTGCATGCCATTAATTCAGTTACAGTTGAATTTTCTTTTTCTTTTTTTTTTGACTTGTTACACATATTTTAAAATCTGACTTTAACTGTTTATAATTTTCAAGGTCTGTCATATTATTTGTTTGTCTGTATTAATTTAATGCATTGTATTTTCTCCTCTTTAATTCTGTACACTCCTTATTCAACCATAGTAGTTGGTCTTTTACTGATACACCAGGCTTTACAGTTTTAATGAATGTTTTATTTGCTATAAAGAGTATCAAATTTCTCAGTTCTTCTGTCATGTTGTCTTCCAAATCATGTTGTATAATCCTCTCTATCTTATAAGTTCTCGTTAAAACTTCTACATCTCTAAAGGGATCATAATTAATATTATGCTTTCTTTTCTTATGTTGTGTTATTGTTTTATACTGACTCGATACTGTGTTTTGTGTTATTGGTTTACCAATAACAAGGTTGGAAAATGATCGGACAAATCCATATTTAGAACTTCAAAGGAACAGAAACAATTAAAGATAGCAGAGCTTACAATAATATAGTCTATTAAAGAAACACCTCTTGGTGACAAATAGGGTAATTCCCCTTCTAAATCAGGCTGAAGTCTTCCATTTAAAGTATGAATATTTAGACTTATACATATTTGCTGTAATGTATTTCCCCATTTGTTTACAACACTGTTTTTTGAATTTCTATAAATATTCACGGTTCACATTTCTTGTTCTGATGTATTGAACAGTATTATTTTCAGCATCCCATACATACACTTTGTTCTCTATGATAAGTCTGTCATATCTAAACTGGGCTCTCAAATCATTATCCCTTGCTTCCTGCAATTTTGGTTTAAGGTATCTCCTGGCTTCTCTGGCACGTTCAGAAAAGTCCTCCTGTACAAACACTTGAGAGTTGGACTTTTCCAGTTCTTTGCGTGCCAGACTCAAAACCCTCTCCTTGTCTTTGTAGCTGCCATATTTGACAATTATTGGACGAGGTTTATCAGAGGCATGCCACGGGAGTCGATGAGCTCTTTCAATAGTTACCTCTTTCTCCCTTTCCTGAAGATTCATATCTTCCTTTATTACTTTTCTAATTTTATTTTCACACTCTGACCATGATTCTGGACCATTCTTCTCTGGTATACCGAAAAATTACAAATTGTCCCTCTTGGATTGCTCCTCTAGCTTATCAACTTAGGCTCTCAGTCTACTATTTTCATCTTTAATTTCTCTAATCTCAGTCTGGAGTCTTGTCATTTTAGCATACAAGTCTTTTACCACATCAAATAGATTGTCATCAGTAATTTCAGGTATTTCATCTTGTTCAGGATGAATATTACCAGAGCTTGGAGGGGCTTTCCCTGATTTTTTGGAATAATATTTATATATTGGGCAATAATATTTATATATTTGAAATGAAATAAATTATTAATCAGAATAAAAAAAATTGGTTCCATTTCTGATATTACTGTGAAATATTATCAAGAAATATATATCAAGATGAATGATTTCCGTCAGCGGGGTAAGACGACAGGGAATACTTTTTGTGATTAATATTCCGTGGAAATCTTAAAAATTTAACAAGTATCCAAAGGGATACCAGAGCAGCTGAACCCCTTATTATTGGTGACAGGGAACATACGAGATCAGACATTATTAACAATATCAGACTATGCTTTACTAAAAATATAAAAGATTTATTTAAAATATTTATATTTGGTATAAAGATTTTCAAAGCTATGTCCATGGATAACGTGAACATAACATCATTTTGGCCACTTGTGCCGGATTTTTCAAAATTGTACATATATATGGAAGAGTGTCAGATTTTAGCAGGAGAAAGAGAAATAAAGGTAGGAAGGGAATAGGATTTCAAAGAAATTATATTTAATCCATATTAATTTCAGAGTGTTAATAAATAGAGTGTTAATAATATACTCAAAAGACCGGCAACCGGAAGGTCATAAGTTCGGTTCCCATCAGCAGTGAACTTACATTCTCTGTGTATTCATGTCCCAGGGGGGTTAATATAGTATTTTTGTCGATGAAGAAGTTCCTGAACGTATGCCAGTGCCAACAACAGGAACCACTGTAAAACTGTGTGTAAACTGTGTTAAACTGTTTAAAATTAAAATATTAAGTTTGTTTTAGAAATAGAGAAGGGATATCCTGAAAAAAAGAGGAAATAAAGAGAAGTGTGGCATGGTGCTGTAGCTGACTTTGACCGAGTTCCTGTTGAATATTTTGTGGAGTGTATGGTTGTTGGGGAAGTGCTTTTTGACTAGATTAAGGATTATTCTGGCTACTTTTGTTTTTACATTGGAGCTGAATGGTTGGTTGAACCATAGAATATTTCGTCTTCGACGTTTTTTGTCACTTTGATTTTTCACTGTTGGTACGTATGTCATTCCCTGTGCGTGTTGCTGGTATCCGCTTGATTGTAGTGCATCGCTGTATATTTGTTTCGTGTTTTCGAAGGCTTCTCTATTGCTTGAGAGTTGTGATATCCGTTGTGAGACTCCGGCGGGAATCTGTTTTAGTACCGCTGGTGGGTGGTTGGAGTGTGTGTGCCAAACATGCAATCTATAATTAAGAGGCATAACAACCAACTTTCGGGCCGACAGAATAAAACGCAACCAAGCGGATGCAATTGTCGCAAAAAAACAGAGTGTCCCCTTCAAGGAGCATGCCTACAAGCTGGTATTATCTATGCCGCTGACGTCACAACCCCAACCTCGGAGAAAACCTACATCGGACTTGCCGGCACCGACTTTAAATCCCGCTACAGAAACCACAAGAAATCATTCAGCCACCCCAAGTACGCAAAAGACTCGGAACTTTCAAAGTTCATTTGGCTCCAACAAAACACAAACACCCCGTAATCAATAAACTTGCGGGTCCTCAAGCGCGCACCACCTAGAAAGCTCCCCAGTGGAAGTTGTAATCTTTGCCTAGAAGAAAAGGTCCAAATCATAACGTTCCCCAAGACACAAAGACTCAACAAAAGATCAGAGCTCATTTCCAAATGCAGACATAACCATAATCCCCCTACACTCCCACCTGACCATGGCTGAGTGCTTCGGCATGTAATAACATAATGTCAACAACCGTTCCTTAACATTTCACATCTGATGATTGCGGCAGCATGAAAACACGTGTTAATGTGTAACTGAACATTTTCGTTGTAAATTCTGTGTATCAGCTCTTAGCATCAGGCTAATGGAGCACTGTTAGATTCGTTCTGCACCTATATACTTCTAGTATATATATATATATATATATATATATATATATATATATATATATATATATATACACACATATTCTCGTTCGTGGGTTTCTCTTATTTTTTAAGCATGTCTCATACTGTTCTATATATCTTTAACATTACTATGGCACGTCACTTTTACTATGAAATTTCCTCGTTTGGCTTGTCCATGTAGACAACAAGTGCACGATGTTTTGTTTGAGAATTCAGACCAGCTATTTTACGTTCACGTTAAGTTTGATGTAAATGAATAGGTAAAACGTTTAATTAAATGAATTTAATAAATGAAGACATTTAATCGATTCTTGGATTTTGTATTACACATTTTATGACTGATAGTTTCATTCTTGTCGTCGTGGGAAATTCAATAACCAGCAGTCAATGACCGCCATCTTTATAAATACGCTCTCGGCAACAGCATATTTAACCTAAATATTTGCGCCTCTTACTGTGTCTATTTTGTTGTTCCGTTACACAATACAGTTATTTAAACTATTTTTTTTAATTTAAGGTAATCACCCAGTTCGTCAGGGCAAAACAGATTCACTCACTTCAGACCGTAAATGTATCCCAAGGATTTGTTAAATTTGTTGATTTGAATATACTTAAGGATACGTTGTCGGTAAAAATTCATTAATTGCGCAATTGTTTGGCGAGTTAGGTAAGCATAGCAGCCCTCGCATTGGAGCTTTCCCTCGCGTTTTGGTTGCGTTTTTGTTCGTTTTTTTTTTTTAATCGTGTATTAACGTCTTACCAAATCGTATGCGGATCCAATAACGAAAATCGCACACAAACGCACAAAAGCGCATGAGAACCGAGAAAACGCCCGAGAACGTGGGCAGAGACGCGATGTATTAATATATTTTTGGCATGCTCAAAATATTACTTTTAATCGCAGGTAAACGCCGAGAACAAGCATGGTTGCGCATGGAAACTTATATAGGAAACGCTTAAAGCAGGGGAAAACAACAATTTACAGCAAAACGCCGACACAGGTTGTTCGCGCCAGACCTGTATACGGAGGCTCGCAAAATGCGTGAAAACGCAACAGAACGGAGGATACCCCTGAGAACGCATCCATGTCTTGAAAACGTGGCCTCAGTCATTTGTACAACGCTAATGTGTGATGGCACTCGTGTTTGGTTAGGATCAATGGCGTTACGTACGCCACTACGAATCACAGCTATGGTTACACAAGGGGTCAGTGCAATCTGAACCTGAAGGATCTTGCTTCTCCACAGATAAGGAAAGGCAAGCAAAGGTTCCAAGGTCGACATATAAAGCTGACCAAGCATAGTACCAGAGCAGTTTGCAATACCTTTCCGTTTGGATGATATACCAACAAAAAGTTCACTTTTCTGAAATGCCTTATGATTAACTCTGCTGACCTGTTACTAATATACATCCGAATACTTAACCTATGGATAAATGGATGTCGGTGGGACTCCATTTTGGTTCAAAGTGGGCCATCCGCTTTGGTCAACAACGGACCGAAATGTATCTTGTCGAAACGTACACTATGACAGAGTTTTGAATCACGTGAACGTGGCGGTTTCTTAAAGGGACCTATTCACAAACAAGGCATGTTAAATTTGCATGAAGTATAATGTTTTATTCTTAAAATATTGTTATATCTGCCAATCTTGAATTCTGACATTGTTTGTCTACCCTTGTACACAAACGGAAGAAAGATTGCATCAGGCGCGATAAGTCGTCCAAAACATAAACATAGTTCCCGTGCCGTCATAAAACCGTACCGAGCAACTTCAACAAACATGATTGTCCAAGCTTCCGATCGCTGTTTCTTCAGTATGGCTTCCCTCGTGTTTCTTCTTCTTGTATCTTGGTAGTTGCGCATGCGCAGGATCGGACCTCTGGTGAAGCAGTATTGATTTGATAAACAGACAAATGTTGATTGTGTTTACTCACACAAAGAAATATAACAACGTATACACCGCTAAATCCGTGTACAGTGTTATGTGTTGTTCTGTAGAGACGTTGATGACGTCGGGGGTCCTACAGGTTACCGGTTGTGAGGACACAGGAGAACCCAGGGGTACAATTTTGTAATCTTGTATATATTGTATATAATGATTTGTCTGTTATAAATATTATCATTTAAAGAGTCTTTCTTCAGTTGAGTTGGTTGCGTGTGGAACCCGGTTGAAAGTTTAGTTACACGTAACAACAAGGAATGGTTTTGCTGAGACAATTTTGAATTCAGACGAAATAAACTAATAGTATGATATGATATACAACGTATTAAAGTTTTATATACTTTATCGGGGAGAAGATGTGTAGTATATATATATATATATATATATATATATATATATATTATATATAATATATATATATCTCCCTCACTGGAAACTTTCAGTCTATAAAAATTTGTCTGCAAATTAAGGCAACACCCGTTCCTGAAACTCGGCCATTAAAAATCCAAAACGGTCAATTTGAAATAATAAACATCCCCTTAAAAATATATCCAGAGATATATGTATTTTCGATGTTTTAATTGTTTCATTATATATAGATATTGTTAAAAATAATGGTTAAAGTACGTTCATCTGAGTACGGAGTAAAATTGTAATTTTAATTTAAAACAAAGAGAACCAATCTCTCAAAATGTTCAATCTATCAACTCCAAGCACTTTTGTGCCAACCCACTAACGATAGTACCATTATTGCAGAAGCGGATCCAGGGGGTCCGGACCCCCCCCCCCCCCCCCTTTTCATCAGAAACGTTTTTTTAAGGGCTTCAGACAACATTTTGCCGCCTGTACCCCCCCCCCCCTCTTTTCAGGACCTTTTTTTTAGGGTTTTCATTTGTCCTCCTGGGTTGGACCCCCCCTTTTCCTGAATCCTGGATCCGCCCCTGTATTGCAGAAAGAAACGTCTTAAGTTTTTATTTTTGCGTACATCTTTTCATTTGATCGGTTTTAAATTTAAAACGCATAGTTAACTAGATGTATGCAATAGCCAGGGGAATACTAGCAGCCCCCCCCCCCCCCCCAACACACACACATGCTCCACCCCGCCCCTACCCCGGGCAACTGAGCGATAAAGGGGTGATCCACTATAGAGCGTACGGCCTCTAGAATAAAGGTCAAAGTCATAAATAAATATTAAGTGCATATCTATGCCTTGATACTAGTATTGTATCAAAAATCTAGCTTTTAAAATCATTTATTTCGGAGAACAAGCGCAGACACAAAATGGCAGAAGAAAGAAATAAATCTCTTACTCTAATATGAATAAAAAAATACACTCATCAACCCCTATAACTCTCCCCTTCCTACCGGGAAGGCTTAATTAGTAATTATCTTTTTAATCATATGGTTCTTCTGCAACATGAAACCGCTCCGAGTAACCTTTATAGTTTCAGAGTAATAGGTGCACGAGTTGTTTTAGAAATTGAAGCACGTCTAAGGGCTGAAACCAATATATCTCTTTGTCTCGAGGATCTTGGGCGCGGTTGGTCTATATATGGCTTCCATTGAAGGCCGCGTCCAGCGCAATAAGCAGTTCTGACATTTAGTCAATCTTAGGTTGTAAGAGAGGGCTAACCGAACCATTAGCGATGACCCCTCCATACTCTAATGGCTGGCCTGACATAGCAAGTATTCAACACTAGTTGCTACCATCATGTTTCCGACCTCTAATCCATGCATACCGCGCTTTGAGGCTGATATATTTTGCGTCTTAAACAGGACCTTGATGGTATTTGTTCCTAAATAGAAACGAAAATCTGAAAAACGTGGCAATAGATTTGTAGCCTTATGTCGTAAACAACAGCTTTTATCCAGACAATACTTTTGTCATTTTACTGAAGATATTTGTTTAATGCGTTATCATGTTGTTCTTGAAATAATAATCTTTACATTTATTCTTAAAAGTAACATTCGTTGGATTTTCTTGTTGGTTTATCTTAACAGTATTTTTCTTAACAGTTTATCTGATCAATAGTATATGTTGGGTTTTCCTAACTGTTTATCTTAAAAGTTTTTACCGGAACAGTTTATCTTATAAAAATTTTTAACGTAACAGTTTATTTTAACAGTTTTTATCTTAATATTTTGTCTTAACAGTTTTTATCTTAACAGTTTATCATATCGGTAACATTTGTTGATGTTTTTTTCTTAACAGTTTAAATGAACTGTTTTTACCGTAACAGTTTACCATAACAATTTTCATCTTCAAAGTTTTTCTTAACAGCTTTAATCTTAACAGTTTATCCCAATAGTAATATTTGTTGTTTTTTCTTAACAGTTTATCTTAACAGTTGTTATGTTAACCAGTTTGTCTTTACAGTAATACTTGTTGGTTTTTCTTCTTCCTGTATTCTTTATTTATCATAAAATACTGAAAACCTTTTCTCTACCTGACATTGGATTTCATTTTTGTATTTTATTTTTAATGTATATTTCTTTAAAGGTGCATATTCACGTAACACATATGTTAAATATGCATTAAATATAGGTGTTTCGCCTTAAAATACTATGGTTCCTTTCAATATTTTCTTCTAAAAGAGTGTGTTTATTGCTGCTGAAATGAGAAAGCGCTTGCGAGCAGTGGTCCAAAATATATATACAAAGCGCACACCAATCATGGCCGTACTGCGCAACATCCCAAGGGATCTAGAGTTTACAAGCTTTTTCCTCTTTTTCTTTTTTTTTTAAGAGTTCACGCAGGCGAAAGATGCTTCTCTGGTCATATTTTCTTGTTTTGATAAACAGGCCCACATGGACGGTGTTTACTCACACACATTACCATGCCATGGTATTAGACAAGTGAATTAAAGATATAAGTCCGTGTACCGGGATTAGTTTGCTGGGGAAACTTAGCTAATAGCCAAGTTAAGCTTATAGTGTGAGATAAAACAAGTGCAAATGCAATGATGTAGTCGAGTCTCTAAAAACAGGTTACACGAGTCCAAGTACGAACACAAGTCGAGTCCAAAAATCACTATACAAATGTGTATGTACCTTTAATGAATCCTACAGTAGTGCTCTAAATATTTGGGTACCTGATGTTTAATGTCTGCAACGGTTTTAGAAATTAAAGTGTTATCACAGTTCATATTTATAAACTTGGCCAGCTAATAGAGGATGGTAATTTTCAGATAGCACACATATTAATCCGTAACTCCCAATGATGGGCAGTGTAATGTATTTGTAATTTTCGCATAATTCCGAAAGAATTAATAGAATTCAGCCTGCAGGCCATATGTGTTAAGAGGTCTAGATGATGATCTTAATGATAACTTTGCATTAAAAGCAAAGATTGCACTCAGTAGAGCGCATACCTCCGGAAAGACAAAGCAATATTAGTGTACCATCTTCATCCCAATCCGGTTAAACTGCTACGGGACTTTCCAAGCCCATGTTCTCCTCAAGCTGAAAATCAGTTGAGCAGTATTCGTGTATCCTGCTATAATAGACAAATGCTGGGATTACTTTAAAGAGGTTTGCCTAGATCAAGTCACGTGACATACCAGTAAACTGAAAAGTCTAAAAAAAGAGAATATTTATCAAAGAACTGGCCATTTTAGTTTCTAGAAATACCTAGCCGAGCCTGAGACAATAAAGTGCATTTTAACATTAAAGGGGCCCTAAAGGTAATATCTTGGAGCTTTCATAAAAATAGGCCGGAAAACGTGTATATCACCGCACACAGGCTGCTTGTTTTTTTTTTTATATCAACGTGTTTATAATTTGCGGGGGCCCGCAAAAATAATCAAAACAAATTCAACAAGGGCATCTGGTGGCAAATCAGATAAGCCAGACCTTTGCAAATGGCGTTTTGAAACAAGTGACCTTTCTGTCTCCGCTCATACTTAGGTTACATGTTTTTCCAGTTTGTCAACAAAGCTGTGTTTACAAACATGTTGTTGTAAAACAAGTTCATACAGTGGAAACCATACGCTCCCGAGGCAGCGGAAATCTTGCGCTTCTAAAGAAGCAACTGATTTTCCCGCTGCCTGCTTTGACCGTTTATGATACATTTATACACAAGGTGGCGGTTCGTTGTCAGCTGAAAAAAACGTGCGTATGATGTGACAAGCAGCCAACCAGATGCCATTTAACAGACACTCGACAGGCATCCTGGCTCCACCCATAGCTTTGCTTCAAGCGCCGCTGGATGACCGTTTATGGTCGAATTTTAATTGCTCCCTCTGCATTCTCACATCATCGAACGATTCGATTATGACATTACGACTATGTTAGCGTTGCCATGTATCTGTTGTCTGCAGAACTGAAACCAGCCAGCGAGGTGTGCACGGAGCATTTGTTGTTACATTTCATTTGATTACAGCTCACCGGCCGGGCATCCTATGTGCCCAAGGCCCTAAGCAAACCACGTGCGAGGCCATTCTCTCTGATCTTGTGGCCTAATCAGACGGTTACCGGGGCGATGAGCTATCACTCAAAACGAAATGAACAACATTGGCTCCGAGTATTCCTCGCTCGGCTGATAAACCGTTTTGTCTTCCAGCACAGGGCCTCATCTGATTGGACAAAGTGCTCCCCTCAGGTGAAGGATACGAGGATACGAGGTCAAAACAAACAAAGCTTACGATATAGGTAGTAGGCATATAGGTAAAGCGCTGTGTAAAGAGCGTATGGAAGCCAGAAATCACATAATTATTTTAAAAGGTTAGCTAATGTGCACCTTTAAGATAGGCGATGGGCGACCATGGAAATTCGAAATTTTAATATCGTTCAGTCATAAAAAAAACAAAGCCTAATTTTCTTTTCCTCTTCATGGAAAGAAGGATATACAGTGAAACTCCTCCAAGTCGGACAATCAAGGGACTGGTAGATTTTAGATCATATAAACATTATATTTATATAAATTTAACAAGGCAGAAAAACTTTAATTCTTTATTTACATAATAGTACAGCAGTATCGTATCAGTGATATAAAAAATGTATAAAAACACATGCATTTGAGCTGACTATGTTTGAGTTTTCTTTTATTTAAAATGAAACATCTAATTCAGTGCAAAATAATTCACATGTCAAACATGAAAGTCGCATTTACTTTAAAAATGCATCCAAGGTCATCTGACGAGACTGGCATTTCATATTGATCACGTGAAACTGAAGGATCCCCTGGGCACGCCGCACACATTCCAGGTACTCTGAGGGTAGGGCTTTCTCCAACCCAAAGTTCTCACACTGTGATAGACTGTCCAAACATTCTGTATGTGATTTTTGGCAAGTTGCAGTTTTACCGTCTGTCTACTCTTCAGAGTCTGAATCATGATTATCAGGTTCAGTGCTGCTGGTGTCTTTCACTTTCTTCAATAGTTGATCTTCCCAGTCCGCTCTCAGTTGTGCTGTGGCTGGTACCTCAGTGTCGAAATCAATAAACTCTTGAGCAGTCATTTGTTCGGGAAAGGTGAGTGACTCAGTGATAGCTTGTAGCATTTCGTCTAGTTCCTTTTCGGCACTCAAAGTGTCGCCCTCTGTACATTCTTCGCCTCTAAATCCACATCTGGCGAAGCATTTGCGGACAGTATCGGGAGTAACTGCTCTCTGTGCCTGTGCTATCCACAGATAGGCGTCTTACACGTTCATGTCTTTGGCGATGTCGCCAGCTTCCCGCTCTTCATCAACCTTGCTGATAGGTGTGACCGGTAATGAGCCTTAATGCATTTGATAACACCCTGGTCCAGTGGCTGTAATTTATTTGTTGTTTTTGCCGGGGAAAAAACGCAGCTTTACGTTTGAGTAGATCCTTTGGGTGGGACGAATCGTTGTCGAGGAACAGCAAGGCTTGTCTGTGTTGCAGCCGCATCTGTCGGTTAAAATGTGCTAGCCATGTTTCAAACAGAGAGCTTGTCATCCATAACTGCTTATTGTTTTTCCATATCGCTGGTAAATTGTTGATGTCCAGATTTCTGACGCATCGGGGCTTGGCAGATTTTCCAATAACTAGCTTTTTGGTGAACTCTCCTGCCATGTTACCGCACAAAACAGCTGTTATCCTCTCTTTGCTTCGTTTTCCGCCTTTGCAGTCCGTTCCCTTGACTGTCAGTGTTCGATCTGGTAGTGCTCGGAAAAAAACACCTGTCTCATCCATGTTGTAGATGTTTTTGTCGTCATAGCCAGCGATGATTTCAATCAGCTTCTCTATCCAGTTATCACACACATTGGTTGACACAGAAGCACTTTCTCCGCTAATAACACTGAAGGAAACACTGTCACGCCCCCTAAAGCACCTTAGCCATCCATTACTTGCTGTGATCCCAAGCTCATGTGCGAACTTCCTTGCCTTCTCCTGTAGCATTGGACCACTGACTGGCATGTTGACAGCTCTTGCGTGCTGAAACCATTCCCATACTGCCAGATTCAGCTCTTCGTTTGGTCTTTCAGTGCATAAGCGTTTGCGATTTCCCTGAGCGTTTCCTTCGTAGGCGGCAAGGTACTCGGTGTTTCGTTTCTCAATGGTTGAAACTTGGGTCTTGTCGCATTTAGATTCATCAACAAGGGCTCGCACACTGATCTTGGCAGCTTCACCTCGACGCACCAGGTTCACCTTCTCCGCAAGCGGCAGCTCACGCCTAGCCGCACTTGGCATATTGAAGACAGTTGAAGACAATGAAGAACGTGTAATAGGAATTTTGAGCCCCTAAATAAAGGTTATTTATTAGTTAGATATATGTAATGTCTTATCTTATCCTCGATAAAAAGTTCACTAATCCCTTTGATGTATATAACAAGTCTAAAAATATGGAATGGGTTCATGATTTTGCTATATGTCAACATTTACCCAAAGTCTGAACATTTGATTTTGAGCTATGAATTATGTCATTAAAATCACAACCGCATTCAATCATTTTACAGTTTATCATTTTAATAAAAAAAATTATAATATGATAAACCCAATCAGCCAAGGAAATCGATGTCCTCCACTTGTTCTTTTTGGTGTAGAAATGAGCAACGCAAGTACAGTTTGTAAAAATAAAAAAAGAAAAGCTGTCCGTGTATTGTCTGTCTACACGGCCAGCTCCGATCGGCTGCTTCTCTTATTCAATGTTACCAAGCAACTGTGTCACCGTGTTCTTCTATTATAAATATGCGATTTTACGTTATTTGGCTCATGTGCGCCAAAGTTTTTATATGTGAAATAAATTTACTTATAATAATAATTATATATATTTGATAATATATATTATATTATATATTATATAATAATATCAACTGATCACGTATGCGTGATGAACATAAATTGTGTAATGAAGAAAAAAATAAGATTTTGTAACACTAGGCAGCGTGAAATGTCTAGGGGAATGAATAAAGAAGTTAAGGTTTTTTTTTGTTAACAAATAACTATAGTTTATTCTTAAAACAACCCTATCATTACAATACACTAAATCAATACAATTACACAGCACAACAACAGCACAACAGCAAATAAGTATAATCACACAGCCTAATAAACAAACTGCACAGTACCTGGATACCACCACTGTCACAGCGACAAGTCCGTTAAATCATATAATTCAGATGAAAAGTTCACGTGAATCTTCTCAGAGAATAACAGTCCAGTTCATTTAAAAATCAATCCGCCGTAATCCCAAAGTGAAGTTCCTGTCATAGTCCCGAAAGCAAACTGAAGACTCTATAAGATCCGTCATAAATCCAGACGAAAATCCATAACTATCGCACATATCGGAATAGGTCCCACAAACTGACTTACACGCTTCTGTGTCCGCCGGAATATTCTCTCACCTCTCTCTCGGCTCTAAAACACAGCCCCTATTTATAACATTTCATTCGAAAACTCCCTTTCACGAACAATCGAAAAGAACCTTACATGACACACAGTACACACACTTCACAGGAAATATCTAGAAAAAGATGGCAGTGTCTAAACATGCCGTGGTTCACACGTGAGCCGGCCCGGTTCGGTCAGGCGAGAAAGCCACAGACTAACATGATAGCGAGAGTTCAACCAGTACGGATTAAACTGAGATAGCAAACCCGGCCAGGCGAGGCCGCTACAACACGCTTACGCCCGTGTCACACAATAAAAAAGACATCTGTAACACCCCCCCCCCTCCTGTAAGAAAGAAGAAAGTTTTCTAAAAAAAACTTTCTTTTTTGCGATCACAGTCACTACATTTTTACAACATCTCAAAAATCATCTTATTTACAACATTACATAAACATCTCGTTTACAACATTTCATAAACATCTCGATAAGCAATCAGCAAGTACATTGTCTTTCCCTTTAATGTGTTTGGTTTCAAGATTGTAATCCTGTAAGAACAAACGAGTTCATCGTGCCAAACGGAATAACTTTATACTGGTACAGTCCTTGCGGCGTCACAAATGCGGACACTTCTTTCGCTCGTTCTGTCAGCGGAACTTGCCAGAATCTTTTTAGCAAATCAAACTTGGAGACATATCTGGAGCTACCGACTCTATCAATACAATCATCGATCCTCGGAATAGGGAACGAGCCAGTCTTGGTGACAGAGTTCAGTTTTCGATAATCTGTGCACATACGGTAATTTCCATCAGGTTTTGGCATGAATACATGATGAACTCCAGTTACTGTTACTAGGTTTAATAAAATCATTGTCCAGCAAATTATGAATCTCATCCTGTAGATACTTTTGCTTTTCTGGATTTAGTCTATATGGATGTTGCTTGACTGCGTTTGCCTCGCCAACATCGACGTCATGGCACAATATGTTAGTTCGCGTTAGAATGTCACTAAACAAATGTTCATAATTCCGCAGCAGCTTTTTTAGGTCTTGTATTTGTTGTGCGGTAAGGTGTGACAGTTTGGCTTCAGGTTGCTAAGCAAGTCTGAGTTTATTCAATAGTACTGTACCACACTGAATGTCTACATCACACTTACAATCAGTATCTACTTTAACTGGGCCAGGGTCAGTTTCTGCACAATTAACAGCAGTAACATTTTATACAACATCTGATGTGCTATTTCTGTCATAATATGGTTTCAACATGTTATCATGGCACAGTTGTTTCTTCTTACGTCTATCTGGTGTCAACAGTATGTAATTTAAATCACTGACTTTCTTGTCAACAATGTAAGGACCAAAATACCTAGCTTGCAGAGGTCTGCCAGGGATGGGAAGTAAGGCAAGGACCTTTTCACCAGGCTCAAACGTCCTACTTACAGTGTGCTTGTCATTCTTTGTTTTCATTTTACTTTGTGCAGATTTTAGATTTGACTTTGCAATCTCACAGGCATTGTGTAGTTTAGTGCGAAAGTCTGAAACATACTGCAGTAAACTAAGAGAATCAGGAGTTTTTCTTTAAGCAGTTTCAATGGGCCGCGAACTGAGTGTCCAAAACCTAGTTCAAAGGGACTGAAACCCAAGGACTCTTGAAAGGATTCTCTGACAGCAAACACCAATAGGTGGATTTCTTCATCCCAGTCTTTCTGTGTATCATAGAAATAGGTCCTTTTCATGTTTTTTAATGTCTGGTGAAAACGCTCGAGGGCGCCCTGACTTTCAGGATGGTATGGTGAAGAGATGTACTGTTTTATACCTAGCTCAAGAATAACCTGCTGAAATAAGCCAGACATAAAATTAGACCTTGGTCAGACTGGACGGATTTTGGTAATCCAACAGTTGTGAAAAAAACTTGGCCAGAGCTTCGACAACACTTTTGGCATTACTTTTGCGCAATGGTATTGCCTCAGGGAACCTGGTAGATGCGCACAGCAAGTATTCATGTCCAGATTTTGTTTTGGTCAGTGGTCCAACAAAGTCAACAATAATCCTACTGAATGGTTCCTCAAAAGCAGAAATAGGCCTAAGTGGGGCCTTACGAGGATTCTGATTGGGCTTGCCTACCATCTGGCATGTATGGTATGATTTACAATATTGTACAACATCTTTCCTGAGGCTAGGCCAATAGAAGTGTGTACTAACTTTCTGGTAAGTTTTATTCATACCTAAATGGCCAGACAAAGAAGCCTCATGTGCTATGCTTAGAATTTCATTGTGATAGCTTTTGGGCATTACTATTTGATGTTTGATGGCCAACTCATCATCAGCATTTACATCAGGTGGTCGCCATTTACGCATACGCACTCCATTTTTAACATAGAAACTAACTGGGTTCTGTGACAGTTCATCTAAAGAAAATGCCCTAGGAAACAAACATGAAATATCAGGGTCCTTATGCTGTTCCGCGATAAGTTCTGACCTTGAAAATTCTGTATCCTGTACGGGCGAGCCGTTAGACGAGTCACTAGTGAGTCACTAGAGTGTTATTATCTGGACCATTATCCTCATGTGTTTTTCTTGGCTATAGATCTTGTTACAGCACATGAAGGACACAAACCAGGGATTTCCTGACTTTCAGGATCAGTGTCCTGATCAAATGACGGCTTTTATGTTACTATTGGTACAGGGTGTACTTTGTCACCTGCAAGATCATTGCAGCAACTGAATTCCCTTAAAGGGTAAAGTAGTTCTTTTACCCACAGTGATATTCCCAGAAATTAAATCTGACTTTAAATGTATACTGTGAAGCGGAACTGAAGTGTGCCTGTCTGAAAACACACCATTAACAAGTGCATGTGCACCAGTAAAGGACCTGTTACAAAATGGCAAAGTGTTTGCTGACATGAGAGTCTGGCCTGAACCAGTGTCCCTCAAAATTCTAATAGGGGAGAATGTGACAAATCACGTGAAAGTGATACAAAACCATCATGTATGAATGGCTCAAATAACTCCATTTCAGAGTCAGGAGAGGAATCTACTACCTCAGTTTCATCGAACAAAGAACTGATATTGACAGTGTCAGTCATAAAATCTTTTAGGTTTTTACCCGCAAGCTACGGATTCTTCTTTGGAATCAGACGGCACGTGGGCCTCCGTAGCATCAAACTCTTTATTAGAGTCAATAAAGGAGTTGTACCCCTTATTTACATGAAAAGAGCCTGGCTCTTGTACTATGCTATACATAGATTTTGAAACAAAACCAGAAGGTTTGCTGTTTGGTTTATTCGCAAGTTTCCAGCAGTCAGATATTAGATGACCTTCCTTCTTGCAGTAATGAAAGATTTTCTTCGAAAATGACTGGTCTTTGTTGGACTTAGACACAGTGGACGTGGACTGAGGTGTAGCAGGACTACTGGTACTGGGTAACTGCGCTTTAAACTTCTTTTGACCATACTGATTTACATTCTTTTTTTTTGTAAATGACTGGTTTGATTTGCTAGTAAAGGACATGTTGTGTGTTAATAAATAATCATCAGCCAATTGAGCAACAATGTCAAGTGATTCAGGACTTTTCAAAGTTTTATCATCTGCGTTAATGCAGCGCTTGAATTCTTCAAGCAAAATCAACTGGCGCAAATTGTCATAATCTTTCATCAAATTTTTAGAACTACACCAGCGATCAAACAACGCTCTTTTGTCCTAGCACATTCGACGTAGTAGGTCTGTTCATTGCCTTTTTTCCCAATATCTGAGTTTCTGGCGGTAAGCCTCCGGAACTACCTCTTAACCTTTTAGGATTAACCATTTAACCAGGTTATAGTCAGCAGCGGCTTCTACTGAAAGCTCTGTATAAATTTCCCTGGCCTTGCCAGTCAATAAATACACTTTGTAATAGCATAGCCCAATTTTCCTTAGGCCATTTTAAATTTTCAGCTACCTTCTCAAAGTGTAAGAAATATTTATCAATCTCTTCTTTTTTCTTGAAAAGGTGGGACCAGTCTAATGTGTTTAGTAACATTAGAACTGTGAGTTGGGGCAGCACTTAGGCTATGTTCTAGTTTAAGTCTTTCTAACTCCAGTCGTTAAACTTTATTTCTTTTTCTTTTTCTAGTCGTCTTTCTCTTTCTAACTTTTCATGTTCTTCCCTCACTAACTGTTTTAATGCTAGCTCATTATGCATTTCTAACTTTTTTAATTCCAAATGCATAGCAAAGCTGTCATGTTTTTTATGTTTCCACTTCACTCTCTTCAGTTAAACCTTTGCTAACTAGATCTTGCATGATTTTATCAATGATATCAGGCTTTCTCATAGCTTTTTTCACACTTAGCCCTAAGTGTTGTCCCAAACGCAACAACTGTTCCTTTGTCAACTGTTAAGTTGATCAGGGTCGGTATCGTCATCAAATGTCTCAGGCTAATAACAAAACAATAACAAAAAAAAACTGAGATAAATCCTGTAAACCAGATATTGTAAATAATATGTAATCTTGTAAACAATGCGTGATGAACATAAAATTGTAATGGAGAAAAAAATCAGATTCTGTAACACTAGGCAGCGTGAAATGTCTAGGGGAATGAATAAAGAAGTGTTTTTTTTTTATTTTTTTTTGTTAACAAATAACTATAACTTATTCTTAACACAACCCTAACATGACAATACACTAATCCAATACAATACAATACAATACAATACAGTATAATCGCAAAGCCTAATAAACAAACTGCACAGTACCTGGATACCACCACTGTCAAGTCCGTTAAAGCATATAATTCAGATGAACAGTTCACACAAATCTTCTCAGAGAATAACAGTCCAGTTCATTCACAAAACCAATCCGTCGTAATCCCCAAGAAAAGTTCCTGTCATAATCCCGAAAGTAAACTGAAGACTATATAAGATCCGTCACAAATTCAGAACAAAATCCATAACTGTCGCACTTAACGGAATAGGTCCCACAAACTGACTTACACGCTTCTGTGTCCGCCGGAATTTTCTCTCACCTCTCGCTCGGCTCTAAAACACAGTCCCTATTTATAACCTTTCTCTAGAAAATTCCCTTTCACGAACAATCGAAAAGAACCTAACATGACACACAGTACACACGCGTTACAGGAAACATCTAGAAAAAGAACGCTGTGTCTTTATATGTCAGGATTCACACGTGAGCCGGCCCGGCTCGGCCAGGCGAGAAAGCCCCAGACTAGCATGACAGCGAAGGTTCAACCAGTACGGTTTAAACTGAGCCTGCAAACCCGGCCAGACGAGGCCGCTATAACACGAGTTACGCTCGTGTCACACAATAAAAAGACACCTGTAACAATATGTATGTATATTATATATATATATATATATATATATATATATATATATATATATATATATATATATATATATATAGATGGTAGAGTTACCTTCCATTCCCAGAGCGACATAACACTGAAGAAAAACAACACTGCAAATTCACTACAATGCTAATATTCCCAGGTTCATTCGTGATTTTCAATATATGACTTACCTGGATTCGGATTATTTGACGGATCCAAACCTAAATATAATCGATTCTTATTGACCTGCTACTAAAATGCCCTGAAAATTTCATGGGATTGGGAGAGTCATGTTGTGAACAAACACACAAACACACGAACGGGGATAAATGCATTCTCTCCCTGCGGATGTAATAATTAACTAAAAGGGGCCCAGTCACCTTAAGAGCATGTTGTTTACACAACGGAAAAAAAGCTTTTCCCTTTAAAATAAATTTGCAACTGCCAAAATATTGCCCTGAAACCGTTTGCTTTCTCCTGGAAGCGAGTTTTAAAACACTGGCCGGGGCGCGATCACAGGCCTCAATATGAACACTGCTTGTGGGACTGAGTGCATCGCCCGGGCACAACACGTGTCAATCATGAAATACCCTGACTGACTTTGCCCAAAAAAGTAATATATGTTCCCATAATTGAAACCTCGTCTGTTCCGGCTCACAATCGGACCTCTGGTCACGCGGCCTTGTTATGGTAAAAAAAACACGTTGGCTGTGTTTACAAACACGCAGTATCACATAAGGAGTTGAACAGCTTTATGCGAGGTACTGAGACCGTGCCCTGGGATGGTTTTGCTGGGGTACTTTTTTATAAATCCAAACTGAACTGACAGGGTGAAAAAATAGGAATTATATTGCTACTGATTATGTCCCATTAAGGTATTTACTAAGACAGCCTCACTGGCGAAACCTGGGCCCCTTATTACTCAGTGATTCAGAACGTTGGAGAATGTATGCGGTCAGACGGACAAGGCCTTTGATTATAGACCATATGAGGTCTAGGCAGGAGTGTTTTGGTGACTTAGTTTCACGGCTCAATGATTGACGTTCCTGTCAAACTAACATGCAAGAAATCATTAAACGCTCTCGGTGTATTTTGATTTATTGCACGCCTTGTCCTTATATTGACGTTAATTAAGCATGTATAAAAGCGGCGAAGTTTTAGGATAACAGAATCGCCGCGAACTTTGTGGTCAATTTGCGCAGCCTCAATAAATAAACAAGGTCGTTTTCCGCCTAAATATTGATTAATCGGGCTATGAGGGACTAGTCGCACGGCAAGTAAGCATTACCATTACCACAGAAGAAGTTAAAAGGTTCATATCCATTTTTTTATTTTTCATGTGATGAGCTTATTTTGGCTGAATGTGAAAGTTTCCCGGCAAATCCATCCCGACTCAAGGGCCTTATATTTCCAGTTACTCTGTTTATCCCGACAACAAACAAACAGCTACGGGTAAAATAAGAAACGTGCGTTCGCTTTGACAGTCACAACTAAAATGCGCCCTTGGACACGTGCCCGGTGACCGCCTGGCAAAACCCAGTGAACCTTGAAAGCGACCGCCTTGCTATCTGAAGAAAGACAATTTAAATCACAGGGGTTGAAATTTACCTATATACGGTGCTATTGTTGTGTGTGTAATTAAACGCAGTCCATTTGTTTACCATTTCAAGAATGCGTGACCAGAGGTCCATTTTGCGACAAGTTCGAACGACAATTCTCAAACAAAGAGAAGACACATGGAAGAAGCACTGAGAAAACACCGCTTAGAAGCTTGAATAATTTTAGTTGTGAAATTGCTCAATACAATCACCAGGTGGCGCGCCATGTTTATGTTTTTCGCCTCTGTTCGAGCCTGGTGCAAGCTTTTTTTATTTGTTTGCATGAGTTAGTGAAAGGTTTTAGAACAAAATATCGACAGTCAATGTAGTATTTTTAGGAGAATACAGTATATTTCATGTATATGTAATATGCCAGGTATGTTTATAGGTTCCTTTATATTTCCTAATCTACATAAAGAGCACTAAGTTATGCTTGAACGAAACAAGGTTAACGCTGAGGGTAGTCAAAAAAAATGTTTCAAAACTAATGCTTAATTGAAGAAAACAGCGCATGACTTATTCCACACTTGCGTTCATTAATACGCATTTAGTATCACATTATTATAGCCTTCCCAATTCCTCGTTCAATGCCGTATGAAGTTGGCGATATACCGATGCCATACATTAATATATATTTTTTTGCTTGCATTGCAGAGTGATTATAATAGGCATAAACAGACGGCACCGATAGACACCGATATTGTAGAAAGATTTCTTCATTTAGGCTAGCTATATCTGCCTACCTGTACTATAGGCTTCATGTGAACTTTGGCTTTCCCTGCGTAATAATGATCTCTGGGTATTTCCTGTAAAGGAAAGTTCTAATAACGCCTCTCTGACGTCTCTATGAAGATTAAGAAATTACTTCCAAAAGTTATAAAAAAAATGTTACATAATGCACTAGAGCGTCTTTTAACGCTACAGAACAAGAGGCGGACACATGGACCATTTCGTATATTTTTTTCGCTTACTCGGGCTAGTTCTGAATCATTTGCAGGCCGGTCAGGGTGCAGTAATATAAGTAATCTGACGGAGTGATCCCGTCTAGTGAAGTGTCTGAAACCATTCCACTTGAAATAGAAAGTGTTTGGGAGTGCTCTCCGTTTTCATAAATCTTTGGATACATATTGGCCATTACACCGGTGCAAACATGGCAATTTACCAAGCTGCAAGGAAACTGATAGGATTTAATAAGCATGACTCCCTGAGGGACGGGAACTATTATTGCCTCAATGTATTATTGCGCCACGGTGCACTAGGGTACTATTTGTCTTACATCAACCATTTATTGAAGTTCATTCATGTTTAACGGAGTTCCATACATTGTGTCCTTTTGTCGGATAAATGTAATTTAAACTTAATGGGGTAGGATATGAGCGGATATTGTTTACTTTTGATTTACACTATAATGCAACATATCTGTTTGTGTTCAGTAACAAAGACAGGAACTTTGACCTAAGTGGTATATCTTAAACGCCATACGTGCTAACAGATTGATATGCTTTATATAAATGCAGGCATTAAAGCGTTCCCTCTGGCCTTGTTAATGAAGCTTTCTTGCTGGTAGAACGCATGACTTGTATGTAACAGTTTACGGGTTTGAATCCACATTCGACTATATTTCTTTTTTTTTACAAGTGACAAACGATGGCATCGGTGGGATCCGGAGAGTTGGTCTCGTGGCATAATGCCCAAATTAGTTCACTTGTTTGACGTTCCAAAAGAGGATGTGAATGTAACATTGCACACAAAAGCGTTCCTGCTGGCCTTGCCAAAACACGAGTAGAACGTCTGACCCGTTACATGTTACGGGTTCGAATCCACAGTAAGCCCTAGTTATTACTTTTTTTCACCCGTTACATTAACATTAAGGTTATATATCTATTGTTGATATTAACAAGCATTTAAGAGCATGACTGAAAGTCGTTACCAACACATGAGCGATTTCACTTAAGCGTTAGAGAATATTCTGGAACAAAAGCCACTCCGGCTGTTTGACATTGGAGGGTCCTTTACCAGCGTACTGGCGTCACAGCGTCTTTACAGATAACCCTCAACGAGAACCACACCCTTAGGCTCTATGAGGTGCAAATATTTTCGTCATTGTTTACAATGCCTCATGGCCTGCAGGTACCCTGTCACATAAACAAGACCAATTGTTAGCTTTTTTCTTATACTTTCTAACAACACTTACCATGTGCGAGAAAATTTCCTTTTAAATCAGCATATTGGTTAATCCCTCTGCATTACAAGCATGGCTTCTTTGGCGTCAGCCAGCTTGTACGGGATACAAGAAATGACTAGTTACCACAGAGACGGATTTTCATTTTGGCTCGTGAGTTGACATGTGGTCTTTTGTTTTAAACCGTCCTTCGTGGTGAAATGTTAAGATTATCGGCTTCTTACCACTATATTAATGCAACAAGATGAATGACCGTTGCAGTAAATTCCCCAAGTTTGTCTAGTATAACGACTCAAGTTAGGCTTACCAGCCCATTATAATGTCTATTGAGGCGTGTATTTTTAGCTACATTCTGAACCAGAATGTGATTCGTAAAGCGCATACCTCCGCCAAGCAAAACTCTCAAACTGGGTCCGTCCCTTATGCAGATCCGCAACAAAATTTTAGGCCATATAAAATAAATTGTTCAACGGATTCGCCGCTCCCATTTTTCTGGCAAATGAAGAATAGGTGTTTGGTAATGTTTCTAAATTGTGATATACACCAAGTCTCTTAAGAATTCTTTAAAATATGGGAAAAGGACTTACTTTTTTTTTTAATTTACATCATGTCAAGAACAGAACCACGTTTTTTTATTTTCTTGGCAAGCTGGCAAAATTCAATGTATTGTATCTCGACCTGTAATAAAGAAAACCCTTAGAACAATAAATTGTGTGTTTTTCTTTATCTGCTATGTCGTGGCCATTATCAAGCCTTTATACAAAGTTTGTTCGATTTATGGAAATGTTTTGCTTATTTCTGCTAATAGACAAAAGAAAACTTACAGACAACAAACACGGGGAAAGCATAGACTCCTAGGTGGAGTTTACAAAAATTAGTAAATGATTATAACCTACAAAATTTCCAAACCAACACGTCACCCCAAATGTAAGGTAGCGACCAGATATAATGTTGAAACTCTTTTAAAATTACAATATAAATAAACATACAACTAGGATTAAGCTTAAATGTCGGCCGGCCAAGACCCTAAAAATTTAATTTAAGGGTGGCAACTATGCTATCAAGCGGTATTTGACCCAGAAGTAAAAACCCTATTTTCAAATGGCATATATTTTTATGACAAAATCTTCACGATTTTTAAAAGTTTAGTAGAAATAAAATTGGAACCCCTTTGACCTTGAAATTGGACCCTGACCAAATAAATGCTGCTTTTCCAACCGGCTGATCTTCAGACATTTTTAGTTGTACCATGCTCATACCTTAATTCTAACTTCGCCCTGAACAAAAATGCCATCTAAATCCTTTTATACTTGCGCGTTTAAGGCAGTTGGCATTGGTAAAATGTTTTATATACCTAAAAGAATATTTACTTTTTTGCAGGATTTACGCAAACATTATTCATGCGGTCTGCCAAATAGGTGAACTGACCATTCGCTGTAGATATCGGGTACTGACTAGTTTGTGGAATAGTTCTGTCATATATGGTGGTGCCTGGCCTTTCCCGTTCTCGGAGCACGCACTTACCGAGAACGCTGCTCTGCGAAAAGATACACTATGCGAGTCAATCATGGGAAAATGTTTTTTTTTCAAACAGAGAAAATAAGGGGGTGCACCCAATTTTAATTTTTAAAAAATACTCCAGATTTATTTATATATATATATATATATATATATATATGCATATATATATATATATATATATATATATATATATATATATATATATATATATATATATAAAGTATTCTATTCTTTTAAAAGGAGGAACGGTTATTTATTAGCGCCATTACTTGTCCTGCCTTCTCCTTATAGCGTTGCGCCTCAATAGAAGCTGGCGTCAAGTTAATCCCCGCACTAGATGCAATTACAATAAACATGATTAATAGGTCACATTCTCGAGCTTATGGCATTTTCAAACTCGGACAGATTATTAGTGTATGACATCCTTTTAATTAAGCGAAATTGCCTTTCCACGACTATGATAGCTAATCGATGGTGATCTGGCTAATTGCTTTTTTGTAATAAACAAATTTACAACCAGTGCGGTTATACACCGGCCCCTCATCTGGTGGTGGGCGCGACGCGACCGATGTTAACTGCGTCGGTACGGTGACCCAACCCAAGTTCATTATCTATCTGATACAGTCATTACTTCTCCAAATGTAATTTGCTAGTACAAATGAGAAAATAAAGGCTGAACCTAATCAGACTCCGATAATCCAATATATCGTCTTTAACGTGACCCAAAGAAGTCACTAAACGGATTTTAATTAGCTGAGGATGGAACCATTAATCAAGAAAATGAGCACCCACTTTCGCCCCTGCAGCGATTCCCCTTACGACTGGATTAGATTTGAAATTAAGTAAGATCTAGATTTAGTTATGAGTGACTATAGCACATCCAGAATCGAGAGCTGCTGGCCTCTTGGGGTCTGTAACGGTCGCCTGGCTGGCACCGTCTGCGGCGATATTTGAAGCGTCATATGATACATTCCCGATGCAATGGATGTCATACCACTGCACTAACAGATGTTAATGTAATAAAACTATAGCGTGCCCTCAATCTAAATCTACTGATCTCGGTATTCTATTATTTCCCTGTGTAAATCATTTTTACATGTATAAACCCGCTTGGGACTGATTGTTGCATTTCTCCTTCCGGCCCGCGACTTTTCCTTATTCTATTATAGCAGAGTGCACCTATCTATTTCCTTCACTTCCAGTGACTTTTTCGACCCGACTGGTTCCCAAACAGCTGGTGATTTCTTTAAAACAGGGAATTCCACAAATAGAAACCTTGTACCATGTTAAGAATGTGGCACTTGTCACACTGCCGGACAATTCCTGGCTGACCTCGCCCACCGCTCAACGCGTTATGGAGCTCGGAGCCCATTTCAGCCACATGGTTATGGCCGGCTCAGGATTATGTGACCAACATTAACAGTAAACAGACGTCCGAGGTTTTATTTTTCGTAATTACATCGCACGCAAGGAGAGAGAAAACAAGAGGCCTATCATGAGAAAGTAAGGCACGGAATCATCTGCAACACACCGAAATAAACTTTACTATTAAAAATCAATATATTTTTGGTTCATTTGCTTATTTACAAATAATTATGTATTCATTAATACTTTTCTATATTGGTTGGTGGCTTTGTATGTAACCAAAGATAAGAAATATGTTTTCAGTTTTAGCTTTGAATATTTCTTGCGTCCCAGAAAGAGCATTTGTGCTTGAGGAATACAAAAGGGTTTAAAACAAAACTTTATTTTTCTCCGACCAACTAAGCCTGTTTAACGGAAAATCTGCTTGTAATTGTTGCTTGCTTTTCCTGCCCCCATTGCTTGTAGTAACAAATACAAACATAGAGGGATTTCTTAATCATATGGAGATGTACCCCGGCCCGTGCACTTAGGCCATATTTATATATTTCTGTTATTCATAGGGTTATATGATATATTCTTATTACAGCTTGCATTGCAGGATTATCCTTTCCCATTTGTACCCAGGGAACAAACTCAAACTATATGTGTATGGATTTTTTATTGATTTATATTTATAGAGAGACGTCAGCTCACAGATATGCGGCAAATACACAATGTCCCGGCAAAAAAGGACTGGCTGGGGAAATTATTCGTAACTGTAATTACAAGCATTTCTAGCTGCCATTGTAATTTCCACTTCACATAATAACACAGACCGGACGAAAAACCTCATCTTCAAACTACCAAGTCTGTCGCAGGACCTGATTCCGAGATCTTCTCTTCATGAATAATGTACAAGCCTGCATGTGTTCGGGTCGCAATAACAACTGGGAATAAAACCCGAATAAAACGCTAGCAATGCACGGTTCAGACGCCGTCAGAAAAAGAACACATCTAAGAAAAACGGGACCCGCCACCTTTTTAATTGGGTAGAATCTCGATGCCTTCCCGGCATGCAATGCTAAACGTTTGATCAAACCATGGCACCAGTCATCCGCGTAAACGGTTGTACGCGAGTAATTTCATTGGTTCCATCGCCTTATTCATCTTTGTGAACCCGATGCCAGATTTGGCCACTGATTCAAGGTCTTTGAAGGGATGGCCACATACTTGGTAGTATGAAGTGGGAGCCTAAGTGACACAATTTGATGGAGTTTTATAGTTTGCTTCTGGCAGCCTTCTATATAAACGTTTATGAGTTTGATTTAACAGATAAGGTTCAAATAGTCACTAAAACATCGGAGCAACATCCCTCACAGGAAAAAAAAACAACTGATCCATGACTGATCGCAGTTACGACGTTCCGCCCAGTTATATATATATGGTTATATATCTGTTAGAAATACTTATTCTTATATTTATTACGTAATATTGTGCTGATAAACCCGATGAAATGACCATAGTTAGACTTGAGGTCACATCGCGAAGAGTCTGATCACGGCCACCAGGTATTTGCTTATCCTAGTAAACAACAACCTCTTGTTTAGGGACAGGGTTTACGGACAATTTAATGTCCGATAGATGTTATAAAAACACCAAGGTAGTCCGTTGGCCGAAACCTCCCCGCTTCTTGTAGTTATGGCATTGTTATGGTAACTTTACGGTAATTTAGGTAACCTTGTATAGTTTTAGCCTCCATACTGTAGGACAACTTTGTCATCAAGAACGGAAAGTGGGTATAGAATTAAACATCGACCGGGGTTGATTACCCGTTACAAGGACTGTTCCCGTTAACCGAGTCATATGATATATCATATTTAAGAACTTTAATAATATTGAGATACAACTTATTCATCGAGAACGGGAAGTGCGACTGAATTACGCGTGGATTGGGGTTTATCAACCGTTACAAGGACTGCTACCAGTATCGGTATCATGTATATGCGATATAATAAAGAACTTTAATAATACTGATGGATGGGTTCTTAGCCACGCGAGTACGGTGCATTTTCTGTACCTCAAGTGGCAATGAAATCCGCTTGACTAGTTCAGACGATAAATTTATTTTGCAAATAATACCTTGTGATATAATCCCCATTTACTCGTAAGGTAACACTTGCGTGACACCACATAATTCCATCATAGATAATACTCCCATGCCAAGGGAATGATTTTTTTTGCGGTGTCAATCAAACTTTGGTAATCTCATTATCGTAGAGAGAGTTCCTGTTTAAAATACAAACACAGATAGGATGCCGGAACTCCCACTGCTCTCACGTGAGTCCTGCGTTCTACCCACCTTGCGAATATGAAGAGACGAGGCGAGACGTGAAAGAACGCTTTAAAATGGTACGTCACATGCACCCCCTCCATGGAGACTTTCAGTCCAACTCAACGCCATCTTTGTTCCTTGGTAAATCTACAACACCACTCCCCGGGTTCGCATACGATCCCCTTTCCTGTAACCGCTGCATTGTGGTCTGGGTTCGACCACCAGGATGGGCACAGAGCGACGACGTGTAATCACATTATGTCTCAAGCTTCCAAAGTTTCAAACATACGTCTCTCTCTCTCTCTCTCTTTTCTCTCTCTCCCTCTCTCTCTCTTTCTCTCTCTCTCATTCTTTCTCTCTCTCTCTCTGTCTCTCTCTCTCCCTCTCGATCGATCGATCGGTCGAACCGTGTTGCTTTTGAATAATTCGGTCCATAGTCGCAAGAATTCCTTGAAGACATTCCTGAATTCGGATCCCGATCTGGATCCACACCAAAATCTAGACGACTCATCGGCCCATTCTCGAAATACCCCGAACATTTCATGAGATTCTGTATATGAGTGGGTGAGTTATTTTGTGAACAAATACACAAAACACACACACGAACGGGAATGAACGCATATCTTACTGGTGGAGACAATTACACATGGCATTAAATTTGCTACTTAAACTAATCATACACATACTGCGCAAACTCGGACTCGCAAGAGTACGAGGCTGCTGTTTATTGTTATGGGCGACATAATAAAACCCCCCACAATGCACTGCGGAATGTTCATACACCAGCAGCGTAGAAAAAATATGTAGTGAAAAAGGGCAATGATGTCAGATCAAATATGTTGAATTAGAATTATTTTTCAAGGCAACAAAAAAAACCCAAATTGCGGTAATGACTTTTACGCTACTGAAATATTAATATGTCCTTGAAATGTAACAATTTTTTTATTAAAAAAACTGACATTTTAGACAATCAGTCCCGGCCGCCCTACGGTGCTTATCAAGAAGAACTTCGTTTCCAGAACCCGGGGAGTTGCTGGTTCCTGAGTGACCAACCGTCACACTAATTGTCACCTCATTACCCTAGTGGTTCCATCCCAGGGAAGTAGAGGTTGTTATCCGTCGCGACGCTCCCCAGATGCTTAAATTAATCTCCAATCTAAACTACGGTCTGAAGCCTAAGGGAGAACCAGGATGCGTTATCCACAAAGGTTGTTGACCGGCGTTATTCTGGTGGCTTAAATTGGTTGGTTTTCCAGTCAGTTTATCTTCAAGGGTGTGTAGGTGGGTGGGGGGTGGGGTGGGGGGGGGGGGGGAGGGGATGGGGAGGGAGGGGGTATAACTCGCAGACTCGGGAGGATAATCAAAGTTGGAGCAACGTATTTTATAAACACACACATATACATACTTATATATTTATATGTGTACCTTTTATTGTCTGGGTGACGCATTGGGAAATATATTAAAATTAAGAATAAGATTAATTAATTATAGGTTAATTATAAGCCAGTTTTCAAATATAAGAAAAAAATATTTCATAAACCCAGATATGGAATAAAAATAATCATATAATTATAAATATCAATATACATTGTATTTCATTTTTAATATATTAATATATTTCTCTGAATAGCAGGGGTGATTACGTACATTGTCCATTCCCCTTGGTAAAAAGTGTGTGTGTGTGTGGGGGGGGGGTTATAGACCCCTGTATTGAAGCCCCTGATCAGAAGTTTGACTCTTAGTCTTAGCATTGCATGCAGTTACACCATCAGACCAGGGAAGCTGAAACCTTTTTTTTAATTGTTTTTGGTGGAGGTAACCGCCTCCATTTTGTGGTGCTGATTTATTTAATTCTTAACCTAAGTATGTACATCTGCAGAGTTTCCATTTCGGTTTGGGTTTACTTGACAGAGAAGTAGCACTTGCTTCCTATCATTGTTTCTTTTTTATTTTGTATCCTGGTGTCACCCAGGCCCAGTATCTAATTGCACCTGCGGGTCCTGGGTGTAATCATCCCCATTGCTGCGTCATAACACTGAAGAACCCCAAAAAGACGCACTCACATGTGAGTTAATTTTACACCCTTGAAGATAAAATGGCGCCCCTGTTTCTTGCTTTCTGGAGTATTAAAACCTGTCTCTTTGCTCCCCGACCAAACAATACATGCTTGCTGAAAATTCAATCATGTTTGAAGCTGAATTTTTGTGTCTTCTAGCTACCATTTGTACTCTGCTGAGAGATAGATAAATGTTATTTCCTAAAATACAAAGTAAATGAGTAAATATGAAAACATAATATGAGTGCCACTAGTCTTTAGCAGCAGATTAATTATTTTAATGATCAATGTCAAGATCAAGTTTCATGAAAATTCATATAGCCCTTAACAAATATCCTTTATTTACAGTTTTTTTTTCTTTAATATACGGAAAATAGTTGAAAAATGCCCGCAAATGTTATAAGATACCGTTAATGATTACGTGAGTTATGTTGTGTACAAACACATACACAAACACTCGCACACTAACGGGAATGAACGCATACCTTCTAGGCGCAGGCAATAACGAAAGATTTTTTTTATGTAGTTTGTATCGCGTCCTTTAATCCGCCTGCAGCAAAACCTCTTACTCTTACTCAATTACTAATGCTTTCTCGTGTGGTATAAAAGCTTACTAACATATATAACAATTCGTGACGTGCCACGTTAATAACACTATCGATTAATTACACTTTCCGTTATATATCAGTGTCAGTAAGGTTCTCATCGACAGTTCATATTCATTCAAATCATGCAAACAAGTCATGAATTGACATAGATTGTCAATGAGGGTCAGGCCCTTTGTCTTATTAATAACCTGACAATCTAAATTCCAAAGGTAATAACAAGCTTTATTAAGCATGTACGGGCAAACTCTTAATGTCACCTATTCACCTGACCTATATTTTCCAAATTCCATGAAATAGTTAATGGAATATCTTTAGTTAATAGCAATCAGATTTCGGATATCCGTCTATTCTTAGACAGTCTTACCTGACCAGATTACGAGAACTGGGGAAGCAGCGGCAGAAGAGATCTTCGGAGTTCAATTAACGGGCGCGTGACTGAGAGCCCGATGCCATGGGGATCATGTAACCTTTTAATGCGAATCGCGTGCTGACAGTTTCTGTGCAATAGTAGCTTTGCCACTCTCTGCGTGGTTATACATTATTTGTTGATCTCCTTCACATAAAGAAACTTTTTTTCGGATATATCCGTGACAGCACGGTATAAGAAGTAGTGATAAATGGTCAAAGACCAACACATTAGAGCGTCTTACTGGCCTTTCATTTTAGCACATTGTAACTTTTTCAAAAGAGGTACCCATTTAAAGACACCAAGCAGTTAGCAAACGAATTCAGGCTGTGTACACATTCAACAGTTTTTTTTCCGGCAACGACAACCGGAAACGAAAATGCAGCAACTGCCAAAAAAAATATTCATTGGAGTGTCCGGAAACGAAAATGTACCACGACTATCCGTCTATTCTTTTAATCGTTCTGTGATCGATTTTTTGCCCTTGCGTACGGCGCCACTCAAATAAAATGACATCACCACCCCCATGCACGGACATCGTTTCCAATGATTGTAGTTTTAAGACCACTTTGGTGCCCCGAAAAGGCAAAATATCGGATAAAAGGGCAAAAGGTAAGATGGAGAACGGTTGTCCAGATACACGATAATTTATTCTAAATCACTCTTAATTTTCGTAAGGTTAAATACGTTCCTTTTTGTCTTCTTCTTTAGTTAATAAAGGGGACCCAGTATAACCTTTAACCTCTTAATCTTACCTGCATGCATGGTTTTAAGGCAAACACATTAGTTAGAAGATTATGGCCGCCCTGGAGATCCATCGTGATGGACAAAACACGTATTAATGTGTACATGGCTTTAACCAAGCTCCGCGTACAGGTCTCACTATAGTCTCTTGTACAATGTTTCATTTTTTGTAAAGCAGTCTATTCACCTGCTTGACCTTTCAACCTTATATGATTTCTGGCTTACTTTGGGTACATGTCAGTGAACTGTAGTTAATTCCCTCAAAGATAGGTTCTTATGATGCTTATGTGACGATTTATGATCTTTTAATCTATAAGCTGTTTTTAAACTTGGTATAGAGGCCCATGTTGACAAACAGAAGAAAAAACAGCCAACTACCGGCTTCTGCGGCTCAGAGTAGAGCGCAGGACTCAAAGCCGGGAGATCGTGGGTTCGAATCTCAGCCGAAGCGGTGAGGATTTTCACGGTCAGCCCCCATCCAGGGTGAGCGCTCTGCAGGCTTAATGGGAAGGCTGTGCCCCACAGCCGTATATCACTCACATACGATGTTATGACCCAGCAATGGGGACGATTACACACCCGGGACCCGCAGGTGCGGTAGACACCGGGCCTGGGTGACACCAGGATACAAAATAAAAATGATAGGAAGCGAGTGCTACCGCCCTGTCAAGTAGTCCCAAACCGAAATGCAGATGTACATACATAGATTAAGAATTAGATAAGTCAGCATTAAAAAAATGCAGGCGGTTACCTCCACCAAAAAAACATGAGAAAAAAAAACAGCCAACTGATGGTGGTTGGTTGCATATTTGTGAAATTCGCAAAACGCAAATTTTTTTTTACCAGATTTCCTTGTTGAATGTGTTTGGTTTATCCCCCCCCCCCAATGCTATAAACACGGGAGGTTCAAGGGATTATCCTTAATTGACTGACGTCAGTTATCGGTGTAAGCTTCTTTAGTATTACCTCAATGTATGCTCTGGGACCACTTGATTTTTAGGTTTTCTGAAAGGTAAAACATAATTAAGAAATGGTTGTATTTTTATCAGTTGAAAACTTTTCTATTTGTTTAATCACCTGACACTCTAAGTTGTTCAGGTAATCACAAGCTTAATTTAGCATGTTAGGACCAACTCTTAAAGTAAGCTATTCACCTGCCTTTATTATAAATTTATGTGAATTCCGGCTTAATCTGCGTATATATACATACACTATGGGTAACCCCGCTAAGAAGGTTCCCATAATGCCTCCGTGATGGATATATGAATGTGTTTATCTACAAGCTATTAGTTACCAGGTTACATCCGACCATGTTGACAAACAGAGAAAAAAAAACATGTAACGCAAGGTCTTTGGCTGCTTATGCTCTGAAGCTGAAAGGCCACTAGTTGCAAAATGCTATTTGCAAAACACTGTTTCGCGAGATGTCCTTGTTGAATGTCTGTGAAATATTCAGACCGGCTCCCCACATGTTACAAATACTTGAATATAAACTAGATGAACAGTCTGTGACCTGTTGGATCGGTGTTTTCTATCCAAATTCCATGAAAGAGTCAATGGAATATCTTTAGTTAAAAGCCATCAGATTTGGGATATTCGTCTATTCTTAGACAGTCTTATCCGACCAGATTACGAGAACTTGGAAAGCTGCGGCAGAAGAGATCTTCAAAGGTCAATTAACGGGCAAGTGTCTTCATCCATGAATATCTGAGCGCCCGTTGCCATGGGTATCTAGCAACCTTTTAATGCAATTCTCGTGCTGACAGTTTCTATGCAACTATAGCTTTGACTCGTTCTCATGAAAGTGAAAGTAAAGAGCAGTTCCACTTTGTGTGATTATACATTATTTGTTGATCTCCTTCATCTAAAGTAACTTTTTCGGATATATTCGTGACAGCACAGTATAAGAAAGTATTGATAAATGGTCAAAGGTCTACACATTAGAGCGTCTTAATGATGTTTCAGTTCAACACATTGTCACTTTGTCAAAAGAGGTAACCAAGCTCACAGGTCTCACTGGTCTCTTTGAACAAAGTTTCAGTTTTTTTTTCTCTAAAAGCCAGCTATTCACCTGCGTCATCTGTCGAATTTATGTAATTTCTTAATTACTCTGTGTAAATATCAGGGAACTGTAAATTCTGTCATTCTTGTTAAGACAGGATCTCAGACAATGCGTCTGTGACGGATGTATGATTTTGTTTATAAACAAGCTGTTTGTAAACAGGGTATAAGCACCCATGCTGACAAACAGAAAAAAAAAACTGACTGATGGGGTTGGTTGCATGTGCCTAAAAGTTGCAAAACTAAAAACTTGCAAAATCTCTGGTTCGTCTGTGTTGCAATGCCACCAGTTTTCCTTGTTGAATGTGTTAGCCCCCCCCCCCCCCCCATGCCATAAACATGTGGGGATTATCCTTAATTGACTGACGGCGGTTATCTGTATAAGCTTCTTTAATATTACCTCAATGTATTTGATAATGTTTGCTCTGGGACAACCTGATCTTCAGGTTTTCTGAAAGGTTAAAACATTATTAAAAACAAATTGCTGTATTTTTGTGATTTGAAAACTTTTCTGGAGACCTTGCATAAATGAACATTTAAAAAGTACTATATTATGTATATTTAAAACTAAAAAAACTAAAGCATCATAATTTCGGAAGATAAAACTAGAAATAATAAAATAGGGGTTTTGTCCGTTTTTTATATAATACAGAAACACATCTTTTGTCTGCTTTAGATATAACGTTACTAAACGATCTGGATCTCAGTAAAATCTTGATAAATGAAAACCACTTCCAGAACACCTGACATTTTCATATTCAAAAATGTAAAGTACATTCCAAGCTGCCAGACTAGTGCCAGTATATGGACAAGTAAAACGGTCAGGGACATGACCACAACGTGACACAAGGGTTACCTTCAGTAGATCGTATATCTGCGCAAAGGCAGCCGGTTCACCCGAATGGACACAAGGATTTAACGGTATGGTACCTGCTGATCGTCCAATCTCAACCAAATGTTATGTGGAGTCGGCTCAGAATCGGTTTCGTAATTCTACTTATTCGGCTTCTTTTGACTAGTGGTAAAAAGTTGGAATCTGAGCCGAAGAGATGTGAGATTTTTCACGGTCGGGACCCTCTCAAAGTGAGCTCTCTGCATGCATGCATGATCGGAAGATTTTTCCCCACATCACTTAAAACGAATGCGCCTTGAGGGGCTTCCTCGGTGGCAAGACCCAGCAAATTGGAATGATATACACACCCAAGATCCGCAGGTGCGGTGGTCAACACCGTTGCATAAATGAGAGGAACTGTGTGCTGTCACACTGTCAAGTAGTCCAAAACCGAAATGAAATTTTCCAGATGCACATATACTTACTTAATTTAGCATTTTAGAAATGGAGATTGGTACCTCCATAAAATAAATATTTAAAAAAACATGTAAACAATCATACAAACCATCCATGAAACACGCAACAAATCATTACCTCCTTTACGGAAGTGATGGATGCTAATCCAGGCCAAAAGAAAGAAAAACACGAGGATGTTGTTAGTGAAGATTTCGCCGTGTCTGCCTAATGACCCCCTGGCATGAACAGAACGGAACGGAAAATCTCCTCTAATGTGCCCTGCTTTAGTTTGATAGGGCTTCCCTACCAGAGCTACTTATCGTTATTCCGCCAATATCTTTAAACTACTTTGATTGACTGGTAACCTGTCGTCAGCACTCTCTTTCCTCGGAATCGGGGTTATATTGTAATATTGCGAATATTGCACGACGAGTACCAGCCTACAGCCTATAAAAATAAAGGGTGATTGATACAAACAATAAATACGTGATATTTATTATGATAAATAATTTTATAATAAACAGTTTTTACTCTGAAGAGTACAAAGCAAAACCATTCCCACATGTTCCTAAGGGACAGTAATTACAAAACAATATTTAATCCATACAATTCAATAATTAAAAGTTATTATACTTTTTGTGTTGTAGTTTTTAATTAATTTAAGATATTGTATGTAATGTGTTTTATTCATCCTGCTGGTAAGTACACAAATATATATGTATATATATATATATATATATATATATATATATTCTACTTTAGGCAAAATTGACATTTTTACGCGGTTGCTTTCTCTCTCCACCATTTAAATTTCTGTTAACGTCGTCAAGGCGATCGGGTAGGAGTTTTCCGAGTTGATCAGTGATAAACATTTAATATTGGATAACAAGTGAATACTACTTACATTCAATAAAAAAATACACAAGAACAGAAAAATAACACCTGAATACAGCACGAGCTAAAATTGCATACGAAACAGATTGAATGTCCATCAAGTCACGACCTGCGGAAAACATGACGCCAGAACCGGAAGAGATGAACAAAAAGCTTCCGGTTACATGAAGGAGCACCAAAAAGACCAGAATGATTTTCTTTCAGAGTCTGTCATTTTTATCTAATATTGTCATTCAGTCGGACAGCTGTATAATAATCCCGCTCTGATCAAGGCCGGATTTTTTTTAGCTTTTGCCAACTGGTTTTATATATATCTTGAATCCATTTTCCGATGGATAAAAGCCAATGTCTATAGGCTGCAGAGTGTCAGTCACGTCAGGCTAATTTAAAACATTCTGCCAGATATTGTTTAATCTAGCTGTTTTGTCGTTTACTAACAAGATCCACAATGATGTATAATCAAGTAATTTTCCTATATCGGTTATATCTTTATTAGATTTGCAGTATCTCTCTTAATTCCCTCAAGAATAACTGATTTACTGATTACCAAGAAATAATTGCACTCCATATTCTTTATTAAGTTAATTAGAGTTAACAAGGTACATGCCGTCTGTCATACTAGAGATGCAAAAAAGGTAAATGACAAATATAAGGATTGTGAAAAACATCAAGCTTATTTGATTTTCTTATTGTAATTGGAAGCTCTGGTATTTTTTAAAGACAAAATAGGGCCGCGTATGAAATTGTATACCAATACATTGTATCTCGCCTACCACATCACAAAATACTGTGATTGGATCTGGCCGCCATGAATTGTTGTTGTTGGTTATTATTGAAGGCTTCTGGGGATGACAATTAAAGCTCACTCACGGATGTGCCATGTCAGGGGACATAGACTGGTCTTCCAGGACAATTAAGAGGCCCCTGGGTAGAAATGAATAAAGTAAAAGATGCACTGAGGCATAAGATATGACGGGCTACAATAATAACTCTTAATTAAGAATTTCTGTATTCTTTATCAGCTCTGAAGCTAAGCCTTTTCAACATCGAACCTGCATGTGCATAAATATTATTAGAAAAAAAAATAGAATTGATGTATGCAATGATATATACATATTATATATACATATATATAAATATTTATATATATTTATATATATATATATATATATATATATATATATATATATAGTGAAATCTCGAAATTACAACCACCAAAGGGACCTCGATAAGATGGTCGTATTTTCGAGGTGGTCGTCTAAGCGAGGTGTCCGATAAAAAGTGAAAAAAGAATTGGAACACGTGGTCGTCATTTTGAGGTAGTCGCTAACCCCAGGCGGTCATAAAGCGAGGTCTTACTATATATATATATATATATATATATATATATATTGAATAACCTTCTCATTATGGCTGCTTCGAATGAATGTTCTGTGAAACGCTACATGAGTAAACATGAGGCCAAAGTGTAAAGACGAACGTGCCAGGCATCGTAGGTGATATCAGACTATACCTTTATCTTCACATTATCATAAAAAGCTTCTAGGGTTCATTAAAAATTCATATATATGGCATTACATTCATTATATTTCAACAGAGGCTCAACAATGCACGCCTTGAGACCTGACGGCCGTACCATGTCCGGCTATCTTTAACGCCATCTGCCCGGTGCAATGTTCATGCTGCCCCGCTGGGAGCTTTCTAGATCCATTCAATTTCTTCCAAGCGACGTGGTTTACATCAAATAAATCTAATAGGAGTCATAAAAGTGAGGGAATTCAGAATATATCAAAAGATACAATTTTAACATACCACTGTGAAAATTGACATTTTGATGAGATGAGGCATTGACTTTGTATACTGCGAACATGGGTGGGTCAATCCACGGGAGCGTACGGATAGCAGCGAAATGCGACAGGACGTGTGCAGCAAGATCATGGATTTGTTTTCATGTTTGCAAGCAACATCTCCAATCCCGTGAATTCGAAGCAATTAACCCTTTCCTTATGACTTCATATGCTTATATATGTATGATTGTATGTACCTATGTAATATGAGACTTTGTAGAGAGAAAATTCGAGATAATTAATCTGCTTGAATCAGTTTTAGAACTCGAAAGCATTGCTTTATATGATTGTGAATTTTCCAGCACATCCTGTGCAATATTATAACATTAAAACAGCTGTGATAACAAGATTAAAAAAAAATAAGATTATTTTCTACTTACCTAAATTCTTGTGCAATCATGATATACATAAATGCACAAAAATTCCGAACAGTTCTCACCAATATTTCATAAGAGCTTCTGTGGCAAAGCAATATGATGCATATCTATAGTCCGTCACATTCCTGTACAATATGTTAAAATATGGCAGAATATAACCGGCGGTAAAGGAAAAACCATTTGATTTAAAAGTAACCTTTGAAAGTTTGCAATTTTCTATATGTATCCTCGTTGATGTGACAGTTTATCACGGCGTCTTTAAGCAGAGGTAGTATTTTAACATATTTATAGTATCCAGTTTTCCAATCATCAAATCAATGTCTGTCTAAATAAATTCTTGCCAATTAAGTCAACAAAAATAGATTGTTTTCTTATAAATCAAATTATTTGCATCGTGGTGATCTTCTTACATATATTTGCCGGAGAACCTGGTTGATTCACTGACAGGTATAATTTTGAAAATAATTTGACTTTTTAATAAATCGCCAAAAACCGGTGGCGGGACAGGCTATAGTCTCGACTAAGTACAGACACACTGTTTTGCCCCCTCCCCAATATACGTCTAGTCTTAGTCACAAATGCTTTAGTTAAAGCCAACAACCATTACAGTATTATAAGCTTGGCTACTAGTTTTGAAGAAATAAATGAAACAAGTTTTCATTATGGGCCCCAGAGGGCGTTTAAAGACTCTGCATATCTAATGATCTGACATGCGTCCTGTCTTCAATGGATCTTGTTTAAGGAAATGCAAAATAATCGATGATTATATTATGATTATAAAATTTGATTCGTAGATTGATATACAAATCGATGGTAATTTACTTGTATCTGTGCCCCCCCCCCCCCAATCTCTCTCAAAATAGCAAGTACCTTTAAATGGTGTGTGACCTTCTTTCTATTTTTATCACTCTTGTATGATGATATATATCACGCGTAGTGTGATTTGATGATTTAACATTATGGGTTAACCGTTGATTAAACGGTCGCCTTAAATCTGATTTAATGGTCAAAAGTTTCGTTACCAAGTGCACAAATTATCCTTGCATTTTTCCCCCAGAAACATTGATTGTTATAGAATCAGCTGGCATAGTTGACCAAAAGTTTTAGCCCTTATTGATATCTATTCAAAATGAGCACGGGCGATGGGGGAGGGGAGTCACATTTGTGAAATTGTGTGTCTCCTATAGTAAATCAGGGTTTTCCCCTTTTTTAAACTATACAGATCATTTAGAATACATTGTTGCTTCTATCGTTACAGAAAAAAATTAAGCATCCCAAAGCTCACTAGACTCTTAATTTATCTATGAAGATAATAACACGTGGAGTTATACCAGGGAATAAGCTAGTTGTGAGGGGAACAAAATGAATTGGAGTTGTCCTCATGACCAATCATTTCGGTCACTCAAAACAGCCAAAACACCAGCGCTGTGGGAACCCGTGACGAAACACCTAGAAACACTAATTTAATTTCGAATTTAAAATAAAAACTTACCTCAATTGATAAATTATTATCTGTTTAATGTAGAATTGTGTCAATACTTAAACAAAAAGAAAACAATAGTGTTTTATACACCTGACACAACGTTAAAGTGCTCAGCTTAATTGCGGCTTGCGCCACTTGGGGGCATCGTCGAAGCCGGTATCAGTGGCCGCCGTGTCCGCCGGTGAACAGACTGCAGCAAGAAATACTCATTGAACTTTATTTCATATAATCAGACCAATGGGAGCGTGATATCACATTGTGCATCCTGCTCCAAAGGTTAAACATGTGATACCGGCTCACGTGGGGTTGATTCTTTGCCCTCTGCTAGAACCGATATAATCAGCCGAGGTACATGGCCTCCTTGTAGAGGCAATAAAGACATAAAGACATGAAACAAAAATGCCACTAGGATGCCGCAGGAACCACGACCTCCCTCCGACCCTACATCGAGATGGAAAACATATATAAACAGTTAGCGTTTGCTTAATATTGCATTAAAACTTTAAAGTAATCCCAAGTTTACGTTTCAGTAATTTCTTAACATTTTCCAATGACGGGCACATTTCGAAAAATGTTACATTTATCTATCTGTGTTCAGGGAGGCTAATTAGTTAGGGCTTTTTTGGAAAAGTTATGTTTTCTGACTGCCATCAGAAAGTTCCAGATATGCTGTTGCAAAGACCCATTCGTGTTTTGGCGTGTTTGTGTGTTTGTTCACAGCGTAACTCACGCAAGCATGAATGGAATCTTATGAAATATCAGGGCTTTTCGGAAAGGAAGATAGATTAGTTCTGGTGTGCATCCGCCTCATGATCCGGGTCCAGGAAGGACTTCAAAGGATATTCACAAATGTACATTCACGTATGCAAGAATGAACCTTGGAATATGTGCTGAACAAGTGAATGTAAATCGGTATTTGGAGCATCCAACATTAAGTTGTGCCCACGTGGCGGAGGTCTGCTTTCTTGACAAAGCATATCCGGTTCAATCTTTCTTTTATTTCAAAGAAAGATACTTTTTTTTCAGAGGACTTATTTTTTTCGGTCATTTATCTTTGGCAGGCGTGTTTTGTTTTAAATAAATGATCTATTGAAATATTACTAACGGGAGATTTACTGTTCCCTCGTTGGAAACTAGGTATATTTCGTCGTTTTCTTTCTGACAACTTGTATTTTTACAGAGAAATTTTCAGTTAGAGAAACATACCCCAGATACAGATGGACACAGACTGATAGAATCGATATTGCTAATTTTACGTGGTATTATGATTTCTGCCCAAAAAGGTAAATTTGATTATCATTTGAGCTGTCGATGATGAATCCTGCTGTCTCTAATATTTCCATTTACAGTTTTATCGTAGTTATTCCAGCTCGTGAAATAAATATAAAAAAGGTATCTCATCACGTTTGAGCAAATTAATGGCCCATCAATCAGTTTAAACCCAATATAATAAGGTTTTATAACTACAACTTCTAATTTAAGATTCCGCTTCTAGTATTTCTTGTGAGGGATTCGGCGTTCTATAATTACCCTGGGACTAATTCATGCCATGTTCAACATGTCAAAAGTGAAAGTTATTTTCATCAAGAATTCCAACGCAATATCTGTCCAGGAGAGGCTGTGACAACAATCCGCGATGATTAGATCACAAATTGAACCAATTTATCAACATTCTAATGATCCGGTGAAGATTGAAGACAGTGGGTCTCTGAAATCATATTCCTTATATAAATATTCTTCACAATTTAATTTTCACTCATATCCGAACATTGGCTTAATCATTACTAATAATCTGATAGCTTTTCGTATACCAGACACATCAAGTTCAAAGAAATAAGATGATAAATTCACATCCTCAAAGTCTCGCCAATCAAAACGAGATCATTAATTTCCTTTGGTCTATTTACATGGAACGGTTTGCAAATGAAAAAAAATGACAAATTTCAAATGACAACATTTTATTATAGGATGAGCCCCATGCTGGCTTTACTTTCAAATATAAAATAAATTTGCCTTCTCCACTGGCGTACCATTTTTCTAGATTTTCCCTTTGAGGTGCAGGTTAGCATTCATAGAAAAAAAACTCATATTTTTATTTTCATTGCTCTGAAAGACTCACCGAAATTAACATGCACTTCGTCCGGGCTTCGGTAAAACACTCAAGAACCCCCAGCTATTTATTGAGTTGTGCCCAGCTGTAGGCGGGCCGGTACTTAAGGTGACTGGTCGAAATGGTCCGGTCTTTTTATTTAATAAAAATGTAATAGAAAATGAATTCTAAATTTAAAATTATAAATAGCAATACAATTGTACAAGATGTATATAGAATAATACAATCTGACGCCAAAAAAAATAATAATTAAGTAAATAAACCAGCTGACCCACCAACCCCTTTATAGATCCTGAAATATACTATGTCTAAAATAGCTAGAATATCTTGCTTGATACACAATTTTTGCCAGTGGTTCTAGTACATTTGTTGTGGTTAATCCTATGTTCCGTTTATTTACTAAATCATTGTTATTATTTACGTATAAGCTAATTGAAAACAGATTGTACAAAAAAGGGTTACAGGATGAAATGTATTATGAAATAAATTCAGTAATGGCATTCAATTTCAGAATTAGCGGGCAGACACGGTCCGGACCAAGGGTGAGCGGTCCGGTATTTTGTGTTGCCGGTCCGTTCAGGCTCAAAATTGTGGACTGGACCGGTTATTTTACGACCAGTTATTTTTTCCCCGCCAGAAGGTATTATATTGTCGCCGCCGCTCGTAGTTGGATGGTTTTCTGTTGTTGAGTAAACATGTTACGAACGGTTTTTGATGAAGTTTGAACAAGATGAATTTTGAGTTAAGATAACTCTGGATGGAGTCACCCTCAATCAATTATGTTCAAAAGTTATGTTCTTTTCTACTGTGAGCTCATGCAGGGGAGACCGTCTTCATTCACTAACAAAAGCAACATGACTGGACCCGCTTTTGTTTTGGTGAGCAGAGCTAACTTTTGACCTAAGACTATCGTTTCACTGTTCATTGACAACCGTTTTTATTGATTTGGACTAATATATATATATATATATATATATATATATATATATTATATATCTGCCTCACGGCGTTAATGACGCTTGTGCAAAAACGGCATTATGAGGACCCGGGTAACAATATGGATCGGGCCATCCACAATGTTTCCGGAGGCCTGCAGTCTCTGAACACTTTCTAGTTCTGCTGCGTCACTTCGAAAGCATTGTACGAAAATCCAGTTTTAATGTATAATAAAAAAATCCTTTTAAACAGAAAGACGAAGCTTTTTAAGGAAATGGTACCGAATTACAAATTATAATTTTTTTCTGAGAAGACTAATGAACGTGAATTTTTTTCCCGCTATTCAACACCATTATTCGTGGATCTTTCCGTACTGTTTTGATTAAAGTAACCGCCTCCATTTTTAATGATTGCTGAACAAAGTACTTTTTACATCTGCAGAATTTCATCTCGATTTCGGAACACGCGTCAACCAGGCCCTGTGTTCCACAATGAGTGTACAGAGTGTATATTTTTCCTTTTGCTGGGTCTTAACACCGAAGAAACCCGAAAGGCGCACCTGTTTTTAAGTGGATCACGGAGGTTCGAACTCATGTTCTCCCGGTTTAAAGCTCTGTGCCCAATCCAAAGACAACAAGTAGAATCTAGAAATCTCCATACAAAGGAATGCAAGCCTCCGCCATTGGGGGGGGAGGCTATATTGTGGGACGCTCGCAAAACCGTGTTTGCATTTACTTTTTCTGCCCATATTAACAGGTTCTTCGTGCATAAGTTACTGTACTTTTGTGAATATTGATCGTATGCCTGATCCACACAAAATCTAATCAATTCTTTCCTGGTTCATTGCCGAATTGCACTGAAAGTTTCATCACATTCTGCATGTTCATGACTGCGTGAGTTATGCTGTAAACAAACAAACAAAAAAAAACACACAGATAAACACACACACACTAACGCTGATAAACGCTTACACTATTGGCGGTGGCAAAAAGCGGGTAGATTAATAATCTACCTTTTCGTAAATGCACTAGATTTAAATGACACAATTTGAGACACCAAAACTACAAAAATTAAATATATTTCAAGCAATTCTCAAGGATAACGGATAAAAATTTCAAAAATAATTTTATTTTTAAAGTCACTTGTTAATAAAACGACACAACAAATAGTCTCATTTTCACATTCAAAACTCAGTGAATTATGTACTAAATTACCCGCCATATTAACAGGCAAACACGGGCCTACTGGATTTATGTATTGTCATTTGATTCTCTGAAAATGTTACTAGTCATATAAATGCTATTAATGGACTGACAGCATCCTAACGATGTCTGCTTAAGGATCTTATTATCGGTTAGTTTAACTAATTACAAACCTCACGTAATTTGTTACATTTATATCACGTCGTCATAACCAGTTTCAGAGACCATACATTGCCAAACAAAATTAATAACGTGTGACCAGAAAAAAATCAATAATTCATTTTTAACCATCCTGGACGTAAAATATATAAATTTTATTTAATTACCAACATTAAATGTGAAATTTCTGTTAAGCGGCTTATGTCGTCAAGGCCTAGAGACTTTAAACCGGGAGATCGTGCGTTCGAATCTCAGCCGAGGGGGTTAGATTTTTTTCACGGTCGGCCCCAACGAAGGACCGTTCTGCAGACTTAATGGGAAGACTGTGCCTCAATGTCGTTTTTGTCACAAACCAGTACGCCTTTCAGGGGTTCCTTGGAGGTATGGCTCAGCAATGGGGTCGGTTACACCAATGCAGTATAGCCACCGGCCAGGTTACCACCAGGGCATAGAATAAGATGAAACGTGTGCTGTCGCCCAGACATGTAGGTCGAAAACGGAAAATTATTCTGCATGTGTACATACTTAGTTGCTCCCGCTAGGAGGGTATGCTTTCATACCCGTTCGTGTGTGTGCATTTGTGTGTTTGTTCATAACATAACTTATGCAATCATGAACAGAATACCATGAACGTTTCAGTAAAATGTCGCAATGAAGAATCGATTACATGTTGGTGTAGGTCCGACTCATGAGGCGGATCAAGAAGGACATTCAGGAATATTCACGAATAAGAAATGTGCAGGGACATGTGGTCCCGATTGACCATGGAAATTTGGACCGAATAAGTGATTGTAAACATTTGTTGGTTGAAGTTCTGCACCAACGAAACTGGGAGTTTGGGTTACTGTTATGTAAACAGACACGCGTGGACTATGTTTATATAGCCATACACAAAACGATAACAATATGATAAAAACGGGGGGAAAACACGTGAATCTGAGTTAGTAAGTCCATGAGTTGGGATGGTTATGTTTTCAATTGAATTGAACTTATAATACGCATATTATTGCAAATGTCCATGAGCCTTTGACCGATAAGCGTCAACCAAGCTTCTCCAGTTCAGATTGTGATTTCTCCTCACGATCCTTTCTTTTGTATTGCAATAATTTTCTGGCTGATAACACCAGGGTGCGCAAATAGCAAAGAATCAGACCAACGTGAACGCGGTATGGCATTGTGCATCCAGCTCCAAATTTAACACACGCGATACCCGCTGTTGCTGGTCTGTTAACACCGTTTCTGGCAAATGGCCAAGAATCAGACCAAGGAGACCGGGCGTGTCGTGATGTAACTGTTTATAACTGTTGACAAGATATCGTTATAAAAAAATAATAATGAATAATATTTTTATTCAACAATGAAGGTTCATCAGTTTCTTTACTTTTTTTCCGTATGTTAAAGACACAATATTTAAATCTACCCCTAATCCCGAAACAGATCTGTATAATGTTCTGGGAGAAGACCGCCAGACCTCCGTCAGTGCACATACGCACACATGTACATTAGAGTATATTTGTATGTAAATATTGCCGAATACCTTTTCGCCTCACTTTAAAAAAAAACCGGACTCACATCAGTGGAAATTTTTAAGATATATCTCAGGGTGTCAGTAGCAGAAACCGTGGCCTAAATTTTAAAAAACTAGAAAATTAACATAGTTACGCATATTTTCAGCTAAACTGTATATCCTAGGAATATATATCCTTTGCAACAAGGGCAGGATAGGTAATTGTTTTGGTGATGTGAATCTCATATCAAATTCTCAGTCAGCTTCGGAAAGTAGTTTCGCCACCTGTCGGGCAAGAGCGAGAAAAAGCTAACGCCTAGCACTAAGCTGCATCGTGTTTATAACGTTTTATAATAAGTTGATGCTTAAATAATTCAACTCCAGGAATTTACTGTGCTTTTAACAGGGAAAAGGTCCAAAACGAAGGATAAAGCTGCCAGTTTGAAATTAGACTGTGACAAGCCCTAGAAAATACAACACCCTAAATTCTGGGAAATAGTTTCGCCGTTCCATTATCCAGGGATTGTTTTTACATAATGTTTTTGTTTTTGTTTTTTATTAATTAACATGAACTATGCTACCTCTAGACCTGTTGCGAAATATATTTTTTTTCATGTTTTCATATTTTATTAAATCAATAAGAAATACCTTTTTCCATCAGATTAATACCTATTAATCTTCTAGGCTTACCACATCATCGTAAACATTACTCATATAAGTTTTAATTCTCACGTGTTAATCTAGAAATTTTTATGACATTATTTTCAATTAAGCGACATTCTTTTTTAAATATTTTTATCGGATGCAACTGCTTCCATTTTTTCAAATTTTACGTGTTAATCTAGAAAGTTTTATTACATGATTTGAATCACACTCTTTTTTTAAATATTTTTTTTGTCGGATGCAACCGCCTCCATCTGCAGAATTCCAATTAGGTTTCGGACTATATGACAGGGCAGTATTTCATCCTGGTGTTCCTGCAGTGGGTGTAGATGTGTATTGGTCCCCATTGCATTGTCATACAACGGAGACACCCCAGGGAGGGTGAGTGAAACACGGCCGTTGGGCACGGCCTTCCCGTTAAGATTATACACAGTGCTCATCCCGAGTTGGAGTTGACATTGAAATATCTCACCGTTTCAGCTGAGATTCAAACACACGATCTCCCTGTTTTGAGTCCTGTACTATTCTCTTCCGTTGAGCCACGGTATCCGCTAAGCGACATGCTCGTGTTGTCAGGGTATTGACGTCTCCCTTCATGCTTTCAAGCGCAATTCTATGAGGGTTATTCCAGTTACATATGACGCTTCAATATCCTATGTCTTATAACCTACCACTATTATAATTTTACTACCACTGACACTACAGATGATAATGATAAAAATAATAAAACATACAACCATATATTTGGAAGCCTCAACTGAGCGATAATAGGGTGTAAGCTACGGAGTGTGGATGGTCAACAATGAATATCAGGAGTATCCTGTCACCGGTGACTTTTTTTGTGATATAAGATCAGTTCTAAAATAACAAACTATGTTGGAGTTCTAGCGAAACAACGATAGAACTGGACGATTTTAGCCAAATGGCCCAATAACTAGAGCCAATCAGAGCAAGCCTATAACTATTGCAAGCTCTATTCCGGGTTCACGGGTCATGTAATGAATAATACCTTGTGATCTGAAGGTGGATGGTTAGACATTTGTCTGCCTACAATGTCTACAAGGTAGCCCGGATCCTTCGAGGGGTTATGGGATGTTTCCCGCAGTAAAATGGTTAAGATGAATGCCTGCTCGAAGTTACAACCAAAATATTCAAACATGACGTCAAAATCAAACACTTGAAAGAGGAGAATAATCCCTGTAAGATCTCTTATGTAAGATCTTAGCACGTGCTGATAGCTCGCAAACGAATCACAAAGGAATACGAAAATTAAGCAATGGAATTGGAATATATCTAGATAGTACGCAACATGAAAGCATGGGAATGGAATTTTTCCATGGGAACGGTTTTTCCTCTCGAGAACGACCACGGTAGAACGTAAACGCCATTATATCCTGATGTGTGTTAATGTCGCGAGGCAATCAAACTGTCCTCGAGGTTGTTCAAATTTTGAATTGTGGCAAAGGCCGGCGCGTCAATATACGGGGGATTGGGTATATGCCCCCCACCCACGTTTTGACAGGGGGGGGGGGGCTTGTCAATGTAATCATCCACCCCGATATTCAGAAAATAATATTTTTATATTGCAAATATCATGTATAAATAGTTAGAATTATAGACTGGTTCAACTTATGAATTTATGAAATAATATGATATAATATCTAAACCTAGTTTTAAATAAACTTATTCTGGATTATAATACCTTATTTTCTAAAACGTTATACTTATAATTGTAATGTATTTGAAATGTGGCATACAGACGCTACAAAGTAAATATATATATATATATATATATATATATATATATATATATATATATCTGTGTGTGTGAAGTCATCGCCCCACTTTGGAAGATAAATTGATGCCACTGGGGAAAAACTATAGTCTAAACATAAGCCTTGATCCCTGCATGTGTTCCGTAATTATGTATCCCTCTATGATTTGTCAATAATATCAGAAGTACATTATCAGCACATCATATCATCTCGGTGATCCTTTTTTTTTAATTCCGACCTGTGACACATTATAAAAGCAGCCATGCAGGCTTAGAAGTAGGGCAGAGAAAGGTCAGGGCCGTGTTCCCAGTCGTAAACAACACGCATTGTATTTAGGAACAGCAGTCAAAGTGCAATGACCGCAAACAATTTTACCAGGAAAGAATAAAAAGACTCCTTGGCGACCAGAGCATGTACATGGTGAGCTATTTGTAACTCTAGAACGTAAACACTAATAGAATCTGTATTTTACATTATATTAAAATTGCGGCTCTTCCGGAGTCTGTAATAACTATTCAGACGTGTAAGATTACCATTTCACTTGCACTTTCCAAGATAAATTGATTTAGGGCCATATTCCAAATAACCTTGTTACAATATTTGTTTTTTTTTTGTCTAGCAATAAAAGGTACGATTACTCTTAATTAAGGTTACCTGGGGGCAAAGACAAGATTTTTTATGCGTTCTGGTGATTTGTTTGTGACCATCTAGCGATACTCGTCATTTCAAGAACTGAGGTTTATTTCTATCCTTCCTCCAGACTGGAAAATTTCATGCATTTTGTCCGATTTCCGGGCAGAATTGTTGTGGTCCCTCCAAGCCCGATGGTTTTCTCTGGGTCTATCGGTTTTCTCCATCAAATGTACCACCTGTTTGAAAATAAATAAGATAGTCGACCTAAACGGCGTCACACTTACTCTTAACCTACACAATATATATATATATATATATATATATATATATATATATATATATATATATTATTCTAAATATTATCAGGGAGGTCACCAAAAGATAAAGATAAGGCGAGAATCATGTTTCAATTTTATGCAACTGCTGTAACAGCAGCCGGAAACGACAAAAATCTAGTATCATCTTTCTGTGAAAGAAACATTATTAAGCTGCCAGGACCCTTGAAACAGGAGCTGCCGTAAAAACCATATACCCGCAGAAAACGTCACATTTAATTTTTTTTCTCAGATGATTCTCTCGTCCGCCTCCGAACTGATATAACCTCATTAAAGGAGCCTATTCAGATATCTGATGTTTATTAACCAAAGATAAACCCTTGAAAATTTTCTTGAAATAAGCCCGAGATGCCGATCACATAGCACACAGGACGATCTTTTTGTTTATATCCATGTGTTCATAACATGTAAGGAGCCAAGGACATATGTTGGTGAGTCAGAGGAACCAGAGTTTTGCAAAGAGCGTTTTGATAGTTCATGGTTACTTGAGGTTACATGGTTTTTCTGTTTGTCGAGACAGGCGATTGTGCCCCTGCAGAGCAGCAGCAGCCACGCCCACTCACATTCACTACGCTTCGGCCGTTTGAAATCAGTTCGGCAAAGTCAAAACAAAAGGAGATACTCACACCTCCTTGGGGTCTTCCGGAGCTGCCCTAAAACACGGAACAGCGGCTAAAATAATAAAAAAAATAACAAATCACATATGTTGAAATACGTTTATTACTATAAATTATGTCATGAAACATTCACCCATTAAAAAGTTATGACACTTTTTACATCTTTGTTCCGTTCCGTTACGTAAATTAGGCACCTGTTCCGCGTTCCATGTTCCGTTCTTATCCGGAAGACCCCCCCCCCCCCCCCAGGAGGTGCGAGTGAGGCCTTTTGTTGTGACTTTGCCGAGCTGACTTAAAAAGGCTAGAGCGTAGTGAATGCTCCACTCAGGGACGAACACCTGACCACCCCTTCCTACAGTATACCGTAAGTTTGATGATTGTCTGGAATCCATACAACGATTGACTCGAGCGATCTTTAGCTTTCACACAAAGATTGTATTGTTCCCGAATCGAAATACATTTTTAATCTTCCTCCGTGTAGACAAGATTTTTTGTACTTCGTCTCAAAAAAGTTTATTTTCAAAATAAATTCGACATCTCATACGGGTGCATCCTTGATAAATAACGGTTGAGGAGAATTATTTTCTGATTATTGGTCATCCTGGTACCTTGCACAAAATATATGTGTTCTGGTTATCATGGTGACACGTCGTTAGGGAGTTAGCAGGACTTCTTATGATGTAATACATGCTGATTATATATTGGTCAAGAAAATTTCTTAAGATGGTGTTTATATATTTCAACCTATTAAAAATAATTAATAATTAAAATATTCTGAAACAAATACCAAATATGAAAAAATGTTTAAAGAATATTCTTTAGCAGTATCAAGTGAAATCTGAAATTTTTGCAAAATCATAACTTTTATCTAGTACTAACCGTCAATTTCAAGCATCTTCATGTTTTTAATTGTTAAGCAAGTATATATCAACTGTATAGAGTCATATAGGCTTGAATTGATGGAATATTGTGTATGGAATACAAAGGGAAAGAAATTAGTGAAACGAAAAAGTGAAAATGCAACCTACTGAACTACTGGCTACAATTAATCTCAAAACTCTCTCGGCGAAACAGTGTTCAAGAAGTATAAAAAATACAACATTAATAAAAGCTGATTAGACAGAAAAAATTATGTCAAGTACTGCATCAACTTTCACAGTGAAGAAATGCTGCATACATGTTCAGCTAGCCCGTGTGACATACGTTCGGTTGCATAACAGTTGTCGTTCAGTGTTGCTTTGGGCAGAAGCCGACCAATCTGTTTAACTTTTATACAACAGATGGCGCGGCGATAAACATTGGCTGGCCACACTGGGAGTTGTATTAGAATTATTTTGCTTTAATTGTTCCATGACAGATTGCACTTGACATCTTGTTGACAAAGCGAAATAAGTAACAGTGTCTTATGGTATACTCAGGAAGCCCATGCCTTTGATATAATTGTGAAAATATTTTGTGAAAATTGATACTTCATCAAATTCGACCACATTTCACCCAAGACATCCTGTATCTGAAAGTTATAATGATAACGTTAAAAGTACAGTGAGTCGTGTTTTACCCGTGTCTGTTGGTTTGATTGTTGGTTTGTCGGTAAGCGTTATTTTAATGAATGTGCTAATTAAATATATTCCTTTTGCCTTCGCGGAGGTACTAAGGTAGGCTTTATATTCACCAGCTTAACATTTCGCGATTTTCGATTTGTCATTATTTTACGAGGTTTCCATTTCCGTGTTCGCACTTTAAAATAACTTAGAAGCAGTGTATCAATTATGTTATAATTTAACTATACGGAAATCATACCAGGACCCCGAGCGAATATCGAACGAGTTGAAGTTAATGAACGCTATATGACTTCGACCATGCAGCTTCCTATTCACAATGGTTTTATTTTCGCGATCATTTCACTTTAGCGAATGTCGAAAATTGTAAACAAAAGGAAATCATAGTAAACACTATACAAAGTGATAAACAGAAGACGAGTTTGTCATTTGGACAAATGCAGTCATGGTTTCCAATTTAGTTACAAAACTAGAATTATGCTTTTTCAGGAATGCGGGCTTCCGCCGCCATATGGACCCCCCTTAATACGGGATGCGGGTTTGTCTTATTTGGCCCATATTCTCTGGTTTTTCACTGTAGAAGTGAATGTACATTTGTAAATAGCCCTGGAAGTCCTTCTTGGACCCTATCATGAGGTGGGTCTGCACCAAAATCTAATCGATTGGCATCAATCCCGAAATGCCCCGAAAATTTCATGAAATTCCATTCACAATTTCGGGATAACAGTGTGAACAAACACACAAACCCAGAAACACACACGAACTCTGGGCGGAGGCAATCAAAGGACGACACGTTAAACCATAGTCGATGATTTAAACTTTCTCCTAATTAAACAAAATCAATAGCTGTGATAGTATTCATTTGTGACAGGAGAAATCGAACGTTAGGCAGCCCTTTAAACGGATCCCGAATGACGTCGTCACAAGTGACATGTAAAACTTACACAGTTTCACGCTTTGTGAGTCAATCACTGCGAGTAATTAGTGTGGGCTTGATAAAAAGTGTCCATTATTCAGGACACAAAGACTATTGACCTTGACCTTAAACAATCCTAAATTAACTCTCGACAATTCAAAAATTAAACTCGGTCACTCCTGCCGGACTGAAAAAATTGGAAATTTCCGACATTTTCTCGGATCTGCCACACCTAATTTTGAAGCAAGACCAGGTTCAAACTAAATGGCCACTTTCGATTCACTTTAATTAGCAGGTTGTCAGAATTGCTTGAGTTTACGGTGCTCTTTGATTAATCACAGGCAAAGAGAAGGGGACAATTTAGATGTTTTTAAGTTAAGTGAAAAGAGGTATCGGTCCAAAATACAAAGTCAGTTGAAAGATATCTGGCATTTAAAAATACACTTGACTAAATTTAACATTAGACAGCAAATTTATTGAACACAAGATTCAAACACTAAACAAAAATACAAATGTTAAACTTTGACTGGCACCAAACACCGACTAACAAAGCTGACAAATTCGGCTGAATATCTTGAAAAAAAAATCGTTCATTAGGAAGAAAGCAATGTAACAAAAGTTTAGTAAAAAGTAAAGTAATTGCAGCAACAGTAAGCTATTACACAACCAATGGTTCTGCACTTGCAATCAACTTTCCAATCAATGTTTTATCGATAAGCACACTCCGTTTAACATGTTCATACAGGGCACTTGAATCAATGACTTTTTCATGAAAGTTTCACATTTTCTCCCTGAACAAACGTTGTTGAGTCTATTAATAGAAGAAACCAACCACATTAACCCAATTGACATTTTAATCTCTTTGTAGCATCAGTTCTGTCCTATTTTGATAAAAGTTATAACAGGCTCTATAGCAACCTAAATTAAATGGCTGATGAGGCCTGAAAACACTTTTACTGAGCTGAGCAAAAAGCTGAGAACATACCTGTACACGTGATAATTCAATCCTTTGGGAAAAGTGCACCAGGATTTTGTTCTTCTTTGAGAGTTTTGAAGTGAAAAAAAAAAAACACCAAGCACTGAAGCGGAAAAATGGTAATTATAACATTATAAAATACATATTAAAAAAAAGAGAACTTGCAAGTATTTCATTCGAAACCAGCTTTGATTAATTGTGCCGGCACAATCATCCACGAGTTGGTAAATGATTTTCCAAGTATCCATTTGTCCTAAAAAGTCTTACTCTTAGAACTATCAATCATTTTGGTTTTCTTACCTTTCAAGTCTTTTCTGTAATCCTACAATATATTTGGGGATTTGGGCCTGGTCCAAGAAAGTGTTATCCCCCTGAATCTTTGCCGACACACATCCCCCTACCAAAAAACTCTTCCTACAAGTAAATTCTCGTTTGGAAACCATCAACGGGGTGCTTTTCCCTCGCCCTTATAGAACCCTGAAAGGGTTATATCTCCCAGTCTCACGAAAACGCTCATTAGGCTGAAAATTAAGTGTACCTTCTAAAACAGGTCGCATCTCAAAACTATATATATGTTTGGGAGTAGCCAGGATTGAGGGGATGGGGCCGAAATATCTGGCAAGGCAAACCTGATATGTAGAAACACAGCGTTCGTTGTTCTAGATGTTCCCTGTAACGTGTGTATTATTGGGTTCTTTGGATTGTTCGAGAAAATGAAAGTTCTCGGCTTGAGGTGAAAAGTTATAAATAAGGGGCTGTGTTTTAGAGCCAGGAGAGAGGAGAGAAATATTCCAGCGGACACAGAAGGGTGTGTGTCAGTTTGTAGACCTTTTTTTCCGATAATTGCGGCATTTACAGATATTCTTGAAATTTCTGACGGATTTTAATTAGTCTTCAGTTAGCCTTTGGGAATCAGAACTTCAGAACGCTATCAGAACTTCACTTTTGGCTTACAACAAGTTGATTTTGTAATTGAACAGGACTGTTATTCACTGAGAAGATTGATGTGTACTGTTCATCTGGATTATATGCTTTAAAGGACTTTTGTTTGCCCCTGTGACAGTGGTGGTATCCAGGTACTGTACACTTTATTTATTATACTGTAATATTGTATTGATTCGCTGTTGTACTGTTGTTATACTGTGAAATTGTATTGATTTAGTGTATTGTAATGTCAGGGTTGTTTTAAACTAAATTATAATTATTTGTTAACAAAAAACCACTTACTTCTTTATTCATTCCCTTTGACATTTCACGCTGACTAGTGTAACAGAATCTGATTTTTTTAATCTCCATTACAAAATTTATGTTCGTATAGCATACGTGATCTGTTGATATTAAGTTCCGTAACAATATAACACTTCACATATTTTAATTCCAACTTGAAATATCGTTAAAAATTATCATTTTTGCAGGATCAAACCTATTGAATGTAGAATCATCAATAAACAATAGATCAATTACTACACGTGCAATGCTTTATATTGAATTAAATCCCAAATCTGCTGATTCCAGTAAAAGGAATTGCATGATTGTGTTTTAGAAAATTAAATCATTATGGACTGACTGAAAGTGAAGTCGGCGCTCGAGCCAGTCAAAGGTCCGCGGAAAATTCGACCCGCACTGACTCCCTCAGAAACGACTAAGTTCGGTATACAGTGTTACAGATGTGTGTTTTATTGTGCGCAGGGGTGTTCCATGTGTTGTTGACATTTGGTTCGCGTGGCACGCGTGGCTCGTTGCTGGAGCAACCTCGCCTGGCCGGGTGCGGCGCACGTGTGCACTCTACCCAACGCTCGGTGCTGGGTGAACAATGGCGTGTAAGACACAGCGCTCATCTTGAATATTCTGGGCTGGTCGCGCTGTATGGGCGCTTGTCTTGTGATGTTCTTTGGGCGTGTGTTTTGTGTATTGTTGGGTTCTTTAGATTGTTCGTGAAATAGAAGTTTCTAGAATTTTTGGATGAAAAGTTATAAATAGGGGGCTGTGTTTGCAGCCGAGAAGGGAGAGAGAAAAATTCCAGCGGACACGGAAGAGTGTGAGTCCGTTTGTGGACCTTTCCGATAATTGCAGAATTAATAGATATTCTTCGAAATTTGTAACAGATTTTATTAAGTCTTCAGTTTGTCTTTGGGATCACTTCCAGAACTCCACTTTTGGATTACAATAGATTGTTTTCGGGATAACATTGGACTATTATTCTCTGAGATGAGCTACGCGAACTGTTTATCTGGAATATAAGTTTAAAAGGACTTGTTGACCTTTGACAGTGGTGGTATCCAGAAAAGCCTAGGATCCGGACACTCTGGTACTATACACTTTATTTATTATACTGTGTAATTGTATTGATTTACTGTTATACTGTTGTTATATTTTGTAATTGTATTGATTTAGTGTATCGTAATGTTAGGGTTGTTTTAAGAATAAATTATAATTATTTGTTAACAAAAAACCACTGACTTCTTTATTTATTCCGCTAGCCATTTCACACTGCCTAGTGTTACAGAATCTGATTTTTACTTATCACCGTAACAAAAATTATGCTGATCAGCACTACGTGATTTGTTGTTATTAGGTTCCGTAACAACAGTTAGACATTTAAGGCGAAACAGAAGATATTAATGGAGTTGAAGATTGTAGTCAGAGAGGTGGAGGAATCCGGAGAACCCGGAGAGAACCAACCAACTCTCATGGCAGCACCGGGTCGCCAGCGGAGAGGGTCGGGCGTTTTATCGCCCAGCTGTCAAGGCCCCATTAAATCATTATTAGACTAAGTAAAATTCCGGGAGGACGGGGAGTACTGGATACGGGTGGTGGGGGGCTCCCCCCCCCCCTGTGGCACGCCCCTAAAATATGCATCCTCACGAATGCTGGCCTTGGCCGGGTTTAAATGTGATATATTCCGCAATTCGTCTTTAATTTACTCTTTTCCCACATTTTCGGGTCTATTGGTGCATGTTCCCCGAACAATACACTCCACTTGCAGCAAGGAAAATTGTGCCAAACGAGTGCGCCTTCCGGGGGTTCCCCGGTAGTATGACCCGGCACCTATACACACAGAGCCAGCAGGTGCAGTACACCCAAATATAGATATCAGAATTGAATAAATCCCTATAAACCTCTCTTTCCTACGGGGAAGGTAAATTAATATACTTTCATGAGAAAGAAATCAGGATTTTGTTGAGAATTTAACACTGGATCAACTTGTTTTAGGTATAGATATTTTCAGTTTTAATGTAAATAAATATGTGATTAGAATTGATAAATGTGGAGGATATATCTGAAGGTCTTGAATTACCAAGCTCCGTGCTGATATTTCAAGAAGCCAAAGAGGTCATGCACGTGTAACAGTGAAAGGGAATCTATACATTGTTACAGGTGCTCTTTTTATTGTGTGGCACGGGTGTAGCTCCTGTTGTGGCGCTCGTGTCTGGCCGCGTATTACATTCTATGTTTAATCCGTGTTGGTTGAACTCTCGTTGTCATGTGAGCCTTGAGCTTTCACGCCTGGTCGTGGGTCACGTAATGAGCCTGGTGCGTGGAGATACACAGCGCTGTTCTTTCTAGAGAATTCCTTAAACGTGTGTTGTGTTTATATTAGGTTCCGTAACAACATATAAGAAATTTAAATAAAAACAGGGTTCAACTTGAAAGATAGAACGTTTTCATTAAGCCAGGTGTACCAGAAAGACCAATATAATTAGATATCAAAATACCATACCATATTTTGCCTTGTTCTACTTACAGAATATCTTTGAATAGATTAACCTAAGGTAGCCAACAGAAAATTACACTGAATATAACATATGTTGCATGACCATTCGATCCAACCGACATATGCACTTTTTTAGGTCCAGCCCTCGGGTTATCTATTGAAACCATGTTAATTGTAATCAAGTTATACGGATTATATCTTCACGTTAAAGAAATGTCTTTCATGATCTTTACTTCTTTACTTTATACATAAGGGTGATCTGAAGAAAACTAATCAGCCTTCATTCAAAATGATTGCGTCTTCGCCAGTGTTTTCCGTGTACCTTGAAGACACAGTATATGTGATTTGTACAATAACTGGACGAGAAATATTAATGGTAAACTTCTTTAAAATGCTAAATACAATGATTATATTGAACATAGTGCGCAACCTGTTAACCGTATGTTAAACATTAATTGATATGATCATATGCAGGGGTAGTCATAACGCCTTTCCGCCTGTCTCAGACAGGCAAACACGTGAACGGTAAAGCATTTTTCATTTTGTACCAGTCCGTGGAAAATGTGAACACCTAGATGTTTTCCATATTAGTGCAGCTGATAGGTAAGAACAAACATGACACAAAAACGAAATATTTTACAGTTGGTCTTTCACCGAATCCCTTTATGTTCTATATTTTCCAATAAAAATGGTCTATAATGTCTTACACTTTACGGTGAATAGGCCCTCGTCTCCTATATTCCCCCATTTTCTTAACTATACACGATCATGTTTCTGATATAACAGTGTTACTATTGGAAACATTAAGTTCTTTTTTGCGTGTGAGGGTGCATGTAAGATTGCATGTAAGATAGCAGAATCAGGTTTACACTGAGTGTGACTCTAAGTTTGATATGATGGTCAGATGCATCAATAGCAGAAAGGCAAATGTTTCTGCGGAAAGGCAAACCTGTATTAATGCCTTTCCGTAGAAAGGTGAAAAAATACAGAGTATTGCGATCCCTGATATACTTGGCCATGAACAACGCTTTTTGGACACGCTAATCACAAGGGTTTTTTTCATTACACGGTTTCTTCTGACGGATTTAACTACTCTCAAGCCTACCATAATTATTTCATATGTTATCAACCTTTTTCATCCAAATTTCTTTCAAGTTGGCATATTGGCCGAAACGTCTGTCAGAAAACCAATACGTAGGCATAGACAAAAAGGGGTTTCATTATTTTATTAATATCGCATGTTATTAGCCTATGAAGTCACTATATTTACTTGTTCAATTCTTTAATGAGTGGCTACAAATCAGAATTTCGTCCCGAGGCAGGGCTGGAAGCTTGACAAATTCAATTATTTGCCCTCCACCCGGATAATACTTTTTCACAGCAAACGGATCATATAATCCGAATTACAACAGGATCCAGAATAGACTTTTCATTTCAGTAACCAGATGTCAAAATTTACCCCCCCCCCCCCCCCGAACAAATAATAGTTTAACAAGCACTAGCCAGATGGCAGTTCACGTCGGTGTCTCTTGATGTGATACCGCTCCCTACATTATTAAATGTTCAATTTAGACCGACATTTGAATATGAATCCAAACATTTCATCAGCTCAACATGTTATACATAGCAGGCGCATCCTGAGGGTAATAGAAAATTCGGGCAAGGAAAATGTTCATTTTATTCATTCGTTGGTCTGTTTGTCTGTTGCGTGTCCCAAACGCTGGGAGGTGATGCCTTCACCCTTCTCTCCTTGAACAGGTGGATCCAGATAGTGGATTGATAAAGTATAATTGTATCGCCTTGGCAGCTGTATGCGCTCCACTGAGCGCCATTCTAAAATGTCCTTTGGCTACTTCACGGATCACTTAAAAGCCTCCAATAAGTCTGTCAAACTGTCTGCAGTTCATTTTGAAATAGCATTCCTGGCAAAAACCCGTTCAACCAATATCAACCCAAGGATCATTTAATATTAACATTAGACCTATTAAGTATATATAATTTTTAACCTTGTGGCTTGTTCTTTTGGATGGTATATTTATGAATTTTACTTTTATAGACATATTAATATTTTTGATAATGTATTTTGTGTGAAAGGTATATGATTAAAAGCAACCAATGACAACAAAACACTTGTAAGTGGGCTCATATCAAACTATCAAAGGACAATATTCCAGGAGTGTTCTTTCATTTGACCTCTACCATGTCGTTTTCTTGTTAAAATATAATTTAAAATTGCACATTAAATCAAAATTTTAAAATTAAATTTTAAGTTAGAAAGAAATGCAATCGAGGAAAAATAAAACAAAAAATGGGTTTGAGATTTGTCCTGCAGTTCGATATAAGCTCACTAAAAAGAGGTTTGCTGTTTCTGTTCGCTTAAAATTGTGAACCTTCTTAAATATTCAAATGTCATATTAAAGTGATTGTAAGTTTTGTTAAAAACATATATCATCAGGAAAAAAACTCTGTAACAGGTTTAAGAAAATGTGTGCTTTGTCTAATATGCATCGGAAACAATGCATATTAGACATAATTTTGGATTGAATTATATTGTATAGTTTTTGAAAGAGACGCCACCTTAAACTAGTGTAAAACGTATTATACACGATGACTTAATATCACTTAAAAGTACACAAGGAGCATATCATGGCGATAAGGATTGTAAGTTGCGCTTCAGCTTGTCCAGATAAGGGTAAGACAAGGAAACGTAGAAAGATTCGGCTGGAATTTACACGTGATAAAAAAAGAAATGTTTGGCGCGCGGCAGCATGCATATACGGCTATATTAGAATGCAACTTGCATCCAGTGCCATATCCGTGTCCTTATTTGTGATTACCACATACAATATGGTGTACATCTTCCTGAGAGCTATGTCTCGGGCTCAACTGCGCAGAGACCTTGCTTCAGCGAGCCCCCCCACCCCCCACCCCCCACCCCACCCCCCGAGCGTGCTTGAATTACTAGCAAGACAATTGAACCAATCAGGTGGTCCGTCTACGCGTAGCTGAAAACAAATATGTTGCTATTTCCAGATCAACTGGCGGGTGATGGGAGACGTTTTTGAGACCTAACTAATCGTATAAAGGCTTGTAAACGTGGTAAGTTTCCGGTACATGTGATTTTGTTGGCAAGGCGTGTGAACAATCCGATTTCTGTGTAAGATGTACTATTGAAACGATAGCACTAATAGCAATCATAATTTCGGTCTCACCACGTGTGCGCCTTTTCCAAATTCATGATATAGAGGACCAAGAGGCTCATTGAAGCAAGGTGTCTGCTCAACCGAGCTTGATTCCAGGAACAGTTCAATTTGAATTTATACTGGACTATTTATCGGCTTCCTCGGCTTTTAGGGTTAAAATAGCATCCGCCAATCTCTGATAATGGTCCAGTGAGTTGTATACCTGGGCGCTCAGTCGCACCCAAGGAGCATCCATTATCCATAACGCGTAAATCAACAGTCCAAAGCGGTCCCTGATGACGTCAGAGACGTTGTCAAGACTTGGATACGCTTGAACGTTATGGCTGGCGAGGTGGTCGTCGATCATTTTCATTGGCGGAAGACGAACCATTCGCATAAAGGGCGCCTCCATGTCACGTGATATAGGAAACTTGTCAGTGCCCCAGGCTGTAGTCAGGAGCTCTACAGCATTATCCAGCAGTTTACTGATGTATGCAGTCCTGGCTTCCTGTAATGTAAATATACAAACTGAAGGCAAAAAAAAGTATCGTTCTCAGGCACTTTTTTTTCAGTAATCAGTGCGGGCGCGCGATATTTTATTGTCATATATGATCAGGGAAAAGCATGAGAATAACAGAATTGTTTGCTAAACAGTTAAAAGCACTTAATAACAAAGGAAATCTTATCAAATTGTATTATTTTCTCTTCTGGAAAGATGAAAATCAAAATAAACATTTTCCACGGGGGGGGGGGGGGGGGGGGTAAAATTGGCGCGGGCGGTGCCTGAGAACCATACTTTTTGTTATTTTTAGCCTTACATCCATATACCGTGCACTTTTAGACTAACTTTGTTTAAAGACATACAGCTACTAGCATACCTTTTCTGTATAATGCGTATAATTTCTGGCTTACTCTTCCTACATATTAATGAACGGTGGGAAATAAATGTTAAGAAAAGTTTTTATAACATGTCTGCCATAAATGTTTATCTTCTTTTGGTAAGTAAAGACATTACATGCGCAAAATAATTATCAACAGAAAAAAAAGAACAATGTATTCAAAGGGGGCTGGTTGCACATGTGACGGAGCGGAAAGGGGTTCACTAGTTGCAAAACGCCCATCGTAACACTGTGGTTCCACCTTCATGCCGCAAAATGACCTTTTTTTAATGTGATTTGATTATTTTGGCGCCCCCCCCCCCTAAAAGAACGTGATAAATACGTGGGCATTAACGAAAGGAACTACATCGGAAAAATAACCTGAAACAACTTATCTTTGGTGCGTATATTTCCCGGATATACTATTCCTAGTCAAGGACAAATCAATATGTGCAACCTACGAATATTTAATGTAACTCCTTTTGTATACTCTGTACACAATTGTATACTCCATACACAATTGCATACGCAATTCACAGTCCAATGGTATAGATATGTACTAATTGATATATCACATATGCAACTCTGTGGGTGTTAATGACAAGACACAGGTCAATAACAAGACCTACAGTATACTATTTACTGTTTAAATATAGCTCAGAAACAGACAAAAGCGGGAAAGTGAGATTTAAATTCAGGAATTTTACTTTGACAAGGAATAATGACGATAGAATATATTAAAGGTGCATTAATATTTGCAACAATATTTCATACTGTCGATTCATTTGGCTGAATACAAAAGTTTCCTAGCGAAACAATTCCGCACACGGACCTGCTATCTTCGATTCGCCTGCTTTAAACGTCGTTATGGTTCTGTGTGTTAGTGAACACAGTCCACATCATTTATTTTTGTATAACAAACTTCATGAACAGAGTCCACTATGTAATTTATATACCTGGTATGTGAATAGGTCCCTTTAATAGACACGACCAGAACAAAGTGTTCATCTATGAGAAAGTGTATACTAATGGCTATCGCGAGTGGGGTTAGCCATGAAAACATGCCCCCTTTAATATAAACGGACTGGATGTGGTGTCATACCAGTCACTATAGAACAGCAGTTTCAAGGAACGGATCAAGATGCTGGCTTGGTTGAAGTAGTACAAATTAAAACATTAATAAAGTCGTGTTTTACTTATACTGTGATTGAATATATGTTTATAAAGGCGGATTCAGGAGTTGCAAAAAAGATGTTGTGATTAAAAAGCCATTTTTATAAATTATTACGACATGAAGATATGTAGGTTTACTTGAGATTTGATTTTCAGTTCTTGGTACAGGATGTGGTAACTTTAATATCACAATTGTGAAAATTACAATTTGACAGGTAAAATAAAAAACAGGACGGAGTACGTTCGAGAATGGTGAGTGCATCTACTTAAACAAATTTTATCCGAACCCTCTTCCTTATACTGCCATCACAACGTCTCCACAATACAGGTTAGAGGGACGTACTCTCATGACTTATATATTATCATATAAGGTGCACATGTGGGGCACTGAGAATTTTTTTCTATCGCGTGTGTGGCATCATGTTATACATCGGACTCAAGACAAACATCTGAAATTTTATTTTAGTCAAGAAAATCAGGGGGTTCCGTATCTCATTTTCCCGCTAGAGACCAGTTTCTGTGGTGCACTATTATTCACCACAGATGTCGCCACCTGCCGAGCCATGCACACACTATCAGCACTGAACATTCAATAGCCTTAAATAGCACTAAAATAGCTACTGCGAGAAAAAATATAAAAAAGTCTCCTGTCTCCCACCATCTGGAAACAATATACTTTTCCTCATACATTTAATGCCTAATATTCTCTGCTGCCCTGCAATATTTAATGCCTACTCACTCTTGACGCCACAAAATGGGCCGACCTTGACCAGATCCGAAAATAGGTCACTCTAACCTACAATCTCGACGTTAAAATGGAAGGCTACCACTAGAGCAGGAAATGATTTTACTTTTTTCTAAATAAAATTATCCACTAACCAGCCCTCCTAGACTCTGTAGAAAACGGATTCCCTCCACACTGGCACCACAGGTCGTGTCATCACGTGTTCCCTGCCACATGAACTCGGTCTGGAAGCTCCGGCCGTCCCCGTAACCCCGTGACGTAATCGGAGAGTGAACCGTCCCATGGTGCTTTGGGTGAACGTACAGAACACCACAGGACCGGGGTGAGAACAGCCATTTGTGTAAGGTGCCTGACATATACAAAAAGATCTTACATTTCTTCACTGCTTCACGATTACAACAGAGTAACAGTCAATCAGGACGCAACTGTCATCGTGTTGAAATTAATTTTTAAATGTTATTAATAATATTTTGAAAATTAAGTTTCTCCCTCTGAAAAAAAAGAGACTGATGGTTTTCAAAATCTGCTTACATTTCCTATTAAAATGGAATTTACGCATTAATCATCCACAATTTGTAATTATATACCAATATATATCAATCAGATATTTCCATATTCATATAAGTTTACAAAAAAGATGCCGAAACCTACCCCTATGAGTCATCCCAACCACCCACCCTTGAAGATGCCACTCTGTCTTACCGGAATAAAAGTCCGCCCCGAGTTCCTCTAAATTCAGCGGGAGTTGTCCGGGTCCGTGGGCTCCGTCGACGACGACGATCTTCCCGTGACGGTGACAGAGGTCAATGACCTCCTTAAGCGGCATTAGGACTGCCGAGGCGCTGGTCACGTGGTCTGTCAGAACAGGGACAGAGATATCAATTTATAAGCCAACCAAGAATTATTAAAAAAGGGTGTTGACCTTTTCCTCAAAGGGGCTACATTAAGGTCTCATGATCGTCAAAAATCGTAAAATTGACATATTTTTAAAAACCGTGACCTTATAGTTGTTTGTTATATCTATCTTGTCAAAAAAATCACTTTCCTGGCTTTTTATTGTATCCATTGGAAAATAAGCATTTTAATCATCTGTTGGGTCTCAAGCGATGCGCATCGACAAAAACAAATATACGTAATACATAATAATATTTTCGTAGAAACACAAGTAATATTTAGATCTGTATTTATTTGGTACACAAAACAGGATAGATAGGAATGCAGATAAGGTGTGTTGTTTCATAGAAACACAAGTATGATGCAGCTATATATTTTAATTTGTACACTAACAATGATATGGAAGAATATGGTGTGTTGCTTCTTAAATGATACTAAACAGTTTACCTATAGCTTTTAATGGAATATATGCAATTGCACACCATCCTGTCGAGGTTATAAAAAGAGATATTCTATCATTGATGTAGTTTAACTTAAAGCACTGAAAGCAGAGTTCAAATGTAATCTGCTACAAACGACTCGTTATTGTTTATATATTGTCCACATGAGAAATTCTGTTTAAAACATGAGTTAAATGAAACAAAGAATACGCACATTATTCCGGCAAACTTCACTTAAGCCCTTTGTACAAAATTTGTACCGGTTTGAATATATTTACAGAAGTCTTCTTCAGAATTGTGTCAGCACTCTGCATGTTAATTAATTACTTGAGGCAGGAGACCAGCTTAGAATGCTTCATTATCCAAGTAAAAATAAACCGTTTATAAAACTGACCTTAGCCAAGAATTGTGAAAAAGGTACTCATGTAAAAACATTTTTCGATTGGAGAATGTTACGGACTTCATAAATTGACGTCGCCATGCAAGGACGTTTAGGTGCCACATACGTATACGGTGGTTGGCCTTTTGTTCGCAAGGTTTTCATATTCGTGAAAGGGAGATTATCGCGAGAGTAAAACCGTCGAGGATATTGGCGCCTTATCTACACCTCATTGCCGTAGAATTAAAAATCGAAAGGCAAAAGATTGATGTTAAAAATCATGAAATATAATTTATGCTACCTGTAAATCAAAGATTAACAATATAAAAATAATTCGATCTGTCATATAATAAAATTTGCTTATAAGGAACAAGATTTTCTGCTAATTCACGTTTGTCCTAGCGAGCTTATTATTATAAACTTTATTTATTTTCATGGATTGTACAACTAGTTATAATAACTAATACGAGGCACTCTCCATTGCTCGGATGTCGGCGCTCGGTAGTCGGTGCGGGTGGAGGAAACCGGAGAAAACCACCGCCCGTGGACGGGCCACTATACAACCAACTCTCATAGCCACGCCGGGAATCCAACAGGGGTCGTCAGCGGAGAAGGCGGAGCATTTTACCACTCAGCTGTCCAGGTCCCGATTATTGAAAAATCAATGGGTAATAGATATACTATGCATAGGTTTCTGTATGGGTGTATTGAACCCTCGAGAAACAATGGGGGAAAAAAATTGCCGGAAAATTGCCTCGCGAATATGAAGCCAACCATGGTTATGTGTGTGACAGGCCTGACTGACATACCGGGCAGGACCACTTTGATGTTGGGATACTTCCTCAGGTATTCTTCATACAGCTCTATCACTTCCTGTTTCGACTCTATCGGTACCTTAAACGGCAGGCGGATAATCTCCGTACCTGAAAAAAAACAGGCATAATCATACACAAATAAACAGGTTATATGAACCACGCCAAATGCTTTTCGTGAGGAGATCCGTGCGTGTTATATGGACCACGTGAGATTTTTTAATTGGGGTTTAATTGATGGTTTTAGGCTTTTAACGAATCGATACCTTGGTCTTGTAAAAAATTGCAGCATTTCTGAAGATGGTGGTAGGTCCATGTACTCGCCAGCAAAGCATCCCCGGGCTCAAACTTTATGCTCTTCAGTGCCGTGTTTAAACCTAGTGAATATTAATACAGATAAAATGGTTCACAAGTTTGAGCTTAGTATCTTCATGCTCAATCAAATTCGGCGACGGTTGTCGTTCAAGAGACATGCATTTTTAAATCCTGATGTGGCTTACTGAAAGTCTTTATGTCATGTTTATCACATCTAATTCACCGGAAAAGGTAGTGGTAAAAATTAATTTATTGCGCATTTTTCTACTATCAACTAACATTTCCTACTGATGTGGCGTACCTTAAGGTATGCCACATCAGGAACAATTGATACACACAACAAATACCGCAGCCTGTATACACCTATCAGTCTTATTCTAAATTTTGAAGTTATTGGTACCCTATATAATTTCAGTAATAAGTTGTACTACGAATTATGTGCTTATGTGCGTGCGTGTGCTCGCGATCGCTTTTTTTTTTTTTTACTCACCAAATGTAGCGTTATCTACAAACGTCATGTTCTCTGGTTTAGCACCCAGAAATCCCGCCACCGTCCTCAAGCTTTCACGCCACAGCGGCCTTGACCTTAATCTGAAGTAACCATCGGGGCTACCGTGCACTTCATCTTGTAGACTGTAAATTAATAATGTAAAGAAAACAATATTTCAAACCAGAAATATGATTTCTCACGTATGCAGACCTCCGCCATGTGGACGGTCATTAATGTGATGTATCCCGCAACCCGTGTTTCATTCACTTATTTAACCCATATTCCAAGGTTCATGGGTGCATTTAGAAACCTCGGTGCATTGTGGGTGGCAAATTATTAAGCCCACAAACCCTAAAGCATTGTGGGTACAGCTGGTAGAGGAATTAAGATGGCTACAGAGGCTCATGAGTTGGGTGGGCGAGTTTTGGCCTTATACCCCAGGGTCAATAACAATGTTAAAACAGCCCTTGCAGTAAATCATTATCATTATTTTTGTTATGGCAATAATTATAAAATTAATAATAGAGTATTATTTTAAAGTAAGCGTCATTATTCATACATAATTTCTCTTTATCAAAATTAATAACTGAGTTTATACGGCCTTATGTGACAATCAGACAGAAGTGAATGTTTTTTTGACATTTTCAGTTTTTTTATGTAATTTGTATATATATATATATATATATATATATATATATATATATATATATATTTATTTATTTATTTATTTATATATTTATTTATATATATTGATACAAGGAAAAAATCGCAAAATCTATAAAAATCTATACGCTACCACATATCGCCATATATTGTAATACGATAATTGTATGCGATACCCAGCCGTATTTATAACCTTACGCCCTTTGAAACTTCACAACGCATCGTGGCACGCTGCCGTATGACCCGTTGTTAAGCTGTACTGTCCCAGGGTCAAACATGAACTCTGGCAAGAGGGCTTCACCGAACTCCGGCATGGTGTAGTCACTCTCTGTAACATAATAGTTATCCAGTTTCAAGGCGGATATGTTATAATAGATGATACAGACTAGACACATGAAAATAGCGTTTATTTAATAAACTTATAATATAAAAATATAATAGTATATGCACACACATTATATGTGTATTAGTATTATAAAATGTTAATAATAATAATAAGAACTAAATCTATGTTATTACCAAGCAATCACTGAAAGATCAACCCCCCCCCCCCCCGTTTCAAATGAGCGATTATGGGGAATCAGCCAAGGGATATACGAACCTCTTTCTGTAGGAAAAAGTTGGGATACCGGGACTACCTGTCTCAACGGTCACACTTTAAATCAAACATTGTTACATTTAAAAAAATTGTAACATTGTTATAGACACTTTCTCTTTGTATATCACATGGGCATGCTTATAATATTACCTGTTCCGTAAGTCCTTACAAATGATACATACATAATTTGCCCCGAAAAAAAACTCTTATCTAACGTATTTGAACGGACTACATTATCCTCCTAACTGCATAGACACCATCTTGTGTATTTCGAAGACCCGGCGCATTGTGGGCATAGAATTTCTATACCTCCAGTCCCTAAAGAGCAGAAACGTACACTTGTGAGTCCGATTCTGCGCAGTTTGATGTTTGACCTGTTGTCCCACCCCCGCCCCCTCCTCCTCTACTCCCAAAAATTGGTGTAGTCCTGTACTTTATCCCTGTTAGTATTATAACTTGCCTCAGGCCTACCACTTTCTTGAAGGTGTAGTCTCTATCAATCTCGTCTATTAAAGCTCACGATGTGGTGACGTTTCTCCGTACCCGTACAAGCGTTATGTTGTACTGTAAAAGTAGTACATGTAATGTATGCAGCCTAAAAGAGACTTTGACATTAACCTTTAAATATAAAAAGACACGATCTAAGGAGTGTCACTGAATATCCCATGATTAATTATGCAATTCAAACCATTAGATAAGCGTACTAGATACCCCACGGTGCTATATGTATGCATGGGCTACTACACCCTATACAGAAAACCCCCGAATTACGGACACTGGCGGGACCGGACATTTGCCCGCATAAAAAAGGCGCCATGGTAGGAATATTATAGATTTCTGGATCTACCTTCTAGGGACTGTCTATAAGTGGCCGTAAATAGGAGGTAACTTTAGTAGAGAGGTTCCAGTAAGGAGAGGTTCAACCGTATATGACTCTGGCAGGGGCGTAAATACAAGGGATATTAGGGTATATACCCCCCCCCCCACACACACACACACACACTAACATTCACACACATTTTTGCGAGGGGAGGGTGATAAATGTAATTATCTCCCCTGCTATTGAGAAGGTAAGATTTATACACTGAATTCATAAAATATATCATTAATTATGAAAGACATTGGCTTCATTTTTACCATTTTTTTAAATATTGTATTTGTTTGTATATATGGAACAATGAGATATTTCTGAGTCATTTCTCCAACCTTGAAGATAAATTGATGCCACTGGACTTTGGGTTGAACAATTTAATCTAGGGTACATATGTGGATATATTGCTGGGTTATCATTCAAGTTCTTTTGATTGTCCAACTTTCATTTGCAGTTCCACACATAATATACAGGACTGAAACGGGCACTGGATTCTGAAATTGAGTACTGAATCATAGGTGCGTGAATTCCTATAAACATGATGTTTCTGGTTTGGCTGGACATTTATTAATAAAATAAAGTATTGTGACCCAATTCCGGAAACATGGGCGTGGGCAACTTATATAGATATAAAATTTTCGATAGAGTTAAAATATATATACACAATATGCTACACAAGAAATAAGCCCCTTAACGTATTTGAACAGCTCTGTATAACTATCCGTGAAGTGCACTCTTACCGTACCAAGTTGCATGGCTTGTGCCAAGCGTAACTGTTTCTATCTAGCTCGACAGCAGTAATTGTGTTAGTCTTCTCACTGCTGATGTATTTGTGTAGCGTTTACTAGGATCTGTGATCGGCTTTAACCATAATGGACGAATCGGAAATAGTTGGTGTCCCTTATGGAAACAAGCATGCACGTAAGAAAAAAGAAAGATTTATAGAGGAACTACACATATAACCAGCACATTAACGTGGCCTGGACAGCTGAGTGGTAAAACACTAGGCCCTCTCCGCTGGCGACCCGGGTTCGATTCCTGGAATGGCTATGAGAGCCCGTCCGAGGTCGGTGCCTTTTTTTCGTGTCCTCCGCTTTCCTCAATCTTTACCGACTACCGAGCGCCAACATTCGAGCCATGGAGAGTGCCTCGTATTAGTTTTTATAACTATTTGTACAATCCATGTAAAACAAATAAAGTTAATATTTAAACACAACCCGAAATACATACAACAATATCCGTCTAATTTGAACTTTAAACGCACCAATTATCGTGACGGGAAAATACATCTTCCAAACATGGAAACTACTCTGACACCAGGCCTTTGAACCAGGACAGCGTCTATTTAAGGCCGGCGTCTATTTTGCTGAGACATTGTATTGCCCCGCGACTAATTAAGGCAGGCGACCATATAAGGCCCGATGTCTGATAAAGGAAATACGGTAGTTATTTCATTATTAGCTATCGTGGAGAAAATATCTTTTAAGATTTTTAAATCATGATAAATATCATAAGCAACGGCTTGTCCCCGCAAGGGACGCTATACTGTAGATATAATGCATTTATTCATTGTGGTTTACTATATAAATATTTAAGAATGCAAAAAGGCAGGATTCATTGATCTTCCGAAGGGGTCTTACTCTGTCCATTATGATTTTCTATAAATGTAATTGTCCAAAAATGAATGAATGAGAGATAATTAAAGTATTTTTATCAATGTCATGGATGTATGATGAGTTCTTTGTTAAACAATTTTACGCCGATAAAAATAAAAAATATAACTACTTTAGTGTTTCCTGATGATGTTATAAATTTTCCATACACTTGTAGCGAACCAGATGTTGAAACAGCCTGACGCTACGCGGGTTCGTACTTGGGGTGGGTTGGAGAATGGATGAAAAGCTGGCCAATGTTTCTTGTTTGTAAGTTACTGGCCGGATTTCATTATGGAAACACAACAGCCATGACTCATGCTCGCCAGTTCATAGCCCCCATGAGTAGAAGGTGACAGCAACTTTCTAGCGCGCAGAACTGTGTGCTACCGCGCACGTTGCGCATTGCGATCGCAGTTGAATATGGCCCATGGCATTTCCTACCGCGCAGATCTGTTTGCTACTTTGTGACAGTTTATTGCTACCGCGCATATTGCTGTAGGTGGTCCTGTCCGAGCGACCTCTTGTAGCAAAGACTTACACAACGTTAACAGTGGCAAAATTTGCGATCACTAATTCATAGTCCCCATGGATAGCAGGTGACAGCAATTTGCTACACCGCAGGTCTGTTTGCCACCACGCACATTGCGCATTGAGATCGCACCTTAATAATAGCAGAATTTGCGATCGTAAATTCATAGTCCCCATGGATAGCAGGTAACAGCAACATGCAACCGCGCAGGTCTGTTTGCGTTCTGTTTTTCCGCGCATATTGCTTTGAGTGGTCCTGTCCAAGCGACCTCTGGCAGAAAGACTTTCACTACGTCTAAAGAAGCAGAATATGCGTTAGCAAATTCATAGTCCACATGAATAGCAGGTGACAGCAACTTGGTACCGAGCAGGTCTGTTTGCTACCGCTCACATTGCGCAGTGTGAGTGGTTCTGTCCGAGCGACCTCTGGCAGGAAAGACTTGCACTTAGTCAATAGTAGCAGAAATTGAAATTCATAGCCCCCATGGGAAGCAATGACAGCCACGTCTTACTTCGCATGTCATGTTTGCTACCGCCCACTTTGCGCATATCAGCCGGTCTGTGCCTGATGGTAGCAGGTCCAGTGGCTGCTCATTGCGCGATGTGACGAGCTATGCGCAAGGGTAGCAACTGCTTCTGTGCGACTGCTATTTGCTACCTCGCACTTTGCACTCAACAGTCGCTGAGCGCATTATAGTAACAAGACGGGTGGATGCTGAGTGCGCGTTGTGCCGAGCTATGCACAATGGTAGCAAAATATCCCAAGGATAAGTCTGGAAAACCGACAGTTCCCCACCTGCATGCGGTGTCACGAGTTGTCGGACTTTAGGAATGTTGTTACTTGGAGCCAACTCTCTGTACAATCAGTTGTCCAAGATTACTAAATTGTTCCACTGGCGTTTTCAATCAACCGTTCAAAGCTCGCGGGAGCGTTACACAGGCCAAACGGCATCATCGGCCATTTTGAGCTGCCATTAGCATGAGGCCATGTTAAGTGTCGAAAACCACTGATACCCGGATAAAGTGTCCAAAGAATTATTGATACGCGGAAACGGATAAGCATCTTTTCGCGTCATACCATTTAGTCGCCGATAATCAACGCAAAAATCGCACTCCTCCATCTTTCTTGGTAACAAGTACTATCGGCAAAGCCAGTGGGCTGTTACTGAGCTCTATGATGTCTTGGTCCAACAGCTTGTGTACCTCTTGTGTTGGTATCGTATTCTTTGTAACGCCTTCTAAACAACTACAGATATTTTGAACATCGGTCGACTGAACGTTTTTGTTATAAAATTCCAATTGTTGTGCGTGTTAATAAATATACAAATATGATTTATTTCTGCTTATAACTCTACCTACCATTGGATTAATGGATATAAATTAAGGAAAAGAATTCTGGTCAGCGATTTAAAAAATGATGACTCTTCATCTGCAGTTTACTGATTATTTGAATCGGATTTTAACTAAAAATAAGAAGTTTGATGAATCAGAAAACATTCGGAATTAAATTTTATTTATTTATTTTCCATTATTTATTTCATTTACTCTTCAAGCACTAGCCAATGAATATGCAAGACAAGATTTCCCGGTTTCCAGGTACAGACATTTCTGATCTGCATAATTTTGTGTATAATCCATAAAAATTCTTATTTATTAAAAAGCAAATTATAAATTTATTTGTATATTTAATCATAATAATCGGATAACATTATATCAGCCACACTAACACTTCATGACAAATTCTCTTAACCAACCAGAAAATGTGTTGCCTGGTCTTGACTACTGTCACTGTTTTTTCTCAGATTATGAAGAAATCTATATTGCAGGTAGTTGCAGCAGCCATAGACAGCCATGAACCGTTAGTGGAAGAACACTTCAAGGTTCTCTGTACTCTATTCATCTGTGAAGGTACACTCAGCCCAGGGTTTTACGGGAGAATAGAGGCATAGACCAGAAGTACGAGTACGCAGGACATCGTCGGCTCTTTCCGTCAAATAACAGTCTCAATTTTTGTTTAAACGATTTATGTGACTAACTGGAATGAGTGAGCTGTCTTCAGTAACCTATAACCGATTCTAATTTTGCCCTGTCAGGAAACAAAAGTAAATATCATTGCTGCGAACCAGGACGTGTAGGGGTGGTCCTTAACTGTGACCGGGCATATCATGTCACTAAGAGAGTGTACTCTCTGGGTGTGCCAGGGATTGCTTTGATACTTGCTCCAACTGAGTGAGCGCCTAATGATACACAGCCATTGTGCCTTTAGAGGGGTTTTAGTGTTAAAGGGTAGCGGGTAAAAGGTTATCACGTCTGAGCTCATCAGGTGTTAAGAGGGGTTCTCTTGTAAGTCAGCCATTTGTTCACGCTCTATTGGGAATTGGGTATAAAAGGCAGCTCGAGGGCATGTTCTTTATTTGTATGCAAAGTATCGGAGACACTGAATTGTTGCCACAGCAAGCCACAAACGGCGTTAAGGCCACTGTGTGTATTTCGGTATTTGGCGCGCAAAGCGCCAATGTAGTTTAAGTTCGCTAAATGTATACGAATGTGTTAAACGGGCATTAGTCCAACGGTATCATTCGTTTCACGCAGAAATATTGTTCTAGGGGGAGGGGCCATCGAGGCGTTCGTACTATTGAATTCCTTCAGCCGTAAATATTGTGTTTGCATATGTACTTTCTTCTTGATAGTGTTTTTAACCTGTCTCGAACCAGAACGGTCAAATGTGAAGACCGCCAGACGCAGTGCGTCTTGGAGTGTGACGGGAGGTAAAAGGTAACGGTGGGGGTGCATAGTCTGAAATCATTGACGATGCCAGTCTCACCCGACTTTACACTTAGCCTTCCTAGTCTTTCGGGCCTGATCATTCTTGAAGATTATCCCGCTCCCTGGAAAGCATACAACCCAAGCAGCCATATCAGGTGCTAGAAGGTTCTTGTTATCAAATTCTTTTTCTTAATTGGATCAGTTTGGTTGTTAAAAAAATTGTTCTGCTCAATTGAATCAGCTCGGTAATTGTCAAGTTCTTCTTAATATGGGTCAAGTTGGTGTTTACCTAATTCTTCTTCCTAATGGTATCAGATTGGTAGTTGAGTATTACACTAAATTGAGTCAGGTCGGCAGTTGTGAAATTTTTATTCTTAACCAGGCTAGATCGGTTGTTGTCAAATTTGAAGGTTGATTTGAGTAATGCTTATAGGTCCGTTCCTATTGATTCTTACAGCCAGTGTTTCACATGCCTTCAGTGGGTCACAGATAGTGGAAAACCCTTGTTTCTTGTAGACACAAAATTACCGTTCGGATCGAAATTGGGAACCGGGATTTTTCACCGACTTTCTCAGGCAGTTAGGCGTATTATGTTCAGAAAAGGGTTCAATTGCATTTTAGACGATTTTTTGGTAATCGAATAAACAAAGAACGCCAGGAAGGGTATACAGTTTTAATACAAACTTTGCGCAGATTGGGTTTCATGATAAATTGGAAGAAAGTTGTCGATCCTTGTCAGAGCCTGTGTTTTCTGGGTATAGAGCTTAGTTCAGTCCTCATGTAAATAAGCATTCCTGTTGAAAAACTGAAGCTAATGAGGGAGGAGTTGGACGAAATATGTGGTATGCGGCGAGTAAGTAAGCGGCAGCTCCAACACATTGCGGGAAAATAAACTGGATTTCTGCGACAGTAAGAGGCGGAAGAGTTTTTCTTCACGGAATACTGAGCGCTATGAATAAATTAAAATTGCACCATCATCGGGTATAGATGAGTAATGAGTTGCACGATGATTTATTTTGGTTGCGGAATTGCATGTTCTCATTTAAAGGAAAATCTTTAATTCTGCAGTCAAATGACGCGTACGCCGTGTATACTGACGCATGTAGTAAAGCAGCAGGGGCCACTTGGGTTCATGACTGGTATTATTGGAACTGGGCTTTTGATATGCCATGTATGAAAATTCTTCATATAAATGCGAAAGAAACTATGGCTGCGTGGCGAAACAAAAGAGTCATAATAGTCTCAGACATTAGGACAGCGGTCAGTAACATTAACAAAGGGACATATAAAGAACCCATCCGTCATGCGTTATTTAAGGGTTTTATTTTGGTTGTCTGTAATATACAATTTTCACATTTCAGCATGTTATGTTCCAGGGCAGTATAACATGTTAGCAGACACGATTTCACGTTTGCATGAGGCTTGGAAATTAGCAACCCTCTCGTCACACCTCAGAATCACATGAGCTCAATGTCCGCATTTATTTGTAGGAACCAGATCCATTCATCTGCAGCAGCTAGATCGGAAAGTGACCGCTGTGGCTGGACAGGCTTTTGCGGATGCTACAAAAAGCATATTCCCGTCATCTTGTGGCCTATCGGAATTTCTGTGAATCAGTGAGGATCCCAATGCTGCCTATTTCCGAACAAGATTTAGCATGCTATATGGCCCATCTGTCTCACAGGCTAAGTTACAACAGTATTAAACAATATCTTAATGTCGTGAGACAACTTCATTGTTTTAGCTTGATTTCCGAATCCGCTCAGCTCTACTTTCATGACGTCAGTGCTCTTAAAAGGGGTCAAGCGTACTCTCGGAGACTGTCAGCAATCATAGTTACCCATAACTACAGAAATATTGCGCAAACTCTTTAAAATATTGGATTTTACAACACCCCTTGCCCTTGATATATGTTTCTGGGCAGCTTGTTTATTCGGGTTCTTTTCTTTTCTTCGGAAATCAAATTTCCTACCCCTAAGTGATAAAGCTGTTTCACAAGCGTGTGTGGGCAGGCGATATGTAACATTTTTTTTTGTTAGAGGGTGCGGTTGTTCGTGTTTACAATACAAAGATTATTCAGTACAAACAGAGAGTGCTGGTGGTACCTTTGCCGCGTATTCCAAAATCTCCGCTGTGCCTTGCACACGCACTTTTGCTATTGTTCAAATTGACACCTACTTCAGGTGATTCTCAAGTGTTTCAGTATGGACTGGGGTCTCAGACACGAGTGCTAACGTACAATGTGTTTCTCAGTCGGCTTAAAACGGGGTTGGAGGTTTTAGGCTTTGATCCATTTCGTTATGCCGGGCACCTTGGCACTCCAAGCGAACTTGCCTACGGAATTAATAAAACGCCATGGAGACTGGCGCAGTAATGCTTATCAGCGATATTTGGACCCTTCTTTCAGTGAAAGATGTCAAGTTGCCAAGGCTCTTGCTCCTGCAGTCACGCGTTGTAGGTGGGGGAGGGGGCGGGGGGGGGGGGGGTGGGGGGTCCTACTACGCTTTGGGGTTTTTGGGATGTATTTTATATTGTGAGCCTTCGGGCGGGTATTCACGAGAACCGAACGGGTTGAGGTTCTCGGGCTTAAATAAAATCCTGTTATACCCCAGATCGTGTTTGTGTGTGAGTATCTGAAATTAAATGTGCTAAAAATAATTTTTACCCAAAATAGCTAATTTTTGCTATGGAATGAAAACTTCGTGCGCAGTTCATCACAATTAAGCATACTATATCTTGAAAAAAACAATCTCCAGTTTCTTCTTTAAAGTGACTAGATTACCAGTTCGTCTGAGTTCGAAAGGGAGACTGTTCCACAAAGCTTGCCCCGTGACACTGAAGGCTCTCTGAGCAATCAGTGATGACTTTGTTTTTGGCACAAGAAGGAGTTCTTGATTTCGGGCCTCAGGTAACGATTTTTCACATAAAGATGGATTATGTCTTGCAAGTAAGCAGAGGCGATTTGAAGCTTTGCTTTGAATACTAGCATGAAGATTTCAAAAACTCCCACCTGAACATTCTGTTCGTTTCTGTTTTCCTTTTTCTTTGTTCAAATCCTTTATCAATTCACACCAGTTGTTATATTTTTAAATTTAATTTTCATCAAAAGGCCATCGCTCTTTAAGCATTAAAGTTTGCTGCTGAGAAGCCCTAAAATAGCTACAATACCACCAACACCCCTCTGAATATAAATATAATATGCATATGCTTAAATATCTTTGGCCTCTGTCAATATCCTTTAAAGTTCCCGCAATGTGAAATGAAATGCTCCAAACCGGGTTGAGCTGCCAAATTTGAAATGAATGTGAGGGGCATCTTTAGTTCTGCGGCCAGTCGATTTTTATATCTTGGATATGTCAATGTAGTCTTCCTCAAGCTCAACAGTATGGGCACTTTAACCCTAATTCCGGTGGAGACCAGGTCTTCTAACTTTAGAGTTAGCGTCAGAGAGGGACCACAGGTCATCTTTTATTTCTTGGCGTACGTCAGCGTCCGTCAGTACCTCTGAGTAAATGTCCAGTCTGTTCCAGTCTAAATAAAACACATCTCCGTTGACATCCTTAGTTTTAATAGTCAGGAAGGAGTCGATCACTTCTCAATAGATGTCAAGTCTGTTTCAGTTTTGATGATTAGTCAGTCTAAAGCTGTAGTCTCTTCAGAACTGAAAGTAAGGAAAGCGTCAATCATTTGAAAATGTCCTTGAGTTTTTATATGCTGAGATTCACTTCCATTGAGGAAAAGGTGTGTGTCGTTTGTTTCTGAGTAGATATCCAGTTTGTTTGTGTTGTGATGGTTAGTCAGTCCCCGTAATCGTCTAGACTTCCTCAGTCTTGAGAGTAAGAAAACCGTCGTTCATTTCGGAGTGGATATCCAGCTTGTCTGTGTTTTGATGATTAGTCAGTCTACGTAGTAATCTAGACCTCTTAAGACTTGAGAGTCAGGACAGCGTCGCTCAGAGCTTGGTAATCTTTTAACGAGTTGAACACTTGGCCACTGATCCTAGCCCATGCCTTCCCATCAAACCATCCAACAGTGACTTCCAATTTAAACCGGTCTCGTAGAGCTTTCCTGACGCCTGGCAGAGCTATGTTACCGTTCTGTAAAGATAAATTCCTGTGCAATTATTACTATACTGGCAAATGACAAAAAAATATCTATCCTGACCTGTTCATCAGGGATGTTATATAAACTAGTATGGACTCAAGTAGAGCTGATGCATCCGCAAAGGGTAAGCAAATCTTACTAGGTCCTTTCTATTATTCCGTTCGACACCAAACTCTGATGTGTCATTATCTGGCCTATATCCCCTCCCTCCACAGAGCTGGGAGCAGTTTAGTAGTAATCTAGTCCAGAACTAGGTAGAAAATAAAAATATATAGTACAGATTCACTTAACAGTGCGCAGCGTGTTAATAAATTCATTAGGCGTGAAAACCAGGCAAATACAAAATTAATATTCATAGATTACTGAAAACTATAGTGCTTACCATAACCTTATCCTTAATAAAGTCATCAATCATTTTCATCGGCGGAAGACGCACTAAACGCATGAATGGCGCCTCCATGTAACGTGATATAGGAATCTTATTAGTACCCCAGGCTGCGGTCAGGAGTTGTACAGCTTTATCAAGAAGATCCACGATGTACGCCGAGGTCGCAGCCTAATTACATAAATAAAAGTCATTGTATACTCTAATCGTTTAGCTGGAGCATGGTGGTGTAATGGTCAGGGACTTGTGACCGCAAGGTTGTTGGTTGGAGTCTCGTTAAGACAGCTTTTTTTGCGCTAAGACTCCTGGCCAAAGTCTTAACCTTGAGGTTGCCAGGAGTAATAGGGCAATTGTTATAATCAAAAATTTGATAAATAACCCGAAAGTGCCTATTATGGCTGCATGGGTTGTGTGTATTGAGAGGAAAAGGGCTTTAAAAGGGAACAGACCAGAAAGACCAGCAAGGCAAATTTAGAAAGTCGGATGAGAATCGCATTGACATTGCCGGTGACTTTATAATATAAACCCATACTTATATCGAAACGTCGTGTAATTGATGTATTTGTTGATTGTATAGGCCACACACAACAAAAAATTGTTCTACCTGCGACAAAAATAAAACTAGAATATTTCCATAGACCATTCATTTGCTAGATATTCAACACGGTGGATTCTTATTTTTAATGATTACAAAAGCAATTTTTCTTAACACGGTATTATTGATTATATTATTAACTACGCTCCCGAGGCAGCGGAAATCTTGCGCTTCTAAAGAAGCATCTGATTTTCACGCTGCCAGTTTTGACCGTTCATGATATATTTATACACCAGATGGCGGTTCGTTGTCCGCTGAAAAAAAACGTGCGTATAATGTGACAAACAGCCAACCAGATGCCAATAAACAATCATTCGACAGGCATCCTGGCTCCGCCCATAGCTGTGCTTCAAGCGCCGCTTGATGAGAGTTAACGGTCGAATTTTAATTGCTCCCTCTGTATTCTCGCATCATTGACCGATTCGATTATGGCATTATGACTGTGTTAGCGTAGCCATGTATCTGTTGTCTGCAGAACTGAAACCAGCCAGCGAGGTGTGCACGCAGCCTTTGTTGTTACGTTTCGTTTGAATTACTACTCACCGGCCGGGTATCCTATGTGCCCAAGGCCCTAAGCAAACGACGTCTGGGGCAATTCTCTTTGAGCCTGTGGCCTGTTCAGACGGTTACCGGGGCGATGAGCTGTCACTCCAAACGAAATGAACAATATTGGCTCCATGTATTCCTCGCTTGGCCGTATCTTCCAGCACAAGGTCTCATCTGATTGGACGAAAATATAGTGCTCCCCTTTGGTGTAGCAATTCAGGAAACGAGGTCATAACAAACAGCGCTTACGATATAGGGAGTAGGCCTATAATTATAAGCGCTGTGTAAAGAGCGTAATTATTAACTAGAACTCTGCAATCTAAGAAATACAGGCCATTTACTTATTTTGCCCATATTGCAAGATTCATTTGTGCATAATCGCTTGTACATTTGTGAACATTCCTTGATGGCGTTCCTGAAACCGGATCGTGTTCAGGATGGACGCAGACAGTTATTGCCATTTAGCTTGTTATTGTAACTGACCGATTACAACAGCAATCTTAATTGTCATAATTGTTAGTTTCATTTCTATGTAATCTATACAAAGTATACAACTGGACTTACCAGTCCCCCTAAATCCTTTAAAAATCGGATGCCCTCCACACTTGAAGAGCAAGCCGTATTGTCCCGGGTGCCTTGCCGTAGGAACTCCGTCTTGAAGCTTTGACCGTCGCCGTAACCTCTGGAAGTGATCGGGGAGTGAACCGTCCCATGATGCTTTGGGTGAACGTACAGGACACCGCAGGACCCGGGAGAGAACAACCATTTTTATAAACTACCTGGAACAAAGATGTTAATTATCGCATTCAATCAAAAGGAAAGGTTTCACAGGAATTCGATAGACCAACAAAAATATTACGGTTGCAGGTATACTAAGCCATACACCAAGTTAGTTCTAATAGTTTTTCAACTTCCCAAATATGCTAAATTGAATAAAAAATACAGTTGTACTCCCACTCCACCAATCGCTTAGTTTCTGCAACTCACTAAACATGCTTCAGTATTAAGTTTAAATTGATACATATTGTGCTTATAGATTTACTTTCATCATATACTACCATTACGTTTCGTAACCTATAAACGGACTATAGCAAAATTCTAATAAAAGTAATAAACATTTACGACATAGCATCGTGATCTACATTTGCGATGTGCTTGAAGATATTTCAAGCGTAAAATCTCGCTAGTTAAGTCGTCGATATAAAGGTCTGCCCCAAGCTCTTCCAGATTCAGCGCCACCTGTCCGGGGCCGTGCGCACCATCCACCACGATGATCTTGCCGTGGCGGTGACACCGTTCTATAATGTCCGCGATCGGCAATAGACAGGCAGTCGTGCTTGCAATGTGATCTGTGACAGTCAAGCAAAGTTTAGTGGCGAACCAGAAAGGGTTGAGGTCCAAACTGTCTGACTCCCCCCCCCCCTCCTTCAAACGCCGCAACTGTTTTAAGAGTTTCAACCAAATTTTGTTCAGGCCTAGACCCCACTCCTATACCAGTCTAGACGGGAATTCCGTGAAATTTTCAGGCCTCTAGGGTATGAAATTCGATAAAAATTTTTTTTGTTGGCCCGGCTCATGATCTTGATCCAGGAAGGACTTCCTGGTATATTCAGAAATATGAAGTTAGATACGAACCAAAGTGAATATGGGCCAAAAAGGTAAATGTCCAGCATCCTGCGCCACGTAGGTGGCCAGGCCACCTGTATAGGCCACGGTCGAGCGCCTATGTGTACACCGGCACTTGAAAGTATGAACTTCAGCGTCGGGAATTCAATGTTCGCAGAGCTTTTTTAAAAGTGTGCTCTCGTTCTTAGGTGAGCGGTCGTCTTAGATCCACAATAGGGACCGCCACCTATCAACCCCCGCCAGTGCCCATCCTACATGGAGGAGGACTGCAGATATCTATTTTGATCAGATAGCACACCATAAAGTTCTTTGGGTTTATATACTAGTAAAGATCCATTAGATTGAGGGGACTATATATATATATTTATATATATATATATATATATATATATATATATATATATATATTGAAATATAAACGTAATAAACAAAGATAAATTTAAATACATTGGTAATTACGGTATTCATATGGAAATGCATTTGCCTAAACATTTCTACATTTTATCATTATTTGAGAAGCGCCGTAACCTAGTAATTGTAGTTAAAAAGGTTTTATAAATAATCAATGACAATTCGGTATGAAAATGAGGCGTCTTTGTTCAGAAGGTAAAATAAAAATGATTTGGTTATGACGTAGACACACCTGTGAAGACCACTTTGATGTTGGGATACTTGTTCAGGTACTCTTCATAAAGGTCGATCACGTGTTGCTTAGATTCTATCGGTGTCTTCAGTGGCAGCCATTGAACTTCTGTACCTGGTGATGGAGTAACCATTCTAATTAATGAATTCCTCCTCGTAAGAAAGATATATAGAATACACATATCAGTGCTACCTCTTCCTTGGAAATGACACTGAACTGAAAACGTCGGTGAACTCAACATCTACTGATGCGTCTGCTTATTGACCTTCGTTTCTTCAAACCGGTATACAGAGAGGTAGCTTTACTAACAATAATCCTGATAGATAAATCTAAATTGTTCCTTTAAGCATCCTCAGTTTTACATTCCTTATATGTGTTCAATAACCTCTCAAATTTTACGAACTGGCTTGAAATCCAAAATGCCCCGCTCTCCTGGGTCAAATATATCTGATTATGTGCCTACTCCCTTGTAGCGATGTACAGCAAACTCGGCTATTATTAGCAGTGTTATGTGGTGGCAGTTCTGGAGGGAGAAACGTGAGTTAGCATTGTATGTCTGTTATTCATTTGTTTTATTTATTTATTTTTTTCATGTCACCTGCATGTTCTAAATAGCGACAGCATGGCATCAACCCGGAAAAGGTCCAACGGCTTGCCAACAGTGCGTCTCCGGGTTCAAATTTGATGCTTTTTAATGCTGCATTGACACCTGAAGAAGAAACATTAGAACAGGTTTGCAGACTCATAGAGACATGAACAAATGCGAAACACCTGTATTAGTCACTGTGTGATACGGCGTACCAAATAATCTGATGTGACGTACTTTCACCTGGCGAGGCTTACCTTATGTTGTTTAACTCCATATCCTATATCTATAAGGCGGGGTTAGATTTACTCTCTGACGTACATATAATATTAAAATTGGATATCTGTGGAGGACTTCCATGCATTCCACACAAGATGGGTTTATTTTATTCCTATCATGTCCCCGTCCAGGTGAGAAAACCACAATATAAACTGTACCCTTTATCATTGTTATTTGGTGCACAATATAAAAAGTTGCTCCCACAAATAAATTTGAGTGAGTTACTCACCAAATGTAACATTTTCCACAAAGGCCAGGTTCTCTGGATTAGCACCTAGAAATTCTGCAACATATTCCAAGCTCTCCATCCAGAGTCGGCCATTTTGGACCAAATAATAAAGGTCGGGCATCTGTGTATGTCATTCTGCAATCTGATCATTATAAAATAATGAATATTCATAAAGCGTTCGATTACATTGCTACACCTAATCGATAATAGCCCATACAGATGTTGACCTGTTGTTCCGATTTTTTTAAATTCGTGATATTCGCGAAAGATAACTTATCGCAAAAATGCAACTATCGTGAAAAAAAACGCGTCATATACGCAGATGAACGGTCATTCAAAATCTAGCCTCATTGGCATTTTATGCAAATTTATAGGTCAGAAGGCGATGTATTTATAATATAGGTAATAATATTAAATAAAAATAAATAATAGAAAAAATATATAAAAAAAATATTATTAAAAAAATGAAAAAATGTTATCCGTAAATCTCAGATATATATTATAAATAAAATCACACCTTCCATATAATCTGCCTGTATACATAGGTACAAGAATTTCTACTCTAATCCATTAATACTGTTTAGATTATATTAATGGATATACATGTACTATGTTATACTGTGTTAAACTGATTTTAGTCAGTGTATCCAATTTAAAAAGAGAGGGGCGTCAGAACGAAACATCGATCAATTATATAATATAAATGTATAATTTTGATTTTAGTATATATGATTTAATCACTAGATACATGTATTATTAATAATGAACATAATAAATATCTTCGCCAAGGTTATTGTATTCTAACGTGTCTTTGTTTTTTTTAGTTTGTGTGCGTGTTATTGCTGAATTACATAATAACATATTTCCTCGAAACAGTTTATATAGATTGTAGAACGGTAAAAAATATTCTGATAAATTTGGATGCTGATCCGGTTAGAGAGGCAAATATAGTATAATATTGTGGTATTTGCGGAGGTATGTGGTCTCCTAGGTGCTCTCTACTATCCTGCGGTTTACTTCGTATCATCATTTACATACTCTCTCTGGTACTTAACAACACGTCGTGGTACACTCCCGAACGAACTGCTGTTTAGCTGTTTTATTTCCGGATCAAGCATGAACTCGGACAGCAAACATTTACCAAACTCGGGCATGGTTAACATAAAGACCCAACATCAACCTGAAAGGAGATTGAGTTTTTATGAGTTTGTTCATGTAATTAGTAGATTAGAACATACGTATATGTAACCTCCTTCATAGGAATTTGGAAATGAGAAAGAGCCACACAAACGATGCTGATATTCAACTGTCAGTATAAACGTTCTAGTGTGCACATAATATAAACGTTTTTTAAGCTAAGGAGGTATTATATTTTTTGTGTTGAGGACGTATTATTGTGCTAACGACGTATTATAAAATGTCTTTATGCTGAGGGCGTATTATAAAAAGTCTTTGTGTTAAGAGCGTGTAATAAAAACATGTTTTTTTGCTCTAGATGTTGCAATAATGCGATTAGTGTCCAATATATATATATATATATATATATATATATATATATATATATATATATATATAAGGGGTGAAAGTGAAACTGTTTAAACATTTTGTAGACGGTAGTATCCGACTCATATGGGAGGCTCCGTACCATCATGAGATTCAATAAACTGACATTTACAGGTAAATTACACGTGATCTTAATGCTCAGGTAAATTATTTCATTACATGAGGTCTTGGTTATGCATATGTAGACATTTGATTTTGCATAAAAGTTCCTGTTTATTCTGTAAGAAATAAACTTGGTTACTGACATTTTTATAACTAAACAGACTCAATACTTCAAAGTTTTAAAATGCACAAGTACACGAGTACTCCAGTACTTGGTCAGATCTACTCGACACGAGTACTCGAACGCTCCTTTAAGGGCTTTATAAAGTTCATTCATATCGTGTGCAAAATCAAAATTACGATGATAATATTCCCGATAAGGCATTATAACCTTGTTCCTTACTCACCTGATGTGAGACATTTAATGTACAAGCTTTACTGGCTCCAGCTGTCTTCCGTACACTAATTAGTTGTACATAGGGAAGACATTTGTCAAGCTGGTTCTAACTGTAGGCTACGCCACCTGTTGCTCTTTGTTGATTTTCCGTAGTTAATTGTAAGGAGGGTCTGCCAATGTAGAATCGATTTGAATTTAGTGTTGATCCGTCTCATGATCCGAGTCCTTCCTCCGGGTCGAGGAACGAAGTATGAGCCGAGTAAAGGAATGCAAACACTTTTTCGGAAGCAACTCACAATAAGGATCGCCCACATGGCGGAGGCCTGTATGCATGAGAATGTATATATTAATTTTTTTTAACCTCCGCCAAACCTAGCGGCGGGGGTTATGTTTTTGGGCGCGTATGTTTGTGTATCTGTTTATCTGTTAGCACGATAACACAAAAAGTCCTCAACAAGGTTTGATGAAATAAACTGATTATTTTTTGGGAACATCGAGCAGATGGAAATTCTTCATGTAATAATTGCATATATAAACAAAAGAATTGTTATTATTTAATTATCAATCTTTAATTTGATGTAACATAAAATGTAGCTTCTTTAACCAAATACCCGGGTCCGCCCTCCTGGTTCTATAGCTCTGATCGCTCATCTGAAAGTGTCATCGTCATTATCTCTCGATGTTCCGCTCATATCCTATTCACTATACCATAGATAAAATACATCCATTTAAAACATATTTTCACGATCACGGCGCAGGATGACTAATGAAGCGGCTGCCCACATCTGCTGCACGCCCACTCTTGCAAGACAAGTGCGAGAAAAGGCAGGCTCGACCGCAGCCGCTCCAAGGGGAGAGTCAGTTCTGGGTGTATATATATATATATATATATATATATATATATATATATATATATATATATATATATATATATATATCCCTACTGACAGCATTAAGGGGACCTTCCTTTATTTTAGGCATTAGGGGACAATTACGGGAATATATGGGAATTCATATGGAAAAAAGAGGAGCAAAGAAGGCATAAATCGGTCTTGAACATGTGAAAAAAATATCAAACTAAACTAGACATAAGGGTTGCTAATGGCAAATCGACTAATTTTCAATGTTTTATCACTAAACATTGTTGATATATTAGGGGGACCACTTATGGTATACGTAGCCGGCCCAGTTCGTTATTCGAAAATTAATTAATTAAATAAAAATTAAATGAAAATAAATATCTGGTTCAAAAACTAAAAAGAGTTACACTCCAATCTTATGGGCATTAACCAGGCCCTGTTAGTTTATAACATACACAACAAAACCATTCGGCTCTAAGTGGAATGGCAAACCAGTTCATTTTTCAGAATGTTACAGGTGCTCCTTTTATTGTGTGACACGGGCGTAACTCGTGTTGTTGTTGCACATTTTGTTTAATCCGTACTGGTTGAACTCTCGTTGTCATGCTAGCTAGGGGCTTTCACGCCTGGCCGAGGTCACGTGATGACCCTGTTATGTAGAGATACACACAGCAATGTTTTTCTAGATGATTCCTGTGATGCGTGCTTACCGTATATAATGTATTATTCTTCGAATGTTCTAGAGGTGGAAAATTCTGGGCTTGGGGTGAAGAGTATATAAAGGGGCTGTGTTTTAGAGCCGGGGAAGAGAGCAGAGAAGATTTCCAGCGGACGCAGAAGCGTGTGTCAGTTTCTAGGACCTTATCCGACGTGTGCGGCAATTATAGATTTTCTTTAGAGTTTCTCCTGGATTTTGTGCATTTGGACTTTACTATTTGGTTGGTTTACTTTCTGGATGAGCTTTACACTGGACTGTCATTCTCCGAGAGTATACATTTAAAGAACTTATCGTTGTGACGGTGTTGGCATCCAGGTACTGTGCACATTGATTATTTTTTTATTGTGTGATTGTATTGATTTGTTGTTATACCGCTGTTTTACTGTATAATTGTATTGATTTCGTGTATTGTAATGTTAGGGATGTTTTAAGAATAAATGATAGTTATTTGTTAACAAAAAAAACACTGACTTCTTTATTCATTCCCCTAGACATTTCTACGCTCCCGAGGCAGCGGAAATCTTGCGCTTCTAAAGAAGCAACTGATTTTCACGCTGCCAGCTTTGACCGTTTATGATATATTTAGACACCAGATGGCGGTTCGTTGTCCGCTGAAAAACACGTGCGTATGATGTGACAAGAAGCCAACCAGATGCCAATAAACAAACACTCGACAGGCATCCTGGCTCCGCCCATAGATGGGTTCAAGCGCCGTTTGAAGACAGTTAACGGTCGTATTTTAATTGCTCCCTCTGCATTCTTGCATCATCGACCGATTCGATTCTGACAGTATGACTGTGCATGTTAGCGTAGCCGTGTATCTGTTGTCTGCAGAACTGAAACCAGCCAGCGATGTGTGCACGCAGCCTTTGTTGTTACGTTTCGTTTGAATTACAGCTCATCGGCCGGGCATCATATGTGCCCCAGGCCCTAAGCAAACCACGTCTGCGGCAATTCTCTCCGAGGCTGTGGCCTGTTCAGACGGTTACCGTCACTCAAAACGAAATGAACATGATAGGCTCCGTGTATTCCTCGCATAGCCGTGTCTTCCAGCACAAGGTCTCATCTGATTTGACAAAAATACAGTGCTCCCCTCTGGTGTAGCAATTCAGGATACGAGGTCATAACAAACAGCGCTTACCTAGGCAGTAGGCCTATAGTTAAACCGCTGTGTAAAGAGCATAAGACATTTCACGCTGCCTAGTGTTACAGAATCAAATTTTTTTTAATCTCCGTTACAGAATTTGTGTTCATCACGCATACCTGATCTGTTTATATAAGCTTCCGTAACATAAAGTTGGGGGCTCGTCCGGGATGCTTAATAGATTATCAAATTTATTAGGCTTTGACCTGGACATTGTTTTATCATACATTGTTTACAAGATTACATATTGTTTACAGTACATTGTTTACAGGATTTATCTCAGTGTTTTTTTGTTATTGTTTTGACATCTTAACATGGTATATTTCAAACCTGAGACATTTGTTGACGATCCGGACCCTGATCAACTTGAACAGTTGTCAAAAGAACAGTTGGTGCGTTTGGGACAACACTTAGGGCCAAGTTTGAAAAAAGCTTTGAGAAAGCCTGATATAATTGCTAAAATCATGCAGGATCTAGTTATCAATGGTTTTATTGAAGAGACTGAAGTTGAAACATAAAAAAATGACAGCCTTCCTATGCAATTAGAATTGAAAGAAGTTAGAAATGCAACATGAGCTAGCATGAAAACAGTTAGACTTAGAAAAACAAAGAGAAGAGAGGGAATAAGAAAAACAGAGAGAAGAAAGAGAAAGACTAAAAAAAGAAATTGAGTTAAAACGACTGGAGTTAGATAGACTTAAGTAGAACGTAGTCTAAGTGCTGCCCCAACTCACAGTCTTGATGTTATTAAACACATAAGACTTGTCCCACCTTTGGAAAAAAAGAGGTTGATAAATATTTCTTACACTTTGAGATTGTAGCTGAAAATTTAAAATGGCCTAAGGAAAATTGGACTATGCTGTTACAAATTGTATTGACTGGCAAGGCCAGAGAAATTTATACAGAGCTTTCAGTAGAAGCTGCTGCTGAGTATGACCTGGTAAAACGGTTAATCCTAAAAGGTTATGAGTTAGTTCCGGAGGCTTACCGCCAGAAATTCAGAAATTGGGAAAAGCGCAAAGAACAGACCTACGTCGAATTGGCTAGGACAAAAGTGCAGTTGTTTGATCGCTGGTGTAGTTCTAAAAATGTAATGAAAGATTATGACAATTTGCGCCAGTTGATTGTGCTTGAAGCATTTAAGCGCTGCATTAACGCAGATGTTAAAACTTTTCTTGATGAGAAAAGTCCTGAAACACTTGACCTCGCTGCTCAATTAGCTGATGATTATTCATTGACACACAAAATGTCCTTTACTAGCAAATCAAACCAGTCATTCACAAACAAGAATGTAAACCAGTATCGCCAAAAGAAGTTTAAAGCGCAGTCATCCAGTAGTAGTAGTCCTGATCGTTCAGCAAAGTCCATTACTACACCTCAGCCCACGTCCACTGTGCCTAAGTCCAACCAAGAGCAGTCATTTTCAAAGAAAAAATGTATTTACTGCAAGAAGGAAGGTCATCTAATATCTGACTGCTGCAATCTTGCGAATAAACCAAATAGCAAACCTTCTGGTTTAGTTTCAAAATCTAAGCATAGCATAGTACAAGAGCCAGACTCTTTTCATGTAAATAAGGGCTACAACTCCATTATTGACTCTTATAAAGAGTTTGATGTTACGGAGGCCCAAGTTCCCTCTGAATCCAAAGAAGAATCCGTAGCTTGCGGGGTAAAAACCTCAGTTGATTTCTGCGAGGAATTAAAGAAGGCTAGGTATACTTTCAAGACTCCTGTGAGCAGTATTCTCTAAATGAGGCTAAGTCCTTTTATGACTCTTGCGAGTGTATTTCAAATGAGGTCAGGTCCTCTTATGACAAACAGAAGTTTGTTTCTGAAGAGAGAAAAAGTCCGCTGTTGACTCCCATGAGGAGTTTGATGATAAAAAGGACGGAGATTCCTTAAATGACTCTGAAAAAGAGTTTATGACTGAAACTATCAATGTCAATTCTTTGTTTGATGAAGCTGAGGTAGTAGATTCCTCTCTTGACTCGGAAATGGAGTTATTTGAGCCATTCATACATGATGGTTTTGTATTACTTTCAAGTGATTTTTCAGATTCTACCCCTATTAGAATTTTGAGGGACACTGGTTCAGGCCAGACTCTCATGTTAGCAAACACTTTGCCATTTTCTAATAGGTCGTTTACTGATCTACATGCATTTGTTAATGGTGTATTTTCAGACAGGCACACTTCAGTTCCGCTTCACAATATCCGTTTAAAGTCAGATTTGATTTCTGGGAATATAACTGTGGGCATAAGAACTATTTTACCCTTTAAGGGAATTCAATTGCTACTAGGCAATGATGTTGCAGGTGATAAAGTACAGCCTGTACCAATAGTGACAGAAAAGCTGTTACTTGAACAAGACACTGATCCGGAAAGTCAGGAAATTCCTGGTTTGTATCCTTCATGTGCTGTAACTTGATCTATGGCCAAGAAAAACACACATGAGGATAATGGTCCAGATAATTACACTCTGGGAGTAACCAGTGACTCGTCTAACGACTTGCCCGTACAGGACGCAGCATTCTCAAGGTCAGAACTTATCGCGGAACAGCATAACGACCCTGATATTTCATGTTTGTTTCCTAGGGCAGTTTCTAAAGATGAGCTGTCACAGAACCCAGTTTGTTTCTATGTCAAAAATGGAGTGCTTATGCGAAAATGGCGACCACCTGATGTATGCGCTGATGATGAGTGGGCCATCAAACATAAAATAGTAATACCAAAAAGCTTTCGCAGTGAAGTTCTAAGCATGGCACATGAGGCTCCTTTGTCTGGCCATTTAAATATAAATAAAACTTTTCAGAAAGTTAGTACACACTTCTATTGGCCTAACTTCAGGAAAGATGTCGTACAATATTGTAAATCATGCCATACATGCCAGATGGTAGGCAAACCCAGTCAGAATCCTCCTAGGGCCCCACTTAGGCCTATTCCTGCTTTCGAGGAACCATTCAGTAGGATTATTGATGATTGTGTTGGACCACAGCCCAAAACAAAATCTGGACATGAATACTTGCTGACAGTTATGTGCGCGTCTACCAGGTTCCATGAGGCAATACCATTGCGCAAAATTAATGCCAAAAGTGTTGTCAAAGCTCTGACCAAGTTTTTTTTACAACTTTTGGATTATCAAAATCCGTCCAGTCTGACCAAGGGTCTAATTTTACATCTGGCTTATTCCAACAAGTTATGCTTGAGCTAAGAATAAAATAGTACATCTCTTCGCCATACCATCCTGAAAATCAGGGCGCCCTCGAGCGTTTTCACCAGACATTAAAAATAAGGATCAGGACTTATTGCTATGACACACAGAAAGACTGGAATGAAGGAATCCACTTATTGCTGTTTGCTGTCAGGGAATCCTTTCAAGAGTCCTTGGGTTTTAGTCCCTTTGAATTAGTTTTTGGACACTCAGTTCGAGGTCCATTGAAACTGCTTAAAGAAAAACTCTTGTGTGAAAATCCTCAGACTTTCGCACTAAACTACAAAATGCTTGTGAGATTGCAAAGTCAAATCTAAAATCTGCACAAAGTAAAATGAAAACAAAGTATGACAAGCACACTGTAAGTAGGACGTTTGAGCTTGGTGAAAAGGTCCTTGCCTTACTTCCCATCCCTGGCAGACCTCTGCAAGCTAGGTATTTTGGTCCTTACATTGTTGACAAGAAAGTCAGTGATTTAAATTATATACTGTTGACACCAGAAAGACGTAAGAAGAAACAACTGTGCCACGTTAACATGTTGAAACCATATTATGACAGAAATAGCACATCAGATGTTTTACATAATGTTACTGCTGTAAATTGTGTAAACACTGACCCTCACCCAGTTAAAGTAGATACTGATTGTGAGTGTGATGTAGACATTCAGTGTGGTACAGTACCATTAAAAAACTCAGACGTGCTTAACAACCTGGATGCCAAACTGTCACACCTTACCGCATAACAACAACAAGACCTCAAGAACCTGCTGCGGAATTATGAACATTTGTTTAGTGACATTCCAACGCGAACTAACATGTTGTGCGATGACGTCGATGTTGGCGAGGCAAGCGCAGTCAAGCAACATCCTTATAGACTGAATCTAGAAAAGCAAAAGTATCTACAGGATGAGATTCAATATTTGCTGGACAATGATTTTATTGAACCTAGTAACAGTAACTGGAGTTAACCATGTATTCTTGTGCCAAAACCTGGTGGAAGTTACCGTATGTGCACAGATTATCGAAAACTGAACTCTGTCACCAAGACTGACACGTTCCCGATTCCGAGGATCGATGATTGTATTGATAGAGTCGGTAGCTCCAGATATGTCTCCAAGTTTGACTTGCTAAAAGGATTCTGGCAAGTTCCGCTGACAGAACGAGCGAAAGAAGTGTCCGCATTTGTGACGCCGCAAGGACTGTACCAGTATAAAGTTATGCCGTTTGGCATGAAGAACTCACCAGCCACGTTCCAGCGCCTCATCAATATGGTTGTCAAGGACATTCAGGGCTGCGATGCATATATTGATGACCTAATTGTGTACAGCGTCACCTGGGAGAAACATCTGCAAATTCTTCGCGACCTCTTCGAAAGAAGCACGTCTCACCGTCAACTTAGTAAAATCTAAGTTTTGTCATGCACAAGTAACATTTTTGGTTCATATTGTGGGGCAGGGTCAGGTAAAATCTGTTGATGCTAAGATAAGTGCTATTTCTGCGTTTCCTAGACCAGAAAACAAAAAGCAAACAGTGCGTTTTCTTGGTATGGTTGGATACTACAGGTAGTTTTGTCCAAATTTTGCTGCTGTAGCTGAACCTTTGACTAATTTGTTTAAGAGAAAACAAAACTTTGTATGGAATGTTCAATGTGAAAATGCATTTCAGAATTTGAAAGCAATTCTGCAAAGTTCACCAGTTTAAGCAGCTCCTGACTTTTCTGTACCTTTTAAGTTAGCTGTAGATGCTAGTGATACTGCTGCTGGTGCTGTGTTGTTACAACAAGTCAATGATGGCATATATCATCCAATTTGTTATTTCTCAAGAAAATTTAATGCAAACCAGAAAAACTACTCCACTATTGAAAAAGAATGTTTGGCTTTGATTTTGGCGTGGCAACATTTTGAAGTTTACGTTACTTCATCAGTCAGGCCTATCATTGTCTTCAGTGAACACAATCCCCTCACGTTCATGAACAAGTTGAAGTGTAAAAAATCAAAGATTGTTGAGATGGAGTTTGTTCTTACAGGATTCCAATCTTGATATCATACACATTAAAGGGAAAGACATTGTACTTGTTGATTGCTCATCGAGAAGTTTATGAAATGTTGTAAACAAGATGTTTATGTAATGTTGTAAATAAGATGTTTTGAGATGTTGTAAAAATTTAGTGATTGTGATCGCAAAAAGAAATTTTTCCGTGAAAACTTTCTTTTTTCTTACAGGAGGGGGAGTGTTACAGGTTCCTTTTTTTCTTTCAGGAGGGGGAGTGTTACAGGTGCTCCTTTTATTGTGTGACACGGGCGTAACTCGTGAAGTTTATGCACTTTATGTTTAATCCGTACTGTTAAACTCTCATAACTATGCTAGCTAGGGGCTCTCACGCCTGGCCGATGTCACGTGATGACCGTGGTATGTAGGGATACACACAGCGATTTTTTTCTAGATGATTCCTGTGACGCGTGCTTACCATGTATAATGTATTATTCTTCGAATGTTCTAGATTTGGAAAATTCTGGGCTTGGGGTGAAGAGTATATAAAGGGGCTGTGTTTTAGAGCCGGGGGGAGAGAGCAGAGAAGATTTCCAGCGGACGCAGAAGCGTGTGTCAATTTCTGGGACCTTATCCGACGTGTGCGGCAATTATAGATTTTCTTTAGAGTTTCTCCTGGATTTCGTGCATTTGGACTTCAGTTTATTTCTGGATGTTACAAGAGCTTTACACTGGACTGTCATTCTCCGAGAGTATACATTGAAAGAACTTATCGTTGTGACGGTGTTGGTATCCAGGTACTGTGCACATTGTTTACTTTTCTGTGAGATTGTGTTGATTTGTTGTAATACCGCTGTTTTACTGTATAATTGTATTGATTTAGTGTATTGTAATGATAGGGTTGTTTTAAGAATAAATTATAGTTATTTGTTAACAAAAAACCACTGACTTCTTTATTCATTCCCATAGACATTTCACGCTGCCTATTGTTACAGAATTTGTGTTCATCACGCATACGTGATCTGATTATATTAGCTTTCGTAACAAGATTTGAGTGGTTGGGAAGGTGCGACTTTCTCTGAGTAAATGTCCAGTCTGTTACAGTCTGGATGTAACACAACCCCCTTTGACATCATCAGTTTTAATAGTCAGGATGGATTCGATCACGTCCAATCTGTTTAAATTTCAATCATTGAAAATGAGTTTTTATATGCTGAAATGCATTTCAGAAGGGAAAAAAGGTTCGTTTATTTCTGAACAAATATCCATGCAGTTTGTTTGTGTTGTGATGGTTAGTCAGTCTCCGCAAACGTCTAGACTACCTCAGTTTTGAGAGTAAGAAAAGCGTCGTTCATTTTTGAGCGGATATCCAGCTTGTCTGTGTTTTGTCTGTGTTTTTGTGATTAGTCAGTCCCGTAGTTATCTAGAACTCTTCAGACTTGAGAGTCAGGACAGCGTCGCTCAGAGCTTGGTAATCCTTTAACGAGTTGAAAACTTGCCCACTGATCCTAGCCCATGCTTTCCCATCAAACCATCCAACAGTAACTTCCAATTTAAACCGGTCTCGTAGAGCTTTCCTGACGCCTAGCAGAGTTATGTTACCGTTCTGTAAAGATAAATTCCTGTGCAATTATTAATATACTGGCAAATAAAAAAAATATCTATCCTGACCTGTTGATCAGGGATGTTATATAAACTGGTATGGACTCAAGTAGAGCTGATGCATCCGCAAAGGTTAAGCAAATCTTACTAGGTCCTTTCTATTATAACGATCGACACCAAACTCTGATGTGTCATTATCTGGCCTATATCCCCTCCCTCAACAAAGCTGGGAGCAGTTAAGTAGTAATCTAGTCCAGAAAATAAATATATATATAGTACAGATTCACTTAACAGTGTGCAGCGTGTTAATAAATTCATTAGGCGTGTAAACCAGGCAAATACAAAATAAATATTCATAGATTACTGAAAACTATAGTGCTTACCATAACCTTATCCTTAATAAAGTCATCAATCATTTTCATCAGCGGGAGACGCACTAAACGCATGAATGGCGCCTCCATGTCACGTGGTATAGGAATCTTATCAGTACCCCAGGCTGCGGTCAGGAGTTGTACAGCTTTATCAAGAAGATCCACGATGTACGCCGAGGTCGCAGCCTAATTATATAAATAAAAGTCATTGTATACTCTAATCGTTTAGCTTGAGCATGGTGGTGTAATGGCCAGGGATTTGTGACCGCAAGGTTGTTGGTTGGAGTCCCGTTAAGACAGCTTTTTTTTTGCGCTAAGACTCCTGGCCAAAGTCTTAACCTTGAGGTTGCTAGGAGTAAGAGGGCAATTGTTATAATCAAATATTTAATAAATAACCTAAAGTGCCTATCATGGCTGCATGGATTGTGTGTATTGAGAGGAAAAGGGCTTTAAATGGGGAACAGACCAGAAAGACCAGGAAGGCAAATTTAGAAAGTCGGATGAGAATCGCATTTACATTGTCGGTGACTTTATAATATAAACCCATACTTATATCGAAACGTCGTGTAATTGATGTATTTGTTGATTGTATAGGCCACACACAACAAAAAATTGTTCTACCTGCGACAAAAATAAAACTAGGATATGTCCATCGACCATTCATTTGCTGGATATTCAACACGGTGGATTCTTATTTTTAATTATTACTAAAGCAATTTTTCTGAATACGGTATTATTAACTATATTATTAACTACGCTCCCGAGGCAGCGGAAATCTTGCGCTTCTAAAGAAGCAACTGATTTTCACGCTGCCAGTTTTGACCGTTCATGATATATTTAGACACCAGATGGCGGTTCGTTGTCCGCTGAAAAAAAAAGTGCGTATAATGTGACAAGCAGCCAACCAGATGCCAATAAACAAACATTCGACAGGCATCCTGGCTCCGCCCATAGCTGTGCTTCAAGCGCCGCTTGATGAGAGTTAACTGTCGAATTTTAATTGCTCCCTCTGTATTCTCGCATCATTGACCGATTCGATTATGGCATTATGACTGTGTTAGCGTAGCCATGTATCTGTTGTCTGCAGAACTGAAACCAGCCAGGTGTGCACGCAGCTTTGTTGTTACGTTTCGTTTGAATTACAACTCACCGGCCGGGCATCCTATGTGCCCAAGGCCCTAAGCAAACGACGTCTGGGGCAAGTCTCTTTGAGCCTGTGGCCTGTTCAGACGGTTACTGGGGCGATAAGCTGTCACTCCAAACGACATGAACATGATTGGCTCCATGTATTCCTCGCTTGGCCGTGTCTTCCAGCACAAGGTCTCATCTGATTGGACGAAAATATAGTGCTCCCCTTTGGTGTAGCAATTCAGTATACGAGGTCATAACAAACAGCGCTTACGATACAGGGAGTAGGCCTATAAATATAAGCGCTGTGTAAAGAGCGTAATTATTAACTAGAACTCTGCAATCTAAGAAATACAGGCCATTTACTTATTTTGCCCATGGTGCATAATTGCTTGTACATTTGTGAACATTCTTTGATGGCGTTCCTGAAACCGGAACATGTTCAGGATGGACGCAGACAGTTATTGTCATTTAGCTTGTTCTTGTAACTGACCGATTACAACAGCAATCTTAATTGTCATAATTGTTAATTTCATTTCTATGTCATCTATACAAAGTATACAACTGGACTTACACGTCCCCCTAAATCCTTTAAAAATCGGATGCCCTCCACACTTGAAGAACAAGCCGTATTGTCCCGGGTGCCTTGCCGTAGGAACTCCGTCTTGAAGCTTTGACCGTCGCCGTAACCTCTGGAAGTGATCGGGGAGTGAACCGTCCCATGATGCTTTGGGTGAACGTACAGGACACCGCAGGACCGGGAAGAGAACAACCATTTGTATAAACTACCTGGAACAAAGATGTTAATTATCGCATTCAATCAAAAGAAAAGGTTTCACAGGAATTCGATAGACCAACGAATATGTTACGGTTGCAGGTATACTCAGCCATACAACAAGTTAGTTCTAATAGTTTTTCAGCTTCGCAAATATGCTCAACTGAATAAAAAATACAGTTTTACTCCCACTCCATCAATCGCTTAGTTTCTGCCACTCACTAAACATGCTTCAGTATTAAGTTTAAATTGTTACATATTGTGCTTGTAGATTTACTTTCATCATATACTACCATTACGTTTCATAACCTATCAACGGACTGTAGCAAAATTCTAACAAAGTAATAAACATTTACGACATAGGATCGTGATCTACATTGGCGATGGGCTGGAAGATATTCTAAGCGTAAAATCTCGCTAGTTAAGTCACCGATATAAAAGTCTGCCCCCAGCTCTTTCAGATTCAGCGCCACCTGTCCGGGGCCGTGCGCACCATCCACCACGATGATCTTGCCGTGGCGGTGACACCGTTCTATAATGTCCGCGATCGGCAATAGACAGGCAGTCGTGCTTGTAATGTGATCTGTGACAGTCAAGCAATGTTTAGTGGCGAACCAGAAAAGGGTTGAGGTCCAAACTGTCTGACAACTCCCCCCCCCCTTCAAACGCCGCAACTGTTTTAAGAGTTTCAACCAAATTTGTTCAGGCCTAAACCCCACTCCTATACCAGTCTAGACAGGAATCCCGTGAAATTTTCAGGCCTCTAGGGTATGAAATTCGATAAGATTTTTTTTGTTGGCCCGGCTCATGATCTTGATCCAGGAAGGACTTCCTGGTATATTCAGAAATGTGCAGTAAGATATGAACCAAGTGAATATAGGCCAAAAAGGTAAATGTCCAGCATCCTGCGCCACGTAGGTGGCCTGGCCACCTGTATAGGCCACGGTCGAGCGCTTATGTGTACACCGGCACTTGAAAGTATGAACTTCAGCGTCAGGATTTCAATGTTCGCAGAGCTTTTATAAAAGTGTGCTTAGGTGAGCGGCCGTCTTAGATCCACAATTGGGAACCCGACCTCTCACCCCCGCCAGTACCCATCCTACATGGAGGAGGACTTCAGATATCTATTTTGATCAGAATACCACACCATCATGTTCTTTTGGTTTATATACTAGTGAGGATCGATAAGATTAAGGGGACTATATATATATATATATATATATATATATATATATATATATATATATATAAATATAGTCCCCTTAATATATATATATATATATATTGAAATATAAACGTAATTAACAAAGATAAATGTAAATACATTAGTAATTACGGCATTCATATGAAAATGCATTGCCTAAACATATCTACATTTTATCATAATTTAAGAAGCGTTAAAAAGATTTAAAAAGATTTTATGAGAAAACAATGAAAGTTCGGTCAGAAAATGAGCCCTCCTTGTTCAGAAGGTAAAATAAAAATGATTTTGTTGTGACGAAGACACACCTGTGAAGACCACTTTGATGTTGGGATATTTGTTCAGGTACTCTTCATAAAGGTCGATCACGTGTTGCTTAGATTCTATCGGTGTCTTCAGCGGCAGCCATTAAACCTCTGTACCTGGTTATGGAGAAACCATTCTAATTAATGAATTCCTCCTCGTAAGAAAGATATATAGAATACACATATAAGTGGTACCTCTTCCTTGGACATGACACTGAACTGAAAACGTCGGTGAACTCAACAGCTACTGATTGGTCTGCTTATTGACCTTCGTTTCTTCATACCGGTAAACAGAAAGGTAGCTTTACTAACAATAAACCTGATAGATAAATCTTAATTGTTTCTTTACGCATCTTCAGTATTACATTCCTTATATGTGTTCAATAACCTCTCAAATTTTGCTACCTGGCTTGAAATCCAAAATGCCCCGCTCTCCTGGGTCAAATATATCTGACTATGTGCCTTTTCCCTTGTAGCGATGTACAGCAAACTCGGCTATTATTAGCAGTGTTATGTGGTAGCCGTTCTGGAGGGAGAAACGGGAGTTAGCAGTGTATGTCTGTTATTCATTTGTTTTATTTATTTCTTTTTTCATGTCACCTGCATGTTCTAAATAGCGGCAGCATGGCATCAACCCGGAAAAGGTCCAACGGCTTGCCAACAGTGCGTCTCCGGGTTCAAATTTGATGCTTTTTAATGCTGCATTGACACCTGAAGAAGTAACATTAGAACAGGTTTGCAGACTCATAGAGACATGAACAAATGCGAAACACCTGTATTAGTCACTGTGTGATACGGCGTACCAAATAACCTGATGTGACGTACTATCACCTTGCGAGGTTTACCTTATGTTGTTTAACTCCATATCCTGTATCTATAAGACGGGGTTAGATTTACTCTCTGACGTACATATAATATTAAAATTGAATATCTGTGGAGGACTTTCATGCATTCCACACAAGATGGCTTTATTTTATTCCTATCGTGTCCCCTTCCAGGTCAGAAAACAACAATATAAACTGTACCCTTTATTATTGTTATTTGGTGCACAATATAAAAAGTTGCTCCCACAAATAAATTTGAGTGAGTTACTCACCAAATGTAACATTTTCCACAAAGGCCAGGTTCTCTGGATTAGCACCTAGAAATTCTGCAACATATTCCAAGCTCTCCATCCAGGGTCGGCCATTTTGGACCAAATAATAAAGGTCGGGGCACCTGTGTATATCATCCTGCAATCTGATCATTATAAAATAATGAATATTCATAAAGCGTTCGATTACATTGCTACACCTAATCGGTAAAAGCCCATACAGTGGTTGACCTGTTGTTCTCGAGTTTTTAAAATTCGTGATATTCGCGAAAGATAACTTATCGCGAAAATGCATTTATCGTGAAAAAAACGCGTCATATACGCAGATGAACGGTCATTCAAAATCTAGCCTCATTGGCATTTTATGCAAATTTATAGGTCAGAAGGCGATGTATTTATAATATAGATAATAATATTAAATAAAAATATATAATAAAAAATATTAAATAAAAATATTATTAAAAAAAATAATAATATGTTATCCGTAAATCTCAGATATATATTATAAATAAAATCACACCCTCCATATAATCTGCCTGTATACATAGGTACAAGAATTTCTACTCTAATCCATTAATACTGTTTAGATTATATTAATGGATATACATGTACTATGTTATACTGTGTTAAACTGATTTTAGTCAGTGTATCCAATTTAAAAAGGGAAGGGCGTCAGAACGAAACACCGACGCAAGTCATTTTAAAATCGATCAATTATATAATATAAATGTATAATTTTGATTTTAGTATATAAGATTTAATCACTAGATACATGTATTATTAATAATGAACATAATAAATATCTCCGCCAAGGTTATTGTATTCTCACGTGTTTGTTTTTTAGTTTGTGTGCGTGTTGTTGCTGAATTACATAATAACATATTTCCTCGAAACAGTTTATATAGATTGTAGAACGGTAAAAAATATTCTGATAAACTTGGATGCTGATCCGGTGAGAGAGGCAAATATAGTATAATATTGTGGTATTTGCGGATGTATGTGGTCTCCTGGGTGCTCTCTACTATACTGCGGTTTGCTTCGTATCATTATTTACATACTCTCTCTGGTACTTAACAACACGTCGTGGTACACTCCCGAACGAACTGCTGTTTAGTTGTTTTATTTCCGAGTCAAGCATGAACTCGGACAGCAAATATTTACCAAACTCGGGCATGGTTAACATAAAGACCCAACATCAACCTGAAAGGAGATTGAGATTTTATGAGTTTGTTCATGTAATTAGTAGATTAGAACATACATATATGTAACCTCCTTCATAGGAATTTGGTAATGGGAAAGAGCCACACAAACGATGCTGAAATTCAACTGTCAGTATAAACGTCCTAGTGTGCACATAATATAAACGTTTTTTAAGCTAAGGAGGTATTATATTTTTTGTGTTGAGGACATATTATTGTGCTAACGACGTATTATAAAATGTCTTTATGCTGAGGGCGTATTATAAAAAGTCTTTGTGTTAAGAGCGTGTAATAAAAACATGTCTTTTTGCTCTAGATGTTGCAATAATGCGATTAGTGTCATATATATATATATATATATATATATATATATATATATATATATATATATATATATATATATAAGGGGTGAAAGTGAAACTGTTTACACATTTTGTACACGGTAGTATCCGAAATATATATTTATATATATAAGGGGTGAAAGTGAAACTGTTTACACATTTTGTACATGGTAGTATCCGACTCATATGAGGCTCCGTACCATCATGAGATTCAATAAACTGACATTTACAGGTAAATTACACGTGATCTTAATTCTCAGGTAAATTATTTCATTACATGAGGTCTTGGTTTTGCATATGTAGACATTTGATTGTGCATAAAAGTTCCTGTTTATTCTGGTAAGAAATAAACCCGGTTACTAACATTTTTATAACTAAACAGACTCAATACTTCTAAATGTTTTAAAATGCACAAGTACACGAGTACTCCAGTACTTGGTCAGATCTACTCGACACGAGTACTCGAACGCTCCTTTAAGGGCTTTATGAAGTTCATATATATCGTGTGCAAAATCAAAATTACGATGATAATAAGCCATAAGCCATTTTAACCTTGTTCCTTACTCACCTGATGTGAGACATTTGATGTACAAGTTTTACTGGCTCCAGCTGTGTTCCGTACACTAATTAGTTGTACATAGGGAAGACATTTATCAAGCTGGTTCTAACTGTAGGCTAGGCCACCTGTTGCGCTTTGTTGATTTTCCGTAGTTAATTGTAATGAGGGTCTGCCAATGTAGAATCGATTTGAATTTAGTGTTGATCCGTCTCAAGATCCGAGTCCTTCCTCAGGGTCCAGGAAGGAAGTATGAGCCGTGTAAAGGAATACAAACACTTTTTTCGGGAGCAACTCACAATAAGGGTCACCCATATGGCGGAGACCTGTATTCATGAGAATGTATATTTATATTTGTTTAACCTCCGCCAAACCTAGCGGCGGGGGTTATGTTTTTGGGCGCGTATGTTTGTGATATGTTTATCTGTTTGTCTGTTAGCACGATAACACAAAAAGTCCTCAGCAAGGTTTACTGAAATTTTCAGGATAGCTCGGCAAAGATACATGAACAACTGATTAAAATGTTTGGGCGAACCATGAAAATAGCTTTAGTATTTTATGGGGGGTTAATTGCGTATTTTGTTCGCTGGGACGAAGCAAGTGACCAAGCCAAGCCAAAGAAAGTTTACACTCGTCAAGCAGCTACAGGTTGCTGTGGTCAAGACCTCAGCCCTGTGCGCTCCTTAAGCACGTTCTCCTGAGCCAACAGACGCAATGCCACACCAAGCCGAGCAGAGAGCCGCGAGAGGCCGCCACCGTACATCCCGAGCCGGTGACTTTTTTGGAAAGCTACAACACCCACAGCCGCACAGGCATATGCAACCTGCATTCCCTCCACCGATCCCAGCATCGAAGACCCGGCCATGCCATTCGAGAGCCGAACACGATCTTGTGAACGACACTGTTTCGAGACCCATCGCCATTGTACTTGCAGTTTCGGTCATTTGGACCGTATTAGCCGGGTTACCCAGTTATGCAAGTTTTAGCAAGTTTTTTTCGTTATCAGCAAGCAGCCTGGCTAGTGTGCTGTTATGTTTTCAATTTTAACATTACTTGACCTATTTATAAAACTGCAAAAGGTGTGTTTGAATTTTGGTGATATGAGGCTTCTACTCAATAAAGTTTTCTCCAATAGATAATCGTGTTTTGTTGTATGATTAGTGCCTCGTACAAGGTGATTTTGCATTCTGTTATGTGTCGTGAGCGGTGATGAGAATACAACTTTGTGCTGGTAGGGATAGTCTGTCATCGAAATATGTTACTACGCTTCGCATATCCTTGAGAGTACCCCCGTCTGTGCACGTTGTTATTCCCTGCACATTTTTGAGTTGGGGCAAAAAGAAAATGTGATATGATGCCTGTGTGTATGCAGTGGGTATGTAAAGAATTCCAGACCTCTTGACTTGGTTGATGTAGTACTTGGAATATACTAGACTGAGAATAATGTGCAAGTATAGTACTATATGGTGTTGTGCTTGTGTTGTGCTTTTAGGCTGAGTGGAGTTGGTCTGGTATCTCCACTCAGTATCTATTGTGCAGCGTGAAAAAAATTTTTTTGGTTTTTATTTTATGTGTTTTTATTTTTATTTTCTTTTTCTTTCTAATTCTACTCTATTAGCTATCATCTATTGACTATTTTATGTACATGAACAGGGGGGGGGGTTTCTTTTTCTCTCCTCTCTGACCCGGTTGTATTGCTGGTTTTCTTGTCCTGCAGCTACAATCCCCCTTGGATGGACTCTATGATGTGAGGCAGCAGCTATAGGACCTCCCTTTGTTAGTGCTTGTATCATCAGCTGCAGCTACAATCCCCCTTGGTCCAGGTTTCATGTTTGGTTGCAGCTGGTGTCTCCTTCTTCAGGGAGCTTGGAATCCTAGGGGCTGGGGTGGGTTGTCTCATTTTCTATTTGTTTGATGGGGGGGGGGGGGTATTTAATGTTAATGTTTTTCGGGGAGGGAGGAATTTTATTTTGGTATAGTGAGTTAGGGTGTTTGATGGTTACTCACGACCCAGCCGGGCCTGCAGGTGACTCATCATATACTCGTTTAGTCTATTTATTTTCTTTTATTTTATATTGTTTTGGTTTGGGTGGGGGGGGGGGGTGCTTTGTCGCGGGAACCCTAGTTTCAAACAGGGCCATACTGCTGTTACATTTATAGTAATGTAAGGGGATAACGTTCTACTTTTTATATCAATAATGATTTTAAATGGGAATGATAAATTTGTTGTCAAAGTGTTTTGAGTAGGATGGTTTATATAACTGTGAGGGGAAATTTCATTAACTCATGCTTATCACACATGAACACTCGAAGTGAAAGATAAGAGAATTCAGTAAGTTTTAAAGTTCTTCAAAATAACATATTTAAATCGGTTAACAGGTTGTGCACAAATATGCTACATGGGACTCATTAGTGAGTGTATATTTACAGTGTGCAATAACTCCTTACAAGGTAGTTTAATACAAGGATACGAATGCTAAAAACCCTAGGCATATAACACTATTAATCATTCCAGCCACTCAACCCCTATAAAAAAACTCTGTGGACAAATGTCCACACCATGTGGACAAAACGTTCCACAGGCTTTATAAACAATTATAAGTTAAAATACACATGATTTTATGCCGGTTTAAGGTTTGACTGTGGTGAGACATAAAACCCTATAAATTACTAGATGGAAAAGACTATTCCCGCTGTGGCCGATGGCCACGCCCCTTCACAGCCTGTCACTTGACTGAGTAAATTATACAGTTTACTAAAATAAAATACTGAATGTTGATATTATTAGCTACAGAAAATATGTATTGGTAAAGCCAATATCTACATTAAGACGGTTGTAGTTGGCTGTCTGGTTTTGGAATGACCGTAGGTTAAGGAAAGACGGACCAGAATGATTTTAAAAGTGCCGCCGTCTGTTTATATGTACTTTTTAGCCCATATAGTCCCTATAATAACATACCGCTGACAGGCCGTATAGACACCATTGTCACCTCTAATAGCTATCGAAATATAGTATTTCTAACAAGGAAAATGATACTATATAAAATTAGCAAATATTTAGTTAAGAATGTGATTTTTTAGTAATATTGTGCGGATCATTCCAGAATAACGCGGTCAGCAGCCAATCAGAGACCGCCGCACAATACCACTACGCGGGTATTGCACGATGTCACTGAGCAGAAAGTAGTACCGCCAGCAGACCCGACTGACAACAGTATGGCGTTTATAAATGACGATCTTTACCATGTTCCAGCGGTTCGTAGACTGTTAAAATGCACAATATCCATGGAATATAAATACACTCTAATCGTACAGCTAACATATTGCGAAGGTAAGACAAATAAAATTACTGTAAAGCCTACTTCTGACGTTCATCACCGGTTATCGCTCACCGTTACAGTACATGTGTGGACGTTCTATTAATTACTATTATAGAAAAATAAAATACACATACAAATTACAATTTAAATGGCCTGTCGGGTTACATACTCATAAATTCTTCCCTACTCCTAGATAACTGCTATAACTACAAATAATACTTAATATTTACTCATATAACTTCTACTGACATTAAGCTCTTCCCACAGATTCCAGTTAATGTCCTTGCTTTCCCTATGACATATAATTCATAAATTTTATAACACTACCCCCCCCCCCCCCCCCCCTATGGAAAACATTTCATCCCTGAAATGAAAGTTATTTATATTAACATTGCAAACCTGTATCCTACTTACCACGAGTCCGGTGTATTTTCCCCTTTTAGTTGGCTGGAACAAATAAAAATATAAAGAGTGGCTGTATTGAAATTAATGAATTACAAGTCTTGTACAAAATTAGTCCTTTGTTATTTTAATGATATTCAGAGTCCATTCAATATTGATGTTAATAAAGGGGATAGTTTCTCTTTCGGCCATCTTTCCCCCCAATATCTCCTCTTTGGTTGAATGGGTAGCAGTTTGATAGGTCGCCTCACTATCACCATCACTGGTTACGCTGTGGTCCCGTTTTCAGCTTGTCTCTTGTGGGACGGGGTTAGTGCTGTGGTGGGACTCACAAGCCATTGGGCTGCACTGATTCTCTTCAGGATTAGTTGTTGTGCTTGTGGTAAGGGGTCTCTCGGGAAGAAGTGCGACATCAAGATTTGGGCTTTGGCTGCCCGAGAGGTGATTAAACTCCCCCTCTTGATAGTTAAAGCTAAGAGCTGGCGTGCTCTGTCTGGGAGGAGATCTTGTGTCTTGAGCTGATGTTGACGCAACCAAATTGCGTCCACGATTCTCCGTCATTGCCTGGTTGCAAACTCGTGCTTGGGCCAGCGTCTGAGCAGCCAGCACCTTTTGGCTGTCAACTAATGACTGTACAAGAGAGGAGATTCCCTCCCGTAAACCTTCTACAGCCATGGTCAAGTTTTTGCATGTCACCTTTATTTCATGGTTTCATTCAACTCCCGAACAGTCTCCCGCACATTTTGGTCTGGTGGTTGTTGTAGTTTCGTATGAACCTTCTTCAGATCCCCTTTGATTTCTTGTATGGTTTGATATGTGTTTGACGATTTTGTTTTTACATGACTCAGGTTCAGGTTTGTTGTCAAAACCTGAGTCTTTATTGAGTTCATCGTATCTCTGAGGGTGGGATCCACTCAATTACTGGCAGGTGATCCAATGGTGGACAGGCACTCCTTGATTAGGGGCTCATTGGCGTCGCTTGATTCCGGGAGTGGTACCCGGGATGAGGCTTGTCCTTTAGGTGGTGCCATAGACTCGGTTTGGCTGGTGGTCGGTGCTTAGGACGGATTGTGTCCTGCGGATAGTATCCGGGACGGGGTTTGTCTGATTCCGTAACTGCCAGTGGGGGTTCCTTCGGCCAGGTTCACTCCAGAGTAACTGGAGTGGGCGGGCTTGTTTGTCGTACCATTGTCTTGGGCCGTAACGGGGCGTTAGTTGCCTTCTTCTTATCATTAGTTTGGTAGAGGGTATTCCCTAATTGTTTTAATATGACAAAGGGACCCAACCATCTGGCATCAAGCGTTTTAGCTCTATGATTGCGTTTATACACTAGATCACCTGATGTGTATGTATGTTCACATGCTCTTGTGTCATAATTTCTTTTCTGTATTTGTGCAGCATGCTTCAGATGTACCCTAGCTCTATGATAGGTGTCAGTGAGTGTTTCCTTTAGATTATTGACAAATTCACTGATTGTCAGCTCAGTGTTACTTGGTCTAGAACAAACTATATCTATTGGTAGTGTAATTTCTCTCCCCAACATTAAAAAATTTGGTGTAAACCCCGTGGCAGGATGGACTGTACTGCGATATGCAGCAGTCAAAAAGGCTAAGTGAATGTCCCATTTCCTTGGGTTGTCATTTACATAACATCTCATCATTTTAGCCAGAGTCTTTCAACCAATCCATTGGAGGCAGGATGATATGGGGTTGTACGCGTTTTCTTAATTTCCAATATTTGACACATCTCTTTAAAAAGGCCACTCTCGAAATTCCGACCTTGATCTTTATGGCTTTCTAGGGTAGTCCCAAATCTTGAAAGAAATTCTGACAAAATGGTGTTAGCTGTAATTGCTGCAGTTTGATTTGGGATCGGATAGGCTTCCACCCATTGAGTGAAATAGTCAGCCACCACCAGAATGTAGGCATTACCTTGATTAATCACAGGTAACGGCCCTAGACTATCAATCCCTAATCGGTCCATGGGGTGGCCCACTCTGTAGTCAGTCAGTGAGGCTCTATTCTTCTTTCTAGGCTGCCTGTTAGCACTACATATCTTGCAGTTAAGAATAAATTGATTTACATCGACTCTCAGATTCCACCAGTAAGCCCTCTGTTTAATTTTGCCAATAGTTTTCTCCACTCCTAAATGACCAGACATATTGGAGTCATGACACTTAGAAAGGATTTCTGGCCGCAGTTCTCTGGGCACTAGTAATTGCATGTATTTGATCTGTGATTAAGGCTCTATCTATTCTATGTGCAAAACTCCTTTAATTCTTTTCAGCCGGTCCCATTTGATCCACATATGTCTAATTTCAAGGCTGTACGCAGCAACCTCTTCCCGTGGAAGATAATCCAGAGGCATTGTCAGCTGAAGCACTAACATCAGAGGCTTTATTTACATGTTTTCTTGTGGTCACTTTGTCACATGTTATGACATCAGATCCTTGGCTGAGAGGTATTACATCATTGATTTCCTCATTGAAAGATTTCCACTGTTCTTCCATCTTCAAGCAGTGTTTACACCCACCACAAGGTAGCTTTTCAAGAGGAACTCTTGATAACAGTCACATTTTGTCTTTTCACAATATCGCCTCGATAATGCATCAGCATTACCGTGCCTTAACCCCTCTCGGTGTAAGATTTTGAGTCGTATTGTGACAAGACTTCAAGCCATCGAGACAGTTGTCCCTGGGGCGCCTTGAATTGGAAAATCCATCTCAGTGAATTATGGTCAGTTCTTAATACAAACTCCCTCCCCAGTAAATGGTGCCGGAACTCTTGTATGAATACAACAGCTTCAAGTAGTTCTCGTCTAGTTACACAATAGTGACGTTGTGCTCTGCTGAGCTTTTTAGATACATAGCTGATGACTCGCTCCTCACCATCTTGAATCTGGCTGAGAACGCCTCCAATGTCAGTACTAGAAGCATCTGTGTCCAGGATAAAGGATCCCTCCGACTTAGGGTATGCCAGTATGGGCGCATGACATAGTCCTTCTCTCAGCTCATCAAATGCCACTTGACACTCTGGTGTCCATTCAAACTCGATCTCTTTTCCCATAAGATGGGTGAAGGGAGCCGCTACTTCACTAAAGTGATAAAGGAGCCGACGATAGTAGTTACACAGGCCTAAAAGTTGTTGCACTTGTCGTTTGGTTTTCGGCTCTTCCCAGTTTTTTCACAGTGGAAATCAACTCTGGGTTTGGGAGAACACCATCAGCTCTGAATTATATGACCTAAAAATAACACATGTGTCTTCAGGAAATGACATTTGGCTGGTTTCAGCTTAAGTCCCACAGACTTAAGCTGCTGTAAAACTCCAGCTAGCCTGATCAAATGTTCTTTAATGGTGGAACTGAAATTCATTAAATCATCAAGGTAAATTAGGAGTCTTCCATTGCGGTCCACGCATCACAAGCTCCATGCAGCGTTTGAAGTAGTCGGCGCATTGCAGAGTCCCATCGGGAGTTTATTATACTCAAAGAGGCCGTATTTGGTAATAAAGGCAGTTTTGTGCCGATCAGTGGGCTCCACCTGGATATGCAAGTACCCTTTCTGTAAGTCCATGGTGGAAAAATACTTGGCAGATGATAGAAAATCAAGACACGTCAATGCGTGGTAAAGGGTATGCAGTTTTACAGTCACTTCATTCTATTTACGGAAGTCACAGCACCATCTTACCGTTTTGTCCTTTGTCTAACTAATACCACTGGGCTAGCCCAAGCAGACTTTCAGGGGGTTATCACTCCAGCATCAAGCTGTTCTTCTTCTTTACCCTCAAATGCTTTTGGTGTACGCCGAAGTGGCTGTCTAATTGGTGCAGCTCCATTAACATTAATCTGATGTTTTATTACAGAACAAGTTCCCAGATCCAGGTTATTTTTTAGCGAAGACATCTTGATACTCTATTAATATATTAGCTAAGGTCTCCATATGCACTGGTTTATCTATTGTATCAGTTATTCTTACATACAGGTCTTGTAGGTGTGTGGGGATCTCCCCTTCCACGTGTGTCTTTCCCTGAATGACTTGTCGTACATGATGTCTGTCGTTGACATTCAAAGCTTGAGTTGCCTCATTCACTTCTATAAGTCCATCAGTTGGGTGTAGTTCGCCAAATTGGTAACCTTCTCCTATTTGTTACTCATCAGATGACATATTGGCTATTCGGACTGGTATTTCTAGGTTATCCACTCCAACCAGGACCCGGGCTACCAGTACATCCGGATTTCTTGCTGGGCATGGTTCCAGAATGGCCTATTCTGCAGAAAATGGCAAAGGACCGGTTATTGCACCCAGAACAATTACTTCTGTGTTGGGCGGCAGCTCCACTGGCGTGGCAAGAGTCACCTGAGCAATTAAATCAGAGTGCCGGGACACGGTACAGGGCACCCTTTTTCCCATAACCAGTAGGCCTTGTTTGGTGTTAAAAGTCATGTCCATGGCAGCTTATACGTAACAGCCCAACAGGAAGTCATCTGATATTGGAGCTATGTACACTGGCCATTTAAACTGTAATCTGCCAATTTGCAAATACCTTGTGTTGAGATAGGTTGGTCCCTTTCTGCAACAACTAATTCCCTTTTGGACTGCATAATCTTAACGATCATTTATGATCGTTACCTCTGCCCCAGTATCAATAACTGCTTTCGACGCATGATTATTTTTTTCTTTATCTTCAGGTTCGCTCATGTGTGACTGTTGAAGTCCTGTAACATTCATGTTATGCTGATCAAATTTTTCAGAGAGGTCAGTTGCTTCCAGTGGTCCATCCGGATCCGGATTTGCAGGTGGGCCCAGAAGAAAGGACCCATCTCTCCTGTCTAAGTTTGCAGTGATGTCAGCTGGTTGGGGTTGCAGTCTAAACTCGGCCGAACCCGGGCCCCTGGGTCCAGCTCCATCTAGTTTAAAGGCCTCCCCCCTTCCCATTGTCAATAGAAGTCTGGCAGCACTCAGCAGCAGGGCAGTTTTTGGCCATGTGGCCATATTCATGGCACCTCAAACATTCTCCCTGAAACGTTCTCTTCGGTACCCAACTACTAACCTGAGTGTGTCCTCTAAGACTAAGATGACCTCCCTGACGTCTAAAATCCACTGGTCGAACTCCCTGAGTCCGGGAATAAAATCCTCGACCTCCTGTAGGTCGGTTACCCATATTTTGGTCTTCCTGAGACCTGACATTTACAATTGGCCGTGACTCTCTTTGCCGACCCCACCCCTGGGCTCCGGACTTCTGAAAATTACTCTTATTACAATTCTTGAGCAGGGGCTCACGCCCTAGGGCCTGTCCCCATGACTTTCCACTTTTAGGGTACCCATTCACTGGGAAGTCCTCGCTAAAAGCAGATATCTCCCCCACACTGGAGAGAGAGAATGTATTATGTAGCTGCTGCAGAATGCTGTCAGTCAGTTCCCTGCAGAAACCCTGTAGGCGAGCTTCGGTAACGAATGGAGATTGACTACTCATTTTTTTATCTGTATCATGTTCAGCGTAGGATTCCACTTTTCTCATGTCCCATGGTCTCTTTTTCAAGGATCGGCAGCATTCATGCCATTCAATAAGATCTAAAACCTCCTCCACGCTGGTTGGCTTTTTGCTCATGACATCATAAACTAAATTTGGGTCTGGCAACCCTCTAACAACATGCTCTATTAGCATACTGGTGTACAGCTGGCTGTCCTCCAGTTCGTGGTACGCTCTGGCCATCACTTCGCTCACTCTGGCCGCATATTCCTGCAGATTTTCCCAGGGATCCTTCTTTATCAAAGCCAAGGAAGCACGGTGCGTCTCCGGTAGCACATTGTCTCCATATCAGCGTTGTAATGCTGCCACCAAGTCAGGTAATCGCGATCTGGCGGATGAAGAATGTCTCGATACAAATGCCAAAGCACCCTCCTGAAGACTGGACATCAAATAGCTAAGTCGATTCTGGTCGTTCAATCCAAACTGCTGGGCCAAAAATTCAAACTGAATCCAAAAGGACTGCCAGTCCTGTTTGCCATTAAAGGTGGGCAGTCTTGGTTTTGGTTCCAAAAAAGCAAGCAGTGACTGAATGCGCATCTGTGGTACGGGCGGTGTGATAGCAGGTTGAAGAATTTCGAACCCTGTATTTAGCCTACTATCCACAAAGACCTCTCTAGTGGAGTCGTTCCTTTCAGGGGCTGTCATCTCGGCTCGCACACCTGGATACCCCACAAAACCGGGGTCTGCTGGTATATGCACCATATCTCCGGCTGCCTGTGGGTCCACAGGGCCAGGGTCTTCCCCACTCATCGCCCGAGTCCTAGAACTGTCCGTGTCCCAAAAACCTCTTCAGGGGGAATAGCACTGGTTACTGGTTGGCCGGTTGGTTCTTGTTCATCAAGAGCACGAATGTCTGTTTCTCTCGCTTGGGTGGGCGGCTCGATACCAGTTATTCCTTCATTGTCCCCAATTTTAGCCTGTGGTCTCAGGTTGTATCCCTCTCTCTCAGATGACATGTTTGTAGGCAACAGGACAGGTGAGGGGATCAACAACTACAGCTACATGTAACAGCAGAATGCATGAATTCGTCTATCAAAATGTATAAAACTGTTCCCCAGTCCTACTTTAATAAAAATTATCCCGCTTCTGACACCATTTGTCGCGGAAACCCTAGTTTCAAATAGGGCCATACTGCTGTTACATTTATAGGGGATAATGTAAGGGGATAACGTTCTACTTTTTAAATCAATAATAATTTTAAATGGGAATAATAAATTTGTTGTCAAAGTGTTTTGAGTAGAATGGTTTATAAAGCTGTGTGGGGAAATTTCATTCACTCATGCTTATCACACATTGAACACTCCAAGTGAAAGAAAAGAGAATTCAGTAAGTTTTAAAGTTCTTCTAAATAACATATTTATATCGGTTAACAGATTGTGCACAAATATGCTACATGGGACTCAAGAGTGAGTCTATATTTACAGTGTGCAATAACTCCTTACAAGGTAGTTTAATACAAGGATACGAATGCTAAAAACCCTAGGCATATAACACTATTAATCATTCCAGCCACTCAACCCCTATAAAAAAAACTCTGTGGACAAATGTCTACCCCTGTGGACAAATGTCCACACCATGTGGACAAAGTGTCCACACCCTGTGCACAAAACGTTCCACAGGCTTTATAAATAATTATAAGTTAAAATACACATGATTTTATGCCTTTTTAAGGTTTGACTGTGGTGAGACATAAAACCCTATAAATTACTATATGGAAAAGACTTTTTCCGCTGTGGGTACTTAATTAAATTACGGTGGCCCGCAGCCAGGCTTTGTGGACCGATGCGTGGCCCACATTGTTTACAAATGAACCGCGATCAGCTGATCGCGGCCGATGGCCAAGCCCCTTTCAGCCTGTCACTTTACTGAGTAAATTATACAGTTTACTAAAATAAAATACTAAATGTTGATATTATTAGCTAAAGAAAATATGTATTGGTAAAGCCAATATCTACATTTTGACGGTTGTAGTTGGCTGTCTGGTTTGGAATGACCGTAGGTCAAGGAAAGACGGACCAGAATGATTTTAAAAGTGCCGCCGTCTTTTATATGTACTTTTTAGCCCATATAGTCCCTATAATAACATACCGCTGACAGGCCGTATAGACACCATCGTCACCTCTAATAGCTATCGAAATATGGTATTTCTAACAAGGAAAATTATAATATATAAAATTAGCAAATATTTAGTTAAGAATGTGATTTTTTAGTAATACTGTGCGGATCGTTCCCTGAATAACGCGGTCAGCAGCCAATCAGACTGTTAAAATGCACAATATCCATGGAATATTAATACATTCTAATCGTACAGCTAACATGCTGCGAAGGTAAGACAAATAAAGTTACTGTAAAGCCTACTTCTGACGTTCATCACCGGTTATCGCTCACCGTTACAGTACATGTGAGGACGTTCTATTAATTACTATTATAAAAATATTAAAAATACACATACAAATTACAATATAAATGGCCTGTCAGGTTACATACTCATAAATTCCTCCCTACTCCTAGATAACTGCTATAACTACAAATAATACTTAATATTTACTCATATTACTTCTACTGACATCAAGCTCTTCCCACAGATTCCAGTTAATGTCCCTGCTATCCCAATGACATATAATTCATACATTTTATAACACTTTTAATTTTATTTTGTTTCTTTTTGGCATATTCGGATGCCGTGGAAGATGCTTCCCCACGGCCACGCCGAGCCTGTAGGCATCTCATCATACCTCCAATTAATCTAATTATTTTATTTTGGTTGGGGGGGGGGTTATTTTATTTTGGTTTATTCGGATAAGTGATGGTTTCCCGCGACCCGACCGAGCCGGCAGGTAACTCATCCTATATCCATTTTAATTATTTAATTATTTTTATGTTTATTTGAACCTTGGACAATGGATAGTGTCCAGGGCACTTTGACCTTTGTTCTTTTTTTATTTTTTTGTTTATTCGGATATAGTAAGTGATGGTTTCCCAGGACCTGACCGAGCCAGCAGGTAACTCATCCTATATCCATTTTAAATTTTAATTATTTTATGTTTTTGAACCTTGGACAATGGATAGTGTCCAGACAGGGCACTTTGTCCTTGGTTCCTTTACTTAGAATTCTTGGAGGGGGTAGTGTTTATAGGTTGGGTAATTTGGTGTAGGAAAGAGTTAAACTGGCTCCCACCATATGGCTATATTTTGTGTGCGAGTCGTGACGTCATAGAGGTCAATGACGTCACTACGTGTATATGTACTGTTTCCCTGAAAGGTGTCAGTAATCAACGTACAGCGTAAGGGCCCATTAGTTTTTCGTTGTTTTATAGTCCCGGGCCCTATTGTACGGTAATAAAAAAGTAAATGACTTCAAAAATATCTCAACCGATCCGTAGCATCTTCTTTGACTGCCTGTTACTGCCAAACAACAAAACACAGGATCATAACCATTTTTACGCTAATAAGTATGTGTTTCATGGTTATGATAGCAACTAAAATTAAACTTGGATCATCATTTTTAAACTTTTACTGACTTTTTTACCAGAGGCATGTCAGCAAGTTTAGTAGGGACGAGAAGAACAGTCGAACATGCGCACTTGCTGACCTCACTGATAGCCTCGGTGACTCGAGTGATTGACAGCTAGAATTTTGTTATATTATGTTTAAACGGGCCCGGCTCTGATTAGTGACTGCTGGCACGGGGTGATAAACGCCTGTTGACACTGGTTTCAAGGGTATTGGGTGGTGTATAGTCTGAGGCTTATATTGCAGAAATTCTTACTGTATGGCTATCGGAATCAGTATATGACAGGGCTTAATAATATTGAATCCTATTAAATCATTATAGCTATCGTTTTGCTTACGCCTTCTATGCACGTAGAAACCCCGGTGCATTGTGAACCCGGTTCTGTTCAGTGCGGCACATCGGTTTGATCATTGGCACACCTATAGCTCACAGTATGCACGTCACATCCTATAAATGCAACATGTTTAGGCGGCATCGTAAATCGGCTTAAACCCCTTAGATATTTGTGAGAAAGAAACAAAACTTGTTTTATTTTCTCATCGCTATAACCGTTCAACCAATATTTTGTATGAAAAAGATGTATTATAGTCCGTCCCAAAACCCCTGTCCGCATGTTTGCGATAATTATTTTAAGTATATTCTTTAAAAATGGCCCATGGCCTAAAGTAGATATACAGATATTCAACCGATTTTTTGTAAAGTAGTTATTTATCATGTAAAACGTATTTACTTTGCAACTCTTTTGCGTTATTTATGCTGAAATACCGTGGAGGGCGTCTTCCCGGCACTGCTGGACAGTACATTCCTCCATGTTACACTTTCCATGTCTATGGCTGCGTTTGGTGTTTGTCAGACAACAGTGACGTCACAAAGACGTCCCAGTGATCGGTCGCGCGTCACCTATAATTGACTGACGTCATAAGTTTGACTGGCTTGTTTATTATCAGTTCTCAGGCAAGGAATAGGTCGTAAACGCTGTAGCTTGTTTTGTCATATTTTGGATTATTTGTCTCATACAAAATCAAAGCAAGGCAAGGCATCACTTTTTACGCAGGTAGTCGGCGGAATAGCTCCTGCAACCTTTGGACAAAAAAAATTAAAAAATTATCCCGGAAAAACATGCGGACACGGGTACTGGGATGGACTATAGGTGCTCGGACATTTAAACACGTTTTTCGAATCCCCTAATCATCGCACATGAATACATTCAGGTATACATTTCCAACCCGGTTAATAAAAGTAAAAATAATATCATGTTATCACATGCTAGGAAATCCATCCGGACAATTTTCAGAATTCTTCAAAACATCAAATATCAATTGATAGGCATGCACCAGGCCTAGAAATATCTCCAACCACCTATAACTATAGGTAAACACTGGGCCTTATAAATCCCTCTAAAGGCGGAGCAAAACCACGCCAATCAAACAATATTAACATTTTAGGTCAAAGATCGATTAACTACCTTAGCTGACTGTTGATCAAATGAACAAAAACTTGTTGTACAGATATATCTTTATTGAATAATAAACACGGTCGCACATGGCATATAAGAATCATTTAAGATAAACAAAAGCAATATCACAAAACATTTGGCACACATTTTGGATTCATGTCCAAAAAAGATAAAGTAGCATGAATAAAATAAAAGAAAAAAGTACAATATAAATACACAATAACAACTAAGTAAAACATTTTATGTGCTGTCGTGATCGAGAAAAAGGTAGAACGGTAATTGAAGAAACAGTACTCCCTTAAAAGACGGTATTGATAAATGGTCTATATATTTTGTAGATTCTCACAAGAGATCTATATGCTCTCATCAACTAGAAATATATTCAACAAAACACACCAAAAAAAAATTAAACATTGACATAACATAACATCAACTCTTAATAAATAATAAGCGCTACTAGTTGACAGTTAGATTATATACTCATTTCGTCTATTTCTGTAGGAAAGGTTGAGTTGCTTGGCACTTCATTTTTTTGGAAAATCATAAAAGTGAGGAGATATAGCTATTATGTTTCATATACACTATCAGCTCGTTTACTCGCTTAATAAATAAGCCACTAATCGATTGTATGCGCCATTTGCTCAAGAACAATGGTATATACTGAAACGAGTCACCCCGAAAAGGCTGACATCAAAATGATCATTAAATTTGCATAGTTCACTAATTAAAGAGTCACTAAGTGCACCGGTTTCGGGCATTAGCCTTTTTTTATAAATGAAAGTATATATATATATATATATATATATATATATATATATATATATATATATATAGTGACCAGAAAATGTTTGTATATTTCTGAACAAAAACTGGTTACTATGCATCAGCAAATTCTTGGATATATACCATGAAGTCGTCAATATCCTTGTTTTCTTTGTCATCTATCAGCAACTTAGTGATAGTTTCTAAAGTTTCCAAAGAAAATTCGTCCACAGCGCCCGGAGAGTCCTTGGCACAGTACCACACACACGCGTCTTCTTTCTGTATCACTGGTTTCTTGGTGCGTTGGACGACTCTTCTCAGAGAACACGTGACCACATCCTCGAGGTTGCCACATCTCCAACGAAAAGTATCGTCAGGCTGGTTTTCTGCCGGGCTATCCCGTGATGAATCTATTGACAGCAGTCGCTCTGCTTCAAAAAGAAATGAGATATCCTCAATCTTGCAAGTGTATGGTGGCCAAGGCAGTTTCTCAAACTCTCTGAATGTTTTTATAATTTGACTCAATCCACTCTCCGGTGCTATTTTAGCCTGAAGGGCTTCTAAAGGAGTAACGATAACTTTTCGTATTTTGTCTTTCATACTTTTAACCGAATTGCAATACTGATGTTGGAACTCGATGCGATTTTCTGTTCCCAGTTTGGAATAATTGAAAAGTTGTCTGATAAGTTTACACGTATTTTTGAATGCTTTATTATCTTTCTTAAGGTTGGCCAATAATTCTGATAAACTATTTCTTACATCCCCATCGGTGGCCAATAGCTCTTTCTCAACAACCGAAACTAGTAAAACATGGGATTTATCCGTGTCGAGAAGTATTCTGTATGGAATTTCAAGTTGGCAAAGAAGGTGATCCACAGATTTTGTCAGGCCGCAACCGTCAGTGTTGACGACCTCAATGTCAGATAGTGTGAAGCAGTTTGTCCTTATCTGCCTCTCCCTTAGGAGCTGATTGACGAGGATTTCATCCGTCTTGCCCTCAACAATTAAAACCTTCCTTGCAAATAAAATCTGTCTTAAATGGGGTTGCGTGAATTGGTTTATTCTCTTCATTCCCTCTACCTCAACTCGCTTGCATGTAAGTTGGACGTTGGGATTTTCAACTTCTCCAGGGGACGTTCGGCGAAAAAAATATATATTGTGCCACGTTTCCGGGGAGACGAATTCTGGCGCATGCGTGCTGATGATTATACTTATCGGTTTTTCATGGACTGTTTTTGCAAAAAGGTGATTCAATTTTTTCACCATGACAGGATGCATGCAACGATTTGGTTCATCAAAGAATATCGTTGTGTACTCTTTTGCATTGGTTATCACCACGCATGACAGGAAAGCTTCGTATATGCCCTCGGGTGACTTGAGCAAGTCTATAACGCTCCCCGTGTGTTTGTCATAAATGACAAGACGGTCTTCTTCGGGGTTTAAGTTGAATTCATACGCATCCGTTCCAGTTACATCGTGAAAGTTTTGCTTCAAATTCTCTTCCAGTCCTTCGTGCCTGACTTGTCTGATTAGAGCCACGAGAGTTTCAGCTCGTCCTACAGAGTCTCTGTAATTTTGGCCTTGGTCAGCTCGAGACATCTTAACACTTCTTGAACTGTCCATTGGTCCGATTCCTCTGTGTGGAAATATAAAGGAAACCAAGCCCTTGCTTCCGAATAAGCAGGAATACATAGCTTTAGCATCTTGAGCGTCTTGGTCATTTGTTGAGTTAGCAAGGATTGATTCCTTTATTTTAAAAGTAACTTCATCTGTCAAAACATGACCCACATGCTTCAGGTACCGCTTTGTAGAAGCGTCGTACATGTTGTCGGCGTTGCGCTCGGTTATTTCAACTGCAGCTACAACTGATTCTTCTCTTTTACATTCGACCATTCTTACACGTGGCCCATTGTTTTCAATATAAATAATCCCCGCAGTGATTTCGATGGTATCATCGGAAGGGTTTTGTAAGTTCAACCCTAGAAATCCTTCCATTATGGCAGCCTCCTGTTCATTCAGGGTTTTAAAGGTTTTCAGACTCTTGAGTGTCGCTGCATATTTGGTGACACACCCTGCTCGTGTAGACGGGTCAGGGATAAAGGTGTCAGAGTAGTTGATATCCGAGGACACACAGCGCCGGTAAAATTCAGCCGTACTGCTCTTCCCAGAGCCGTTATGACCAACGTGCACACCTAGGATCCCCCGCGGTGGGAGGTTGACTTTTCCCTGTTCTATCTTGTAGGGAAGTTCAAAACTTCCACGAAATAATCCTAGGTTCTGGAATCTGGCGGCAGTCAGCATTTTCTACAAAACATACAAAACACGTTCAAAAAATGATAATAATTCTGTATTAGGCCAATTCAAACTATCGTGTTTTTAGTGCAACTTCTAGATCTTCTTAAATAAAGGAAATATGTTTTTTGTTATATTGAGGTACCTTGGGGAATAATCTAAAATGTTAATGTGAGGTAATGTTAATGAGTCTTCAAAAACTGGAACATAGGCTACAATATTTGAACAATTGCATTCGAATTTCAGATTATATAAACTTACAACCTTATCTGTTCATCATGTTAAAATCAAATCAAATATGCTTACAGAAATAAACACCCCATACTCAAAGATGGGTAAAATTTAAGGTAATGATTTTACTTTAATGCTAATTACTTAATTAATGTTGACCTAGTTTATGGTAAAACTAGATATAATATAATTAAAATTATAGAATATAATTGAAATAAGGTCTCTAGCATTAACAAATTATGATGTTAAGCGAGTAGATATATTTCCTGATTGTTTACTGAGTATATTGATTGGTGGAACCGTGCGGCAAAAATCAATCAAGTTAAAAAGCAGTGCTGGATTTCTGCGCGCGGCAAACGAACGAGAATTCCGCCTTTAGATGACATCACTTGTAAAGCTTTCCCGTACCCACGCTGGTCTCGTGTCTTTGTTCAGCAATGTCGGGAAGGCCATGTGTTTTCCTGACAACGAGGTCGGGAACTTGTAAATCATTAGGAACATACAGAACATAAAGACCCCGGTGTTTATTATCAGTATAAGAACCAGGTCTGGACCAGGAAAGTGTGGCATCAGATCCGTTGCTATTGAAAGATCAGTTGATGACGTTAGACCTGATAACAAGGCGTGCGAGGCAATTAAGTGCATTTGCCGAGCGACATAAACAGTCGCGGTCATTGAAAGGAAACCATACCGTTTGCTTTGGTGCAAGGCTTAGATATACCCACCGTTGGACCCGGGTCATATTCAGCCTTGATTATGTTCTTTCGAAATATCGTAGCTGTCCTTCTGATATATTCGACGGAAAAAATAAAAGAGTTATTTAAAAAAAAGATGCAGCTTTAACTATGTTCACTCTAACTAAATATCCTTTAATTCCAACTGAAAACAGATATAAACAGCACCTGGATGTTCATTGTGTTATAGATATTGGTTTAGGAGTACACAGTACGCATTACACTGAATAACTATAAATGCATTGTGTTTAAGATCTAGCGCAAACACAGGCAGAACCAAACAATAAAAGACAGACAATGGGGTTTACGACTTTGAAATAATAGGTCAAGGTAAAAAATAAATATCAGTGTTCACCTATGAATATTATTTTGTTCAAGGATCCGTTTTTGTAAATCAGTCATACTGCTTGTTAAAACATTTTTAGTTAGAAAAGCACAAAAGTAATTTTCGCTTGCATCTGAATTACATGTACATCCATTATGAGTAGATCCGCACAGATTTGTTGTCACCTTCTGAGTCGGCTTTTACATATTATACTTGGTACCATGTAACAAAACTGTCCTGAAAAGTTTGGTCAAGGTAACAAAATAAATATCAGTTTTCACCAATGAATATTATTCTGTTCAAGAATCGGTTTTTAAAAATCAGTCATACTGTAGATTAAGCGCAAGCAATGCTTGTTAAAACTTTTTTTTTTATTAGATAAGCACAAAAGTTATTTTAGCTTGCATCTGAATTACATGTACATCCATTATGAGTAGATCAGCAAAGATTTTTTTTTTTCACCTTGTGCTTCGGCTCTTACAAATTATACTTGGTACACGTACCATTTTATAGCCAATTGCAATATGATAAAACAATTTGTGCGAACTTACTCTTATTGGATTGCTGTTGCAAACGGAGATTCTGGCCTCGTACCCTTATATATAAACCAGTTACTGGTTAGCATTTTTCCCTTTAAGTGCTCTGTAAAGGGTAGTAGAATGTTTTGTTGGATTGACTGAACACTACTTAACCGAATATTTGTACCAAGACGGATTTAAGCGCCTGTGCTGAGTTTCGTTAAATTAAGCCTAGTGTAAGATCAAAAATAAACAGTAGGTGCCAATATCTTACTACAGGTAAATTTAAAAAAATTCAGCGGACTGTGAAAGACACATGTCTATCAGCAGGTGTTCATGCTCGTTTACACTGAGAGATATACATGTATGCACTCTTCTTATCTACTATACTTTTACCATGACCTCAGTGCATTTTTGGGGCCAGGAAAGCTGAGCGGCAAAACGCTCGGCCTTTTTCGCTGACGACCTGCATGGGTTCGATCCGAGGTGCTACCATGAGAATGAGTTGTAGTGGCCGGTGCTGAGTTGCTTGAAATCTAGTTTAGTGATCCAAAATTAATATTAGGTGCAAATAAGACAGGTAAGTTTTTTTTTAAACTAGACATAAGTCCTTCACATTTACCATGACCTCAGTGCATGCGCCTTGTTTCATATACAACCTCATCCCATGCGCTCCCGGGACATGTTGACAGTTGTATTAATAGGCGGGCAACGTGGAACATAAAGCACTTCATGTGTCAGACCTGGTCCACCTCTAAGAAAAAAAGCTTTGTCACATAAACTTAAAAGACTTATATACAAACATGAACTACCAACAGAATATTGGGCATACAAAGTTGGAATATATTTTATCGATCAGCTTTTCTTCTATACATATTACAATAAATATAAATCGTTCACCCGCGACTAGAGAACCGTGCTATACATCACTATAATTTAAAACAAACATGTAAGACTCTAGACTGGACTCGACTCCACTTTTCTAGACTCGGACGTGGACTCGATGGTTCTGGACTCGGACTTGTACTTTGACTTGTACTCGCACTCGGAGATAAGGACTCGAGAAATCAGACCGGGTCAACCTCTTAGAAAAAAAAAACCTCTGTCACATATAATATAAAAGCAATATATAAGCAAACAAGATTGGACTATATTTACCAAAGTTTAAATCGGAATCGGAAGCTGAACGTTATTTAACATTCAAAGAGCATGTATAAATATGAAATACACATGATTATCTGAAATATCCATTAAAAATTCCTTTTTTAAAAAGGGGATGTGTATAGCGCTTGCACTCTTGTAGACTTGTACTTGGCTCCCAAGTGACGCGGACCTTAAGAAGGTGGATTTGGACTCGGAATCGAGTGGCCTGGACTCGGAAATGGACATTGACTCGACTTGCCTGGATTCAGACTTGCACTCGGACTCGAGTGGTTTGACTCGGACATGCCCTGGACTCCGATGGGGTGGACTCGACTACATCACTGATTAAAACTGACTGTTTATAAAAGACTCTTTGCATGTTGGTGCATGTGGAATCTAGCTACGCTGGTTTACAAGAGGTGACCCCTTAATGTATCCAGATATGTCAAACTTCGACTTCGGCTATTTGAAACTAATATGAGCGAACTTGATTATTCAAGATTACCTGTTATTTCGATGCGACTCAAAAGCAAATACAGATCTGTGGCAGGCGTTAGAATGCCTATCTGATATCACCTGTCGTGTGTTGCTCTCAGCTCAGTGACGTCACTACGTGTCCGTTTGGTTCCTAATGCTAAACGTTTTCTTCACTTTGATGCATTGGTGGTCATTGCGCACAAGAAAAGTGACTAATCCACTCTTTAATGATGGACTAATAGTGGACTAATAGGAATACATCACTAACATAGGATGGCCCAGAAAGGCCGTGTTCACAGACGCGAATTCCCATTTGTATAAATATCGGCTTAAGCAGTTTTCACTTAACTAAATAAACATTCACCTGCCCTTACTTTGCACCTAACGGGTAAATAATATTTGTTAAAATTATGCTTTTTTATATAGAAAGGCACAAAAGTAATTTTCTCTTGCAACTTGAAATATCATCCATTAAGAGTAGTTCCGCACGGTTTTTTTTTTTTGTCATCTTGTGAAATGGATTTTACAAATTATGTTTGGCATCAGTTTACATATATCTTTTTTTATAGTCAATTAAAAATATCAAATATCTGTGCGGATCTACTCTTTATGGATGCAGTGCTGTTCCAAACGGAAATTATCGCCTTGTGCCTTTCGATATGAACCAGTTACTGGCAAGCATTATTTACAGTTTTAGTGCTCTGTAAGGGGTAGTTGAATGATTTTTTGCGTTGACTAAACACTCCTTCAACCCATATGTGTACCGAGACGGATCACATATGCCTGTGTTGAGTTTCATGATCGATTACACTGAGAGATATACATGTATGCACCCTTCTTATCTACCATACATTTACCATGACCTATATATGAAACCTATATCAAAAGGAAAGCCAGGTGGAACATAACGCACTTGATGTTATTCTTGATCAGCTTTTGTTTTATATATACTACAATTAATATTAATTGTTCACGCCACGAGTACAACATCGTGCTATATATCAATATAACTGAAAAAAAGTGATGAAGGCCGGACTTGTGTGCACTTTTGTAGAGACTCGGACATGGAATCGAAGCTTCTTGACTCGGACTTGTACGTACTCGGACTCTGAGGCAAGGACTCGGGAAATCTGACCGAGTCCACCTCTTGTAAGAAAAAAGCTCTGCCACATAATAAACAGAGCGTCGGGAGCTGAACGTATTTTACCGTTCAAGTAAAAAGCATTTATATACTAACATAAAATACACATGATAATCTAAATTATCAACATTTCTTTTTAATAGGGTGATGTGTATTGGCCTTGCACTCTGACTTGTACTTGACTGCTCGATGACTCGGGCCTGAAGAAGGTGAACTTGGACTCGTACCTCAAGGGCTGGGACATGGACTAGCACCTCAAGGACTGGGACTTGGACTGATACCTCAAGGGCCGGGACTTGGACTCGCACCTCAAGGGATGGGACTTAGACTGGTACCTCAAGGGAAGGGACTTGGACTGGTTCCTCAAGGGATGAAACTTGGACTTGTACCTCAAGGGCTGGGACTTGGACTGGTACCTCAAGGTTTTGGACTTGGACTCGTACCTTAAGGGCTGGGACTTGGACTCGTATCTCAAGGGATGGGACTTGGACTGGTACCTGAAGGGCTGGGACTTGGACTTGTACCTCAAAGGCTGGGACTTGGACTTGTACCTCAAGGGCTGTTACTTGGACTCTAACCTCAAGGGCTGGGACCTGGACTCGGACTCGAGTGGCCTGGACTCGAATACATCACGGACTAAACACTTGTCATGGGACCTGACGTTAAATTACATTATCAAAGCCTAGCACTAACTAAAAACTAAATGTTTATGAAAAGACTCCTTGTATGTTGGTGGATATGAAATCTAGCTACGCTGTTGTATAGGAGTTGACCTCTAAATATATCCAAATATACCATAAAATTTTTAATGAATGTGAGCATACTTGATTATGTGAACATTGCCTGGATTAAATGTTATTTCGATGCGACTGAAAAGCAAATACAGATCTGTGCCAGGTGTAAGTATTTATCTCACCTGTCGTGTGTGGCTCTTAGTTCAGTGACGTCAGCACGTCTTTGAGGCCGTTTGGTTTCTAACGCTGACGATTGTCTTCAATATGGTGTCATGGCGCACTCAGAATAGTAACTAATCCACTATTTAATGATTCACTAAGTTTTTATATACGATCTGTAGGCAGCTCGGTCGATAATTTTTCCTGGCACAGACATAACAGGCTTTGAGCAAGCCAAGCTGTGCATGGAGCATCAGTGTTGCTGGCCAGCTATATCTAGTTCTGAAACCAGCCGTACATACTCTCTCGACCCAATCAATCTGTGATGCTGGCTGGCTCGCCCTATGTCTGATATCGTGCCTTGTTCTTATGCTACCCAGTCCGTGAAGAGCTGTTTATAATCACAGGTACACGAGAAGGTTCCGTAAGACACATAACGTTTCCTCGGCAGACATGTTGTTACGTGTAACGACGTCAGTCATGCAAAATCGATCGATTTTCTCGACTCCCTCTGTGAATGAGTCTATTCTCTGTCCCACTTATATTTATAATTTACCGAATCCATCGTACCGAGTCATAAAGAAGTGACTATGTAATATGAATCGCCATATGAATCTTGCTCCATTTTACTAAACGAGGAACCTCTAATAGGAACTTACTGTTTGTGGTCTGTCGATGAGCTGTTATTGCAACTGGCTTTTTGTGGTTTGTTGGTGACTTAACCTCCCGTGTTTCATGATAATCGACTTAGGTCGCGTGCCTGTTTTACCTCTCTCTCTCTCTCTTTCTCTCTCTCTCTCACACACACACACACTCTCTCTTTCATGTATATATTTGTTTATATGTATATTGAATAAATAGAACATATATAATTATATATTACATATATTATTATACCAATAATAAAAGATAAGTATAAATCTGAATACTGAATCAAATATTGAGTATAAATATTTATTATTTGTATCTATGTATGTATCGGGTTAAAATTGAAATATATATTACATATTATAATTATATATTACATATATTATACATATAATAAAACCTCTCTTTAGAGCTGAATATTCAATCAAATAATGTGTAGAAATATGTAAAATATGTATTTTGATATCGGTTGAAAATAGAAAGAGGACCGAATGTGAATTCCAAGCTGAAACTTGTGATACACAAGTCAGACGTTCTACATATTTTATTATTGATTACATATTCGCCTGAAAAATTGGTCTGAAACACTTAAAAAAAGCTTGCGACTGCTGAAAAAAGGGGAGGTTTCCGGACCCCCTGGATCCTCCCCTTGGATCTGCTTCTCATTTCACAACATGAAACAACTGTATACAGGTAAACTTTATACATGTATATACATAGAGCACATGCATGTATAACCATTGTTATGTTAATCAATTTTATCAAAGAATATGTGGAAAAATCATTTAACAAAAGATGTTCCTTAATGGTAGACGTTTAGAAAGGTATAATATCATTTAAATATTAATCGTTGAACATATAACGATCTATTTTTATTCATAATGTCAACCTTTCACTTTCAACGTTGCCTTCGATGATGGAACCTCTTATTTAAGGTTCATTCAAGGTTCATTTTCGGATTATTCCGCCTTCCGAGAATACCAAAATAAAAGGCAACCACGGTATATTAGGACTATACCTGCCCACCGCCTTCAATGGTCCAGAGCACAGCTCTCAAAGCCGAGAGATCGTGAGTTCGAATTTCAGCCGAGGAGCGGTTAAATCGGTCAAGGTCTGTCCCCACTAAGGGTGCGCGCTCTGTAGGCTTAATGGGGAGTCTGTGCCAAGTACATGTAGTCGTGTTTCGGGGCTTCCTCGGTGTTACACACACACACACACACAGGCTTTGCAGGTGCGGTACACATAACCTGATTGAAACCAGGATATTCATGTGTCTCCACCTTGTCAGGAAGTCCGAAACCGCCGGGAATTGAATCCTGAAGATGTTGATGGTACCTGGTTAAGCAACCATTAAAATGAAGGCGGTTACCTCAACCAAATAAGTAAGAAAAAAAGAGGACTGGACCTTCCATGCACATGTCGTCCACATCTAGGCCACGCTGTATGATAGCTCCAGTAGGTTTTTATAAGTGTATAACATAGTTTTATGGTTATTTCCATCCATTGCTGATACAGACAGCGTTTGCAACGAAGCTTAAGGAAAATACATATAATTGGAAACTTAAATATGAATCAGGTATTGGTTGGTGATTTCACAGCAAGGCCAATAGCGTTCTCGTGACATATTATTCAGATGATATCATCGTGTTTTATACAGGAATATTGCGTAATCGATTTTATTTTTTAAATGACCACATAGTCATCCCATAGACCTCCTCAAGCATCATAAACAACTTGGATAATTGCTTAACAAGCGTTAGAAATATATACTAGCCAGTGAAAATGTGTGTCAAATTCCCTCCCCCTCCCCACAACAGGTGTTCAAGTTGTGTCAAAGGTCAGCATTACCAGCCAGAAGAAAGGCGGCACCTACCATCATTGGACGGCAGCCACTCTAGGTTAGGATTAATTAACACCCTGTCCTATTACGCAAAGGTAAAGAATCATTCTAACAAACCATATCGTTCAAGCAGCTCCAACTCATCAAAATCAGTGTAAATTTGCCGACAGACCATGCAACCAACCAACTTACCAAACAAAGACGGTGAAAACATTACACATGTACCATATGGCTAGGATATGATAAATTCACATTATCGAAAGATTTGATTACTCGCATTCCGATTTTTAGGTATTTTAGTTTCAGATGCAATCATCAGCTAGGTACCAAGCTTGCTGGCCAGGTGTCTCTGGCGGCGCCATACTCTAAATCGTGCAGTTGGCGTCTTTAATAGGTCGATATTTTATATGTGTGTAGACTTAAATATTTGTAAGCCTATGAATGAGTTCTCCGCAGAAAGAGGCAGGCGCGCTGTGTATAAAATTGGCAAGTACACAACAATGCACAAAACCGTATGGCGCCACCAGGTGTCTTTGGTCAGAGACTTATGTTTTGACAATCTCCATACAAAAGGTTATCTGTGGAATATTAGGGCTCATAGATCTTGGCCCTGTGTGGAGCTCGGTTTAAAAGATAAATGATACCACCCATGTTCAATTTATCAGGTCTTTTTACTTTTATGTTCATATTTTCATTCCCTTGGTGTAAACTAGAACAGTGGGAACGACAGAAATGTTTTTAATGGTAAAAAATAAAATAAAATTATAAAAATGTATAAAGCATTTCGAACCATAAGGTATCTACAAAATATGAAGCTGACATGAAGACATTCTCAGCGGTGATTGATAATATTAGAAATTACCCACAGGGCAAACATCTTTCTGAAGGTTACTGTGTGACGGCCGTAACTACTTCTCTCAACTTTCACACTTTAAAATATAAATTTGTGTCATTTTAAGTACACATCTTTTGTTTACATTACACATGCGCATGCTTACAAAATATTAATTATTTCGTGAATATCAATGTATATATAATTTCTATGAAACATTTTTGTCAAACAGGCTTGAACGGACTTCATTACCTACATTATGCCTACGCCTTCTATGCACTTAGAAGGCCAGGTGCATGGTGGCCTTTCAATTCCCAAAATCCCTATCCAGCACAGTTGTACTCTTGTGAGTCCAATTATGCTCAGTGTGGAATATCCTGTCGGTCGTCAGCTATTAATCGGCTCGATCAATGGTACACATGTAGCCCAGTCTGTATGTTGGGCAAATTAGTAAACAGCCAACAAGTTTAGACGGCACCGTTAACCGATTTAAAACCGCTAGACATTTGTGAAAAAGCCGAACTTTTTTCATTTATCCCATCGCTTAAAACGTTCAGATATTTTTTTATAAAAAGATATATTTTGCTATGTGTTAAAACATTTAAACACGATTTTCGAATCCGCTCACCAGCGATCATGAATAATTTCTTGTTATACATTTCCAACCTGATTAATTTTAATAAAATGATATCACGATATCACATGCTAGGAAGTCCTTCCGGAAAATTTTCAGTAAATTCCTCGAAACAGCAAATCTCAACTGCAAAGCATGCGCCAGGCTTAGAAAAATCTCCAGCCACCGTTAACTATAGGCAAACCCTTCGCCTTATAAATCTCTCTAAAGGCGGAGCCAAACCACGTCAGTTAAACAATATTACCATATGAGGTCATAGTCATATAATCTTGGCTGACTGTTGATCAAATGAACAAGACCTGATTTGCAGATATATCTTTATTATAAAATATCTCAAGCTCGCACCTAGCACACATGAATCATTTAAGAAAAACAAAATTCACAAAACATTTGGCACACATTTGGATTCATGTATACAAACGATAAAGAAACATGAATAAGAAAAGAAAAAAATACAAAGCAAAGTAAAAACATTATTCGTGCTGTCATAACCGAGAAAAGGATAGAGCGAGAACTGAAGAAACAGTAGTCCTTTGAACAGGGTATTAGTAAATGATCTATATATAACTTGTAGAGCTATCGTAAAAAGAGTTAAGAAAATAATGATTTTTTTATTTGGCCCATTCAAACTATAGTATTTCTTTTAGTGCAGCTTCTTGTTCTTCTTAAATAAAAGAAATATGTTTTATGTTATATTGAGTTACCAAGGGGTAAAATCTAAAAAGTTAATGTGAGTCCATATAAATGACTCTTCGAATACTGAAAAGTAAGCTACAATATTTGAAAAATTGCATTCGAATTTCAGATTATATAAACTTAAACCTGATCTCTCCATCATGTGAAAATCAAATCAAATATGCTACAGAAAATAATACCCCATACCCAAAGATGGGCATAATTGAATGTAATTATATACATTTATGATCAATACTTAATTCATTGTGACCTGGTTTATGGTAAAACTGTCTAGAATATAATTGAAATAAGGTCTCTAGCATTAACAAATTATGATGTTAAGTGAATAGATAGGGACAGCTAAGTGGTAAAACGCTCGGCATTCTCCGCTGGCGACCCGGGCTCGATTCCGGGTGGGGCTGTGAGAGTGGGTTGTAGTGACTCATCAAAGATCGGTGGTTTTCTCCGGGTCATCCGGTTTCCGCCACCCTTACCGACTACCGAGTGCCAACATCCGTGCCATGGAGAGTGCCTCGTATTACTTATTATAACTAGTTGAACAATCCATGTAAAATAAATAAAGTTTATGTTTTAGTGAGAAGAGATATTACCTGATTTTAAAATGAGTTTTTTGTTTTGGGGAAACCGCGCGGCAAAAATACAAGTAAAATGCAGTGCTCTGTTTCTGCGCCTGGCAATTGAGGATTCCGCCTTCAAATTACATCTTGTATAGTTTTCCCATACCCGCGCTGGTCTCGTGTCTCTGTCCAGCAATGTCAGGAAGGCCATGTGTTTACCTGACAACAAGGTCGAGAACATGTAAATCTTGAGGAACATACTGAACATATAGAACCCGGTCTGTATGACCAGTTTAAGAAACAGGACAAGGAAAGTGTGGCATAAGATCGCACCCAGGCTGAATTGTGATTATAGTTTGATATACCGTTGCTATTGAAATATCAGCTGTTGACGTAAGACCTGATAACAAGGCGTGCGTCTGCCGCACAGCAAACGCATACCAAAAAACCACGGAAAAGGACTAGCCGCCAGGCAAATGAGTACTTTTGCCGAGCGGCATAAACAGTCGCCGCGGACATTGAAAAGCAGCCATACAGTTTGCTTTGGTGCAAGGCCGAGATTTACCCAATGGGGAACCCGGGCCATACTCAGCCTTGAATATATTCTTACGAAGTATCGTAGCGGTCCTTCTTATATATCAGATGGAAAGAATAAAAGAGTCATTAAGAAAAAGGTGCAGCTTAAACTATGTTCACTTTTCCTATATATCCTTTACTTCTCAGTTTCATGCGTGTGGAGTGTCTTTGTTATGTCATATATGACATAACAGCTTTTATCATTAAAAGAGGGGAGCGGAAAACCATCACTGATACAGCCATGTTGCTGAGGCATGAACTCTAGTCACCTATGGCCTGACCTGTGACCTGATCTCTTGTGTACCAGAGTAGTTCATTACCAATAAATATACTCCAAAAAATCTTAGTTCATTAATAATGCTTAAAAGTGAATGAAAATATATAGCTTCAATAAGTTATTTATAGGTTTGTGGCTATATTTTTAAAGTTTTTAATAAATTTGCAAATGGAAGTTATGGAAACAATATTTACTATACTTTATTTGGAGCATTATCATAGGACAACTCTTCACATACCAATAAGATCAAGGACAGGGTCATGTGACAAAGATAAACATGACAGCATTGCAGGCTCCAGAAAATCAACAGTAGTTGAAATCTAAGCAGTTTCCTCCTACATTATTTATTTTTGCTCCAGAAAAAAATATTAGCCATTATTGTATGAAATTTGCTTAATTGCCACCATTTTCTCTGTTTATTTTAAAATATATCCTAATGTACCCTTGCTACGCTTTTCAGTAAGAGGATCCCCATAACTGAAATCTCATTCAGGTATAAACCCATGAAAACCTCAAAGTTATATTAACATTATAGAATAAAAAATTAACTCAATCAGATATTACATGCTATACTAATACTGGTCGTTATGGGAACTGAAAAAAAGATGTAAACAGCTCCTGCATGATCACTGAGTTATAATTATTGGTTCAGGCGTACAAAGTACACATCGCATTGAACAGCTATAAATGCAGTGTGTTTGAGATCTAGCGTAAACACAGGTAGAACCGAACAATAATGGAGAAAGACAATGGGGTTAACGACTTTGAAAAAATAGGTCAAGGTTAAAAAAAATATCAGTGTTCACCTATGAATATTATTTTGTTCAAGGATCGGTTTTTGAAATCAGTCATACTGGAGATTAAGCGCAAACAATGCTTGTTAATACATTTTAATTTCTAAGCACTAAGGTAATTTTCGCTTGCATCTGAATTACATGTACATCCATTATGAGTAGCTCCGGACAGACTTTTTGTCACCTTTTGGGTCGGCTTTTGCCAATTATAATTGGTACCAGTTTATAGCCAATTACAAGATAAGACATTTTGTGCGAACTAACTCTTATTGGATTTATGTTGCAAACGGAGATTCTGGCCTTGTGCCCTCCTATATTAACCAGTTACTGGTTAGCATATTTACCGTTTAAGTGGTCTGTAAAGGGTTGATGAATGTTTTGTTGGATTGACTGAACACTTCTTGACCCAATATTTGTACCAAAATGTGCTGAGTTGCGTAAAATTAAGCTAGTCTAAAAATAAATAGTAGGTCAGATTTATTTAACTTCAGGTCAGTTCAAATCGGTGGACAGTACAGGACACACGGCAAGTGTTTGGTCGATTGCACTGAGAGATATACACGTATGCATGCTTCTTATCTACTATACATTTACCACGACCTCAGTGCATGTTTGGGGCTTGGACAGCTGAGAGGTAAAACGCTCGGGCTTCTCCGCTGGCGACCCGAGTTCGATCCAAGGTGCATCCATGAGAATGAGTTGTTGTGGCCCGTTTAAGGCCTGTGCTGATTTTCTTGAACGCTAGTTTAAGATCCAAATAAAAAATTAGTTGCAAATAGGACAGGTAAGATTTTATAAAACTAGACACAAGGTTTTATTATTTACATGTGCCTGCGCAAAGGACTCCAAAAATCAGACCGGGTCAACATCTTAGAAAAAAAAAGTTCTGTCACATATACTAGAGAAGCAGTATATTAGGCATGCAAAATTGGACTATATTTACCAAACTATAATTCGGCATCGGGAGCTGAACGTAATTTAACATTCAAGTAAAGAGAATGTATAAAAATGATATACACATGAAAATGGAAGATATCCATTAATAATCCTTTTTCAAAAAAGGAGATGTGTATTGCTCTTTCACTCAGACTTGTACTTAGCTCCCAAGCGAGACGGACTCTAAGAAGGTGGACTTGCACTCGGACTCGAGTGGTCTGGACTCGGACATGGACTTGGACTAGACTTGCCTGGATTTGTACTTACACTCGGACTCGTGTGGCCTTGACTCAGACTTGCACTTGGACTCGGATGGGTTGGACTCGACTACATCACTGAATAAAACTGTTTGTTTGTAAAAGACTCTTTGCATGTTGGTGCATGTGGAATCTAGCTACGCTGGTTTACAGGAGTTGACACCTAAATAAATCCAGATATAGTCATACTTCGGGATATTTGAAATTAATGTGAGCGAACTGGATTTTTCAGAATAAACTGTTATTTCGATGCGACTGAAAAGCAAATACAGATCTGTGCCAGGTGTGAGAAAGCCTATCTGCTCTCACCTGTCGTATGTTGCTCTCGGTTCAGTGTTATTACTACGTGTCCGTTTGGTTTCTAATACTAACAAGTTTCTTCACGTTGATGCATTGGCGCTCATGTGACTCAACTGACTAATCCACTGTTAAATGATTTACTCATTGTTATACGATCAGTAAGGACCTCGGTCGATAGTTTTTCCTGGCATAGTCATAACAGGCTTTGGAGCAAGCCGAGCACTGCATGGAATATCTGTGTTGCCTGCCGGCTCTACCTATATCTGTACATAGTCTCTGCGCCGAATAAATCATCATTGCTGGCCGGCTCGCCATATGTCTGATAACGTGCCTTGTTTTTATGTTAGTGGTACTGTTAGCCAGTCTGTAGACAGCTGTTGAACGAGAGCAAGTGAACGAGAAGGTTCCCACATAACGTTTCCTCGAGTACATGTTGTTACGTGTAACGACATCAGTCACGCAAATCGATCAATATTATCAACTCCCTCTATGTTCATACCTGTTCCCTGTCCCAATTATATTTATAAATTACCGAATCAATACATACCGAGTCATAAAAAGATACCTTGTGATATGAATCGTCATATGAATCTAGCTCCATTATACTTTTTATACTTTTACAAATTCCCATTTGTATAAATATCGGCTTAAGCAGTTTTCACTTAACTGAATAAACACTCGCCTGCCCTTACTTTGCACCTAACAGGTAAATAATGTTTGTAACATTTATGCTTTTTATATAGAAAGGCACAAAAGTAATTTTCTCTTGCAACTTGAAATATCATCCATTAAGAGTAGTTCCGCACAGATTTTAGTTGTCATCTTGTGAAATGGATTTTACAAATTGTTTATCTTTTTTTATAGTCAATGAAAAATATCAAATATCTGTGCGGATCTTCTTTTTATGGATGCAATGCTGTTCCAAACAGAAATTATGGCCTTGTGCCTTTCGATATAAACCAGTTACACGCAAGCATTATTTACAGTTTTAGTGCTCTGTAAGGGCTAGTTGAATGATTTTGCGTTGACTAAACACTCCTTCACCCAATATTTGAACCGAGACGCATTCAAGCGCCTGTGTTGAGTTTCATGACACTGAGAGATATACATGTATGCATCCTTCTTATCTACAATACATTTACCATGACCTATATATGAAGCCTATATCAAAAGGAAAGCCACGTGGAACATAACGCACTTCATGTTATTCTCGATCAGCTTATGTTCTATACATGTTAGAATTAATATTACTTGTTCTCTCCCCGAGTACAGCATCGTGCTATATATCAATATAACTGAAAAAAAGTGATGAAGGCCGGACTTGAGTCCACTTTTGTAGAGATTCGGACATGGAATCTAAGCTTCTTGACTCGGACTTGTACGTACTCAGACCTCTTGTAAGAAAAAAGCTTTGCCACATAATAAACAGAGCGTCGGGACCCTAACTTAATTTACCGTTCAAATTAAAATGCATTTATATACTAACATAAAATACATATGATAATCTAAATTATCAATTCAAAATTTCTTTTTATAGGGGAATGTGTATTGGCCTTGCACTCTGACTTGTACTGCTCGATGACTCGGGCCTGAAGAAGGTGAACTCGGACTCGTACCTCAAGGACTGGGACTTGGACTCGTACCCTAAGGGCTAGGACTTGGACTCGTACCTCAAGGGCTGGGACTTGGACTGGTACAACAAGGGATGGGACTTGGACTTGAACCTCAAGGGAAGAGACTTGGACTGGTACCTCAAGGGAAGAGACTTGGACTGGTACCTCAAGGGATGGGACTTGAACTGGTACCTCAAGGGATGGGACTTAGACTCGAACCTCAATGGATGGGACTTGAACTGTTACCTCAAGGGCTGGGACTTGGACTGGTACCTCAAGTGTTTTGACTTGGACTGGTACCTTAAGGGCTTAGACTTGGACTCTTACCTCAAAGGCTGGGACTTGGACTCGGACTCGAGTGGCCTGGACTCAAATACATCACAGACTAAACACTTGTCATGGGACCTGACGTTGAATTACATTATCAAAGCCTAGCACTAACTAAAAACTAAATGTTTATGAGAAGAATCCTTGCATGATTGTGGATGTGATATCGAACTACGCTGTTGTATAGGAGTTGACCTCTAAATATATCCAGATATACCATAAAAATTTTAATGAATGTGAGCATACTTGATTATGTAAACAGAGCCTGGATTAAATGTTATTTCGATGCGACTGAAAAGCAAATACAGATCTGTGCCAGGTGTAAGTATTTATCTCACCTGTCGTGTGTTGCTCTTGGTTCAGTGACGTCAGCACGTGTTTCAGGCCGTTTGGTTTCTAACGCTGACGATTTTCTTCAATATGGTGTCATGGCGCTCATTGCGCACTCAGAATAGTGAATGATCAACTGTTTAATGATTCACTAAGTTTTTATACGATCTGTAGGGAGCTCGGTTGATAGTTTTTCCTGGCACAGACATAACAGGCTTGGAGCAAACCAAGCTGTGCATGGAGCATCAGTGTTGCTGGCCAGTTATATCTAGTTCTGAATCCAGCCGTACATACCCTCTCGACCCAATGAATCTGTGATGCTAGCTGGCCCTCCCTATGTCTGATATCGTGCCTTGTTCTTATGCTAGCCAGTCCGTGGAGAGCTGTATATAATCACAGGTACACGAGAAGGTTCCTTAACACATATAACGTTTCCTCGACAGACGTTGTTACGTGTAATGACGTCAGTCATGCAAAATCGATCGATTTTCTCGACTCCCTCTATGAATGAATCTATTCTCTGTCCTACATATTTATAATTTACCGAATCTATACATACCGAGTTATAAGTGATTATGTAATATGAATCGTCATATGAATCTCGCTCCATTTACTGAATGAGGAACCTCTAATAGAAACTTACTGTGTGTGGTCTGTCGATATGCTGTTATTGCAATTAGCTTTTTGTGGTTTGTTGGTGACTTAATCTCCCGGGTTTCATGATAATCGACATAGGTCGCGTGCCTGTATTACGTCTCTCTTTCCCTCTCTCTCTCATACACACACTCTCTTTCATGTATATATTTATGTGTATATATATATTGAATAAATGTACTTATATAATTATATAATACATATCTTATTATACCTATTATAAAAGATTAGTTTAAATCTTAATATTGAATCAAATTATGAGTATAAATATTTATTATCTGCATTTGTGTACGTATCGGGTTAAAATTGAAATATATATCACATATTGTAATTATATATTACATAAATTAAACAAATAATAAAACCACTTTTTAGAGCTGAAATTTGAATCAAATAATGTGTAGAAATATGTATATTATGTATTTTGGTTTCGGTTGAAAGTAGAAAGAGGGCCGAATGTGAATTCCAAACTGAAACTTGTGATACACAAGTCAGACGTTCTACATATTTTTTATTGATTTCATATTCGCCTGAAAAAATGGTCTGAAACATTTAAAAAAAGCTTGCGGCTGCTGAAAAAAGGGGGGGGGAGTGTCCGGACCCCCTGGATCCTCCCCTTGGATCCGCTTCTGATTTTACAATATGCAACACCTGTATACAGGTAAACTTTATACATGTATATACATAGAGCACATGCATGTATAACCATTGTTATGTTAATTAATTTAATAAAATAATATATTCCGCCTTCCGTGAATACCAAAAAAAGGCAATTAGGTATATGAGGACTAGGCCTGCCCACCACCTTCAATGGTCCAGAGCACAGCTCTCAAAGCCAAGAGATCGTGAATTCGAATTTTAGCCGAGGAGCGGTGAAATTTGTCATGGTCTTCCCCACTAAGGGTGCGCGCTCTGCAGGATTAATGGGGAGTCTGTGCCAAATACATGTAGTTGTGTTTCGGGGCTTCCTAGGTGTTGCACACACACACACACACACACACACACACAAACAGGCTTTGCACGTGCGATACACAGAACCTGATTGAAGCCAGGATATACATGTGTCTCCACCATGTCACGAAGTCCGAAACCGCCGGGAATTGAATCCTGTAGATGTTCATTGTACCTAGTTAAGCAAACGTTAAAATGAAGGCGGTTACCTCAACCAAATAAGTAAGAAAAAAGGGTACTGGACCTTCCATGCACATGTTGTCCACATCTAGGCCACGCTTTATGATAGCTCTAATAGGTTTTTATAAGTGTATACATAGCTTTAGGTTTGTTTCCATCCATTGCTAATATAGACAGCGTTTTCAATGAAGCGTAGGGAAAATACAAATAATTGGAAACTTAAATATGAATCTGTTATTAGTTTGTAATTTCAGGCCGAGAGTGTTTTATTTTTAAAATGACCACACAGTCATCCCATATACCTCCCCAAGCATCATAAACAACGTGGATATTGCTTAACAAGCGTTAGAAATATATACTAGCCAGTGAAAATGTGTGTCAAATTCCCTCCCCCTCTCCACATCAGATGTTCAAGTTTATCACAGGTCAGGCGTCAAAGCCAGAAGAAAGGCGGCACCTACCATCATTTGACGGCACATAGCAAGGTTATGATAAATTCACATTATCGAAAGATTTAATTACTCGCATTCCGATTTGAGGTATTTTAGTTTCAGAAGCAACCATCAGCTAGGTACCAAGCTTGCTCGCCAGGTGTCTCTGGCGGCGCCATTCTTTCTATCGTGCAGTTGGCGTCTTTAAAAGGTCGATATATTATATGTGTGTAGACTTAAATATTTGTAAGCCTATGAATGCGTTCTCCGCAGAAACAGGCAGGCAAGTACACAACAATGCACAAAACGGTATGATGCCACCATGTGTCTATGGTCAGAGACATAGGTTTGGACAATCTCCACACAGAAGGTTACCTGTGGAATGTGAGGGCTCATAGATCTTCGCCCTGTGTGGAGCTCGGTGTAAAAGATAAATGATATCACCCATGTTCAATTCATCAGGTCTTTTTACTTTTATGTTCATAATTTCATTCCCTTGGTGTGAATTAGAACAGTGGAAACGACAGATGTGGTTTTAATGGTAAAAAATACGATAAAATTATAATAATGTATGAAGCTATTCGGACCATAAAGTATCTACAAAATATGAAGCTGAAATAAAGAAATTCTCAGCGGTGATTGATAATAAAAGAAATTACCGACAGGGCAAACCTCTTTCTGAAGGTTACTGTGTGACGGCCGTAACCACTTCTCTTAACTTTCAAACCTAAAAAGATTAATTTGTGACATTTTAAGGAAAACACCTTTTGTTTAGGCTACATTTCACATGCTAATTATTTCGTAAATATCAATGTATATATAATTTCGATGAAACAATTTTTGTCAAACAGGCTTGAACGTACTTCATTACCTACTTTATGCCTACGTCTTCTATGTACTTAGAAGGCCCGGTGCATTGTGGGCCGTAGGTTTCAATTCCCAAAATCCCTATCCAGCAAAGGCGTACTCTTGTGAGTCCGATTCTACTCAGTGTGGAATATCCTGTCGGTCGTCAGCTCGATCAATAGTACACATGTAACCCAGTCTGCAGGCCATGCACCTTCGTATACAGCCAACAAGTTTAGGCGCCACCGTTAACCGATCTAAAACCGCTAGACATTTGTGAAAACCTTTTTTCATCTATCCCATCGGTAAAACCGTACAGATTTTTTTTTTATAAAAAAATATATTTTGCTATGTGTTAAAACATTTAAACACGATTTTCGAATCCGCTCACCAGCGATCATGAGTAATTTCTTGTTATACATTTCCAACCTGATTAATTTTAATAAAATGATATCACGATATCACATGCTAGGAAGTCCCTCCGGATAATTTTAAGTAAATTCCTCGAAACAGCAAATCTAAACTGCAAAGCATGCGCCAGGCTTAGAAATATCTCCAGCAACCGTTAACTATAGGCAAACCCTTCGCCCTATAAATCTCTCTAAAGGCGGAGCCAAACCACGTCAGTCAAACAATATTACCATATGAGGTCATAGATATATAATCTTGGCTGACTGTTAATCAAATGAACAAGACCTGATATGCAGATATATCTTTATCATAAAATATCTCAAGCTCGCACCAAGCACACATGAATCCTTTAAGAAAAACAAAATTCACAAAACATTTCGCACACATTTGGATTCATGTATACAAAAGATAAAGAAACATGAATAAAATAAAAGAAAAAAATACAAAGCAAAGTAAAAACATTATTCGTGCTGTCATAACCGAGAACAGGATAGAGCGAGAACTGAAGAAACAGTAGTCATTTGAACAAGGTATTAGTAAATGATCTACATATAATTTGTAGAGCTATCGTAAAACAAGGTTAAGAAAATAATGATTTTTTATTTGGCCCATTCAAAGTATAGTGTTTCTTTTAGTGCAGTTTCTTGTTCTTCTAAAATAAAAGAAATATGTTTTATGTTATATTGAGTTACCAAGGGGTAAAATCTAAAATGTTAATGTGAGTCCATGTAAATGAGTCTTCGAATACTGAAACGTAAGCTGCAATATTTGAAAGATTGCATTTGAATTTCAGATTATATAAACTTAAATCTGATCTCTTCATCATGTGAAAATCAAATCAAATATGTTTACAGAAAAAAATACCCCATACCCAAAGATGGGCAAAATTGAAGGTAATAATATACATTTATGATCAATACTAAATTCATTGTGACCTGGTTTATGGTAAAACTGTCTAGAATATAATTGAAATAAGGTCTATAGCATTAACAAATTATGATGTTAAATGAATAGATAGGGACCTGAACAGGTAAGTGGTAAAACGCTCGGCCTTCTCCGCTGGCGACCCGGTTTTGATTCCGGGTAGGGCTGTGAGAGTGGGTTGTAGTGACTCATCCAAGGTCGGTGGTTTTCTCCTGGTCACCCGGTTTCCGCCACCCTTTCCGACTACCGAGTGCCAACATCCGTCCTATGGAGAGTGCCTCGTATTACTTATTATAACTAGTTGTACAATCCATGTAAAATAAATAAAGTTTATGTTTAAGTGAGTAGATATATTTCCTGATTTTAAACTGAGTGTTTTGTTTTGGGGAAACCGCGCGGCAAAAATACAAGTAAAAATGCAGTGCTCGGTTTCTGCGCCCGGCAAATGAGGATTCCGCCTTCAAATTACATCACTTGTATAGTTTTCCCATACCCGCGCTGGTCTCGTGTCTCTGTCCAGCAATGTCAGGAAGGCCATGTGTTTACCTGACAACAAGGTCGAGAACTTGTAAAACATACTGAACATATAGAACCCGGTCTCTATGACCAGTTTAAGAAACAGGACCAGGAAAGTGTGGCATAAGATCGCACCCAGGCTGAATTGTGATTATAGTTTGATATACCGTTGCTATTGAAATATCAGCTGTTGACGTAAGACCTGATAACAAGGCGTGCGTCTGCCGCACAGCAAATGCATACCAAAAAACACGGAAAAGGACTAGCCGCCAGGGCTTTTACCGAGCGGCATAAACAGTCGCCGCGGACATTGAAAAGCAGCAATACAGTTTGCTTTGGTGCAAGGCTGAGATTTACCCAATGGGGGACCCGGGCCATACTCAGCCTTGAATGTATTCTTACGAAATATCGTAGCGGTCCTTCTTATGTATCAGATGGAAAGAACAAAAGAGTCATTAAGAAAAAGGTGCAGCTTAAACTATGTTCACTCTACCTATATATCCTTTACTTCTCAGTTTCATGCGGGTGGAGTGTCTGTGTTATGTCATATATGACATAACAGTTTTTATCATGAAGAGAGGGGAACGGAAAACCATCACTGATACAGCCATGTTGCTGAGGCATGAACTCTTGTCACCCATGGCCTGACCTGTGACCTGATTTCTTGTGTACTAGAGTAGTTCATTACCAATAAATATACTCCAAAATATCTTAGTTCATTAATAATGCTTAAACGTAAATGAAAATATATAGCTTCAATAAGTCCTTTATAGGTTTGTGGCTATATTTTTAAAGTTTTTAACAAATTTGCAAATGGAAGTTATGGAAACAATATTAACTATACTTTATTTGGGACATTATCATAGGACAACTCTTCACATACCAATAAGATCAAGGACAGGGTCATGTGACAAAGATAAACATGACAGCATTGCAGGCTCCAGAAAATCAACAGTAGTTGAAATCTAAGCAGTTTCCTTCTACATTATCTATTTTTGCTCCAGAAAAAAATATTAGCCCTTATTGTAAGAAATTTGCTTAATTGCCACCATTTTCTCTGTTTATTTTGCAAATATCCTAATGTACCCTTGCAACGCTTTTCAGTAAGAGGATCCCCATAACTGAAATCTCATTCAGGTATAAACCCATGAAAACCTCAAAGTTATATAAACATTACAGAAAAAAATATCAGGTGCGGAGGGGAACACTCATGGGAACTCTTAAAGTCTTATTCAAATGTCACTATGTGCACCCGTCTAATGATTAACTCAATCAGATATTATATGCTATATTAATACTGGTCATTATGGGAACTGAAAAAAATTGTAAACAGCTCCTGCATGATCACTGTGTTATAATTGTTGGTTCAGGAGTACAAAGTACACATCGCATTGAACAGCTATAAATGCAGTGTGTTTGAGGGCTAGCGTAAACACAGGCAGAACCGAACAATAATGGAGAAAGACAATGGGGTTAACGACTTTGAAAAAATAGGTCAAGGTAAAAAATTAATATCAGTGTTCACCTATGAATATTATTTTTTTTTTAAATCAGTCATACTGGAGATTAAGCGCAAACAATGCTTGTTAAAACTTTTATATTTAGAAAGCACAAAAGTAATTTTCGCTTGCATCTAAATTACATGTACATCCATTATGAGTAGATCCGCACAGATTTTTTGTTACCTTCTGAGTCGGATTTTACAAATTATACTTGGTACCAGTTTATAGCCAATTACAAGAAGATAAGACATTTTGTGCGAACTTACTCTTATTGGATTGCTGTTGCAAACGGAAATTCTGGCCTTGTGCCCTCCTATATAAACCACTTACTGGTTAGCATTTTTACCGTTTAAGTGCTCTGTAAAGGGTTGATGAATGTTTTGTTGGATTGACTGAACACTCCTTAACCCAACATTTGTACCAAAACTGTACTGAGTTGCGTGAAATAAAGCTAGATTAAGATCAAAAATAAATACTAGGTCCCAATGTTTTTACTCAAGGTCAGTTTTTAAAAATCAGCGGACAGTACAAGATACACGGCAAGTGTAAGGTCGATTACACTGAGAGATATACACGTATGCACTCTTCTTATCTACTATACATTTACCTCGACCTCAGTGCGTGTGTGGGGCTTGGACAGCTGAGAGGCAAAACGCTCGGTCTTCTCCGCTGGCTACCCGGGTTCGATCCCAGGTGCTGCCATGAGAATAAGTTGTAGTGGCCCGTTTAAGGCCTGTGCTGGGTTTCTTGAAAGCTAGTTTAAGATCCAAATAAAACATAAGTTGCAAATAGGACAGGTAAGGTTTTTAAAACTAGACACAAGGTTTTAACATTTACAATGACCTCATGCGCCTTGTTTCATTTGCAATCTCATCCTTTACGCTCCCGGGCAACTGTTGATCGTTGTATCAATATGCTGGCTACGTGAAACATAAAGCACTACATCAGTCAGACCGGGTCCACCTCTTAGAAAAAGCTCTGTCACATATACTATAAAGACTTGTATACATGCCTGAACTACCAACAAAATATTGGGCATACAAAGTTGGACTATATTTACAAAACTTTAATTCGGCATCGGGAGCTGAACGTAATTATCGAAAAGTATTTTTCTCTATACATATTTCAATTAATATTAATCGTTCACTCCGTGACTGAAGAACCCTGCTATACATCACTATACATCACTACATTTAAAACAATGATGGAAGACTCGAGTCCGGACTCGACTCCACTTTACCAGACTCGGACGTGGACTCGATGGTTCTGGACTCGGACTTTTACTTTTACTTGTACTCGGACTCGAAATTAAGATCGGGTTAATATCTTAGAAAAAAAGTTCTGACACATATACTAGAGAATCAGTATATTAGGCATACAAAATTGGACTATATTTACCAAAATATAATGCGGCATCGGGAGCTGAACGTTATTTTTAGTAAAGAGCATATATAAAAATGATATACACATGAAAATCTAAAATATCCATTAAAAATCCTTTTTTTATAAAAGGAGAAGTGTATTGCACTTGCACTCAGACTTGTACTTGGCTTCAAAGGGACGCGGACTCTAAAAAGGTGGATTTGGACTCGGGCTTGAGTGGCCTGGACTTGGACTTGCACTTGGACTCGCATGAGGTGGACTCGACTACATCACTGATTAAAACTTTTTTTGTTTATAAAAGACTCTTTGCATGTTGGTGCATGTGTAATCTAGCTACGCTGGTTTACAGGAGTTGACCCCTAAATATATCCAGATATTTCATACTTCGGGATATTTGAAATTAATGTGAGCGAACTTGATTATTCAGGATAAACTGTTATTTCGATGCGACTGAAAAGTAAATACAGATCTGTGCCAGGTGTGAGAAAGCCTATCTGCTCTCACCTGTCGTGTATTGCTCTCGGTTCAGTGACATCACTACGTGTCCGTTTGGTTTCTAATACTAACAAGTTTCTTCACTTTGATGCATTGGCGCTCATGTTACTCAAGTGACTAATCCACTGTTAAATGATTTACTCAGTGTTATACGATCAGTAAGGACCTCGGTCGATAGTTTTTCCAGGCATAGTCATAACAGGCTTTGGAGCAAGCCAAGCACTGCATGGAATATCTGTGTTGCCTGTCGGCTCTACCTATATCTGTACATAGTCTCTGCACCGAATAAAACAGCATTGCTGGCCGGCTCGCCTTATGTCTGATAACGTGCCTTGTTCTTATGTTAGTGGTACTGTTAGCCGGTCCGTAGACAGCTGTTTATAATCACAAGTACACGACAAGGTTCCCTAGCAAACATAACGTTTCCTTGGCAGACTTGTTGTTACCTGTAACGACATCAGTCACGCAAAATCGATCAATATTATCAACTCCCTCTATGTACACACCTATTCCCTGTCCCATTTTTATTTATAATTCACTGAATCAATACATACCGAGTAAAAAAAAGAGACCTTGTGATATGAATCGTCATATGAATCTAGCTCCATTATACTTGACCAACAACTTCTAAAAGGAACTTACTCTTTGTGATTTGTCGAAAACTGTTATTGCAACTAGCTTTTTGTGGTTTGTTTTGTGACTTAATCTCCCGGGTTATATGATACTCGACATTGGTCGCGTGCCTTTACTTCCTGCTAATCTCTCTATGTTTCTATCGCTCTTTCTCTCCCTCATATGTATTTATATGCATATATGTTATGACCAAATATAACATATATATTTATATATTAGTTATATTATGTATAGCATAAGATATGTTTAGAACTGGATATGGAATCAAATAATATATATATATATATATATATATATATATATATACATTTATCAGTATATTAGTTACAGTTGATGTTGGAAAGTGCTCAATACATGTAACGTTTGCCTAACACAATGCACCCGGCTATTCCTAAGCAGAGCAGGATTTACTGAATGTTAAACGCGTAAAATTTACATCGAGTTACTACCGGGAGTTTCACACCGAGTTTCACTAGAAAAGTGGACTAATAGGAAAGGCTGTGTTCACAGACGCGAATTCCCATTTGTATAATTATATCGGCTTAAGCAGTTTTCACTTAACTGAATAAACATTCGCCTGCCCTTACGTTGCACCTAACAGGTAAATAATGTTTGTAACATTTATGCTTTTTATATAGAAAGGCACAAAAGTAATTTTCTCTTGCAACTTGAAATATCATCCATTAAGAGTAGTTCCGCACAGATTTTTTTTTGTCATCTTGTGAAATGGATTTTACAAATTTTTTATCTTTTTTTATAGTCAATGAAAAATATCAAATATCTGTGCTGATCTTCTTTTTATGGATGCAATGCTGTTCCAAACGGAAATTATGGCCTTGTGCCTTTCGATATAAACCAGTTACACGCAAGCATTATTTATAGTTTTTTTTGTTTTTTTTTACCAGGTATTGTGCAAATGTTGATCATATGACTCATATTTTTTTTTTATTGAATCAAAAAAGTACAGGCACAGAAACATTTTTAAAAATGGATGAAAAAACAGGAGACAATCTGGCACAGGTGAGATATAATCTCTGCAAGCAAAACACTTCAATAGAACAAAAATTGTTACTAATCCTTAAATTTTAACAGATCTATAATACACATGCAACCTGTTATATTAATGCACACCTGGTACCTAGCTACCTGTGTACTAAACCTATTTTTTAATTATCAAAGATAAGTTAACTTCATCTGACCCTAGGGCCCTATAAAAAACTTGATCTAATTCATTCTAATCCTCAAGTAACTGACTGCCTGATTACAATATATACCTTACTAGCTGTGAATACAAAAAAAAATATGTTGATTTCCTGTTGCAAATTAAACCAGATATCCCCATATCACCTTATAAAAAAAATATAGCTTTGGTTTTCTAATATAACCATCTTTGTATGATAAATACATCATTCAATTAATCCTGACCTAGTGGATGTTTATTTACCTATTATTGTAAGAGAAGTTTAACAGTTTTTACAATGAATAGCTATTGCCAGAATGGCAGACCAAGTACACCCATGGGACAATTTACATTATACCCTATTAATTATTATTTTTACATGCTTTAAATCTCTCTTGTCACCTAGTGATAATTAAGTGAAACATACATATCTTTATGCTATAACTGTCACCTTTTAAATTAATGAAAATTACATTCATGAGACAAACAAGTTGTAATGGTACAAAACAATGCCTGTCTTACCGTTAATATATGATACAGACTTCCCTATACAGACCTAACTCAGTAAAACTTAAGTAACCACGTTTTTATAATTAATCACAATTCATTGCCGATTTATATATGTATGCTAGCAATACACTTTACCCTTATGTGAAAATATAAATGAACATTACTTTTTATTGATTATTAATAACAGGTGTTATCACATATATCTACTCATATCATTAACATACTTTTATCAATCACTTAAATGTCTACGTGTAAACTATTTCATGATAAAAAAAAGACCCTAGAACCCTAAATTATAAATTTAAGATTGGTGTGTTACTGCTTTCTGTAAAAAAAGTTCAGTTTCTTCCATTTTTTATCATGTACAATAGTATTTCCTTTCTTATAAGCAATATATTTTTCTATTTCCTTCACATGTTTTATAAACAAGATTGCTCCTTTCAAAGAAGGCTTGTTGCTTTTACCTCTACAATCATATATATATTTTTTAACAAAAAGTACAATACTGCCTATAATGTCTGTATAATCACCTAATATTATTGGTGCACAGTCAAACTTAAAATCCTGTTCAGCCACTTTATTCTCTTTTAACCATAAAAGTATATTTGACCATACTAACTTGACAAATGTGCATGACCAAAATAGATGAATGTATGTTTCATCTTCTGACTTACAAAATGAGCACCTGGGGTTGTCAATTATATTTGATTTATACAAATGACTATTAAGATACATAATACGATTTAGTAATCTGAACTGGAACATTCTAAGTTGCACTGAGTTTGAAACTTTTTTCAGTTTAGGGAAAGCACTAAAAATGCTTTCCCAGCTGGATATATTCAAGTCTATAGCCCACTTAATTAGTGGGTTTGTTGAGACAACATAGATCTTTTCAACCATTTTACAGTAAACCTGCTTAGTTACCTTTTTCATGCTAAAAAGGGTTTCTATATTGTTTTGAATCTGGTGTATTTCTATGTTTACTTTAAGAATTTTTTTTCCAATCATTTGGTATTGCATCCAACATACCATTGTACCAAAGCAAGTTTATATTTAAATTGGTACGTGCCTGAAATTCTTCATATGTAAGAAATCTGAAGAATCCTCTATGTTTCACTATAATATCTGTTATGTATATTATGCCTGAGTTGTAAAGTTTTCTAAAAAATAATACCTTATTATCAATCTTTATATGGGAATTATACCACAGAACCTGGCCAAAAATATCTTTCACTTCTGTTGGTATGCAGAAATTAAATTTACACCATGCTTGCATGACTTCTTTCCAAAAGATGTCCTTTAAATAGATCTCATCCAAATCTTCTGGATTGAGATTACATTGAAATGTAAGCTCCCCCATAGGTAAGGTACTTAATATATGATTTTTCCAAGGATTGTCAGGTTTTTTCTTTAAGATTCTTTCAATCCATTTTATTTTTAATGCGCAATTTTGAGTTTCAGGGTGGATCATATTCAATCCACCTTTTCACTTTGTCTGGTTTGTATGACCAAACAAATTTATATAGAATTTTTTCTAGTTCTTTAAAATAATTGGCTTTAGGAGCAGGAAGGACAGACCACAAGTAAATTAATTGTGACAAAGCATAACATTTTATTAAAGTGATTTTCCAAGCTGGTGTCATGTATCTCTTTGACCATGTACTTAATGTTTTTCTTATGGATTCCAATTTTGGATTGTAATTGTCTTCTATTATTTTATTTAAGGATGGTCTAAGTAATATACCCAGAATATTAACTGGACCCTCTGACCATTTTAGACCTTTTCTCTCTATTGTTCTTTTAGCTTGGCTTATACCTGGCTGATTATGTACCAAAGGCATAACTGCAGTTTTCCCTAGATTAATTTTTAGACCTGATTTTTTTTCAAAACATTTCATTATATTCACACTATCAATAACACTGTAAATGTCTGAGAATAAAAAAACTGTGTCATCAGCATATTGCAGTATTTTATATTTATATTCATTGAAGCAGACTGCATTTAATTTATTATCTTCTCTATTTTTTTTTTTTTTTGCTAACAATTCTGCACATATTATAAAAAGGTATGGAGACAGGGGACACCCCTGTCTCACTCCCCTTGACATTTTGAAGAATTCTGAGCACCACCCATTATTTATAATACATGTTTTCCCTTCATGGTATAATACTTTTATCCAGTTTATTATATTTTTTCCAAACCCAAAATATTCCAACGCTTTCCAAATGAACGGCCATTCTAAGCAATCGAAAGCTTTTTCAAAATCTACTGTTGTGAGGTACCCTTCTTTATCTTGTTCAACTGTATTATTTATAACTGTAATGATCTTATTTATATTCTCCCCTATGCACCTACCTTTAATGAAACATATCTGATCCTCATTAATTAATCTTGGTAAAACAGATTTGATTCTGCTTGCTAGGCATTTTGAAATGAGTTTGTAATCAGTGTTCAGTAGTGTAATTGGCCTCCAATTTTTTATTTCAAGAGGAGATTTATTTTTTTTTGGTAACAAAGTAATAACTCCCTGTCCCTGGGTGATACTTAAATGTCCAACATTTAGTCCATATCTAATAGCTGACAGAAGGGGTTCCTTGATATCTGTCCAAAAATGTCTATAGAACTCTGCAGGGAGACCATCCAATCCAGGTGATTTATCCATTGCAAATGACTTTAAAATTTTAAAAATCTCCTGTTCTTTAACCAATTCTTCGCATAAAATTCTCTCATTCTCTGAAAGTCGCTCATTAAGTCCTATATTAGGAAAAAAACTGTTATCTTGAATTGTTTGGTTGGATAAACTAGATTGATAGAGATTTTCATATTAATGTTTTTTAGCTCTCAAAATTTCTATTTGGTCAGATATTTGCCTCCCATCATTGAGGATCAATTTATTTACTGTTTTTTTTTTTAATTAAAGTTCCTTTTCTCCAAGTTCAGAAAATATTTAGTTGATTTTTCCCCCTGCTCATACCACCTGCATTTACTTCTGAATAAAGCCCCTTTTGTTTTCTCCTCCAAATATTTTTCTAGCTCTCTTTTGGTTTCTTCTAATTCAGTGTGACTGTTAGAGTTCTGTAGAAATTTAATCTTGTTTTCTAATTCCAAAATTTTACATTTTTTCTTTGCATTTAACCTTTTACTGAAAGCTATAGATTCACGTCTAATATACATTTTAATGATATCCCAAAGTAAGGGTGGGTTGGCTTCTTTATTTTCTGTTGTGCATTTTGTATAGTTGTCCTAATAATGTCAGTATACTCTTGATTATGTAATAAGGTACGGTTTAATTTCCAGTATCCAGGACCCTTTTCATGTAAATGGGCATTCAACTCAAGAATCACACCTTCATGATCTGAATTAAAGACAGGAATAATATCGGTGTTTGTTACCATTCCTTTCAGACCACATGATACCAAAAAATAATCTAGTCGGCTTCTTACAGGTGATGGTAAAATACGGGACCAAGTATATTGTATTTTATCTGGATTACACAATCTCCACATATCACTCAATTGGGTTTCTTCCATGTATTCTATAACAATTTTCCTAGCTTTGTTATTATTATGACGCTGTTTAGTCTGGTCTAACTTTAAATCAAGGACTAAATTCCAATCACCTCCAATAATTCTATGATCATTAGATATACTCTCAATCTTCTGAAATAATTCTTCATAAAAGCTTGGTAAATCATTATTTGGACCATAAATATTGACTAATGTCAATTTATAATCACCCAATATACAATCTAATATAACAAACCTCCCATCAGCATCCACAATCTGCTGTAAAATTTCACAGGATATATTATTCTTAATTAAAATAGCTGTACCCCTCGCGTTTGAATCCCTATGGCTGAATACAACCCTGTGACCCCATTCTGCCCTCCATTTGCATTCAGTTCTGTTACTGCTATGCGTTTCCTGCATAAAAATGATTCCCACATCAGTTTTCTTGTTTAACCAGTAAAATATCTGCCTTCGCTTAGAAAAATTACCCAAACCACGGACATTAATGGACATAATCTTCACTACTTTATTTCTCGACATTAGTATATAGATGGAAAGCACTGTCTAATAGTAATGTCAGTGATAGTAAACTAAAGATTTGTAATGATAGTAATAAAAGTACATTATTAACTTTCATGATTACATGAACATGGGTGACCTGGCTAGAGGTCTGTTTCGTAATGACCTGTATCTCTACATAGTTATACACGAAAAGTTCACCACTGCGAGAGAAAACAAATATGTATACAAAACCACAGTTTTAGTACTCTGTAAGGGCTAGTTGAATGAATTTGCGTTGACTAAACACTCCTTCACCCAATATTTGCACCCAGACGCATTCAAGCGCCTGTGTTGAGTTTCATGACACTGAGAGATATACATGTATGCATCCTCCTTATCTACAATACATTTACCATGACCTATATATGAAACCTATATCAAAAGGAAAGCAACGTGGAACATAACGCACTTCATGTTATTCTCGATCAGCTTTTGTTCTATACATGTTAGAATTAATATTAATTGTTCTCTCCACGAGTACAGCATCGTGCTATATATCAATATAATTAAAAAAAGTGATGAAGGCCGGACTTGAGTCCACTTTTGTAGAGACTCGGACATGGAATCGAAGCTTCTTGACTCGGACTTGTACGTACTCGGACCTCTTGTAAGAAAAAAGCTTTGCCACATAATAAACAGAGCGTCGGGAGCTGAACGTAATTTACCATTCAAGTAAAATGCATTTATATACTAACATAAAATACATATGATAATCTAAATTATCAATTCAACATTTCTTTTTATAGGGGAATGTGTATTGGACTTGTACTGCTCGATGAATCGGGCCTGAAGAAGGTGAACTCGGACTCGTAGCTCAAGGGCTGGGACTTGGACTAGCACCTCAAGGACTGGGACTTGGACTCGTACCTCAAGGGCTGGGACTTGGACTCGTACATCAAGAGATGGGACTTGGACTTATACCTCAAGGGCTGGGACTTGGACTGGTACAACAAGGGATGGGACTTGGACTCGAACCTCAAGAGAAGAGACTTGGACTAGTACCTCAAGTGTTTTGACTTTGACTGGTACCTCAAGGGATGGGACTTGAACTGGTACCTCAAGGGATGGGACTTGAACTGGTACCTCAAGGGATTGGACTTGGACTCGAACCTCAAGGGCTGGGACTTGGACTGGTACCTCAAGGGTTTTGACTTGGACTGGTACCTCAAGGGCTGAGACTTGGACTCGTACCTCAAAGGCTGGGACTTGGACTCGGACTCGAGTGGCCTGGACTCAAATACATCACGGACTAAACACTTGTCATGGGACCTGACGTTGAATTACATTATCAAAGCCTAGCACTAACTAAAAACTAAATGTTTATGAAAAGACTCCTTGCATGGTTGTGGATGTGATATCGAACTACGCTGTTGTATAGGAGTTGACCTCTAAATATATCCAGATATACCATAAAAATTTTAATGAATGTGAGCATACCTGATTATGTAAACAGAGCCTGGATTAAATGTTATTTCGATGCGACTGAAAAGCAAATACAGATCTGTGCCAGGTGTAAGTATTTATCTCACCCGTCGTGTGTTGCTCTTGGTTCAGTGACGTCAGCACGTGTTTCAGGCCGTTTGGTTTCTAACGCTGACGATTTTCTTCAATATGGTGTCATGGCGCTCATTGCGCACTCAGAATAGTGAATGATCAACTGTTTAATGATTCACTAAGTTTTTATACGATCTGTAGGGAGCTCGGTCGATAGTTTTTCCTGGCACAGACATAACAGGCTTGGAGCAAACCAAGCTGTGCATGGAGCATCAGTGTTGCTGGCCAGCTATATCTAGTTCTGAATCCAGCCGTACATACCCTCTCGACCCAATGAATCTGTGATGCTGGCTGGCCCTCCCTATGTCTGATATCGTGCCTTGTTCTTATGCTAGCCAGTCCGTGGAGAGCTGTATATAATCACAGGTACACGAGAAGGTTCCTTAACACATATAACGTTTCCTCGACAGAAGTTGTGACGTGTAATGACGTCAGTCATGCAAAATCGATCGATTTTCTCGACTCCCTCTATGAATGAATCTATTCTCTGTCCTACATATTTATAATTTACCGAATCTATACATACCGAGTCATAAAAAAGTGATTATGTAATATGAATCGTCATATGAATCTCGCTCCATTTACTGAATGAGGAACCTCTAATAGAAACTTACTGTGTGTGGTCTGTCGATATGCTGTTATTGCAATTAGCTTTTTGTGGTTTGTTGGTGACTTAATCTCCCTGGTTTCATGATAATCGACATAGGTCGCGTGCCTGTATTACGTCTCTCTTTCCCTCTCTCTCTCATACACACACTCTCTTTCATGTATATATTTATGTGTATATATATTGAATAAATGTAACATATATAATTATATAATACATATATTATTATACCTATTATAAAAGATAAGTTTAAATCTTAACATTGAATCAAATTATGACTATAAATATTTATTATCTGTATTTATGTACGTATCGGGTTAAAATTGAAATATATATCACATATTGTAATTATATATTACATAAATTAAACAAATAATAAAACCACTTTTTAGAGCTGAAATTTGAATCAAATAATGTGTAGAAATATGTATATTATGTATTTTGGTTTCGGTTGAAAGTAGAAAGAGGGCCGAATATGAATTCCAACCTGAAACTTGTGATACACAAGTCAGACGTTCTACATATTTTTATTGATTTCATATTCGCCTGAAAAAATGGTCTGAAACATTTAAAAAAAAGCTTGCGGCTGCTGAAAAAAAGGGGGGGGAGTGTCCGGACCCCCTGGATCCTCCCCTTGGATCCGCTTCTGATTTTACAATTAAACTTTATACATGTATATACACAGAGCACATGCATGTATAACCATTGTTATGTTAATTAATTTAATAAAATATATATTCCGCCTTCCGTGAATACCAAAAAAAGGCAATTAGGTATATAAGGACTAGGCCTGCCCACCACCTTCAATGGTCCAGAGCACAGCTCTCAAAGCCAAGAGATCTTGAGTTCGAATTTTAGCCGAGGAGCGGTGAAATTTGTCAAGGTCTTCCCCACTAAGGGTGCGCGCTCTGCAGGATCAATGGGGAGTCTGTGCCAAATACATGTAGTTGTGTTTCGGGGCTTCCTAGGTGTTGCACACACACACACACACACACACACACACAAACAGGCTTTGCACGTGCGATACACAGAACCTGATTGAAGCCAGGATATACATGTGTCTCCACCATCTCCACATCAGATGTTCAAGTTTATCACAGGTCAGGCGTCAAAGCCAGAAGAAAGGCGGCACCTACCATCATTTGACGGCACATAGCTAGGTTATGATAAATTCACATTATCGAAAGATTTAATTACTCGCATTCCGATTTGAGATATTTTTAGTTTCAGATGCAACCATGAGCTAGGTACCAAGCTTGCTCGCCAGGTGTCTCTGGCGGCGCCATTCTTTCTATCGTGCAGTTGGCGTCTTTAAAAGGTCGATATTTTATATGTGTGTAGACTTAAATATTTGTAAGCCTATGAATGCGTTCTCCGCAGAAACAGGCAGGCAAGTACACAACAATGCACAAAACGGTATGATGCCACCATGTGTCTTTGGTCAGAGACATAGGTTTGGACAACCTCCACACAGAAGGTTACCTGTGGAATGTGAGGGCTCATAGATCTTCGCCCTGTGTGGAGCTCGGTGTAAAAGATAAATGATATCACCCATGTTCAATTTATCAGGTCTTTTTACTTTTATGTTCATAATTTCATTCCCTTGGTGTGAATTAGAACAGTGGAAACGACAGATGTGGTTTTAATGGTAAAAAATACGATAAAATTATAAAAATGTATGAAGCAATTCGGACCATAAAGTATCTACAAAATATGAAGCTGAAATAAAGAAATTCTCAGCGGTGATTGATAATAAAAGAAATTACCGACAGGGCAAACCTCTTTCTGAAGGTTACTGTGTGACGGCCGTAACCACTTCTCTTAACTTTCAAACCTAAAAATATAAATTTGTGACATTTTAAGGAAACACCTTTTGTTTAGGCTACATTTCACATGCGCATGCTTACAAAATATTAATTATTTCGTAAATATCAATGTATATATAATTTCGATGAAACAATTTTTGTCAAACAGGCTTGAACGTACTTCATTACCTACATTATGCCTACGTCTTCTATGTACTTAGAAGGCCCGGTGCATTGTGGGCCGTAGGTTTCAATTCCCAAAATCCCTATCCAGCAAAGGCGTACTCTTGTGAGTCCGATTCTACTCAGTGTGGAATATCCTGTCGGTCGTCAGCTCGATCAATAGTACACATGTAACCCAGTCTGCAGGCCATGCACCTTCGTTTACAGCCAACAAGTTTAGGCGCCACCGTTAACCGATCTAAAACCGCTAGACATTTGTGAAAACTTTTTTTCATCTATCCCATCGCTAAAACCGTACAGATTTTTTTTTTATAAAAAAATATATTTTGCTATGTGTTAAAACATTTAAACACGATTTTCGAATCCGCTCACCAGCGATCATGAATAATTTCTTGTTATACATTTCCAACCTGATTAATTTTAATAAAATGATATCACGATATCACATGCTAGGAAGTCCCTCCGGAAAATTTTCAGTAAATTCCTCGAAACAGCAAATCTCAACTGCAAAGCATGCGCCAGGCTTAGAAATATCTCCAGCAACCGTTAACTATAGGCAAACCCTTCGCCCTATAAATCTTTCTAAAGGCGGAGCCAAACCACGTCAGTCAAACAATATTACCATATGAAGTCATAGATATATAATCTTGGCTGACTGTTAATAAAATGAACAAGACCTGATATGCAGATATATCTTTATCATAAAATATCTCAAGCTCGCACCTAGCACACATGAATCATTTAAGAAAAACAAAATTCACAAAACATTTGGCACACATTTGGATTCATGTATACAAAAGATAAAGAAACATGAATAAAATAAAAGAAAAAAATACAAAGCAAAGTAAAAACATTATTCGTGCTGTCATAACCGAGAACAGGATAGAGCGAGAACTGAAGAAACAGTAGTCATTTAAACAAGGTATTAGTAAATGATCTACATATAATTTGTAGAGCTATCGTAAAACAAAGTTAAAAAAAATAATGATTTTTTATTTGGCCCATTCAAAGTATAGTGTTTCTTTTAGTGCAGTTTCTTGTTCTTCTAAAATAAAAGAAATATGTTTTATGTTATATTGAGTTACCAAGGGGTAAAATCTAAAAGGTTAATGTGAGTCCATGTAAATGAGTCTTCGAATACTGAAACGTAAGCTACAATATTTGAAAGATTGCATTTGAATTTCAGATTATATAAACTTAAACCTGATCTCTTCATCATGTGAAAATCAAATCAAATATGTTAACAGAAAAAAATACCCCATACACAAAGATGGGCAAAATTGAAGGTAATAATATACATTTATGATCAATACTAAATTCATTGTGACCTGGTTTATGGTAAAACTGTCTAGAATATAATTGAAATAAGGTCTCTAGCATTAACAAATTATGATGTTAAATGAATAGATAGGGACAGCTAAGTGGTAAAACGCTCGGCATTCTCCGCTGGCGACCCGGGTTCGATTCCGGGTGGGGCTGTGAGATTGGGTTGTAGTGACTCATCCAAGGTCGGTGGTTTTCTCCGGGTCATCCGGTTTCCGCCACCCTTACCGACTACCGAGTGCCAACATCCGTCCCATGGAGAGTGCCTCGTATTACTTATTATAACTAGTTGTACAATCCATGTAAAATAAATAAAGTTTATGTTTAAGTGAGTAGATATATTTCCTGATTTTAAACTGAGTGTTTTGTTTTGAGGAAACCGCGCGGCAAAAATACAAGTAAAAATGCAGTGCTCGGTTTCTGCGCCGGTCAAATGAGGATTTCGCCTTCAAATTACATCACTTGTATAGTTTTCCCATACCCGCGCTGGTCTCGTGTCTCTGTCCAGCAATGTCAGGAAGGCCATGTGTTTACCTGACAACAATGTCGAGAACTTGTAAATCTTGAGGAACATATTAAACATATAGAACCCGGTCTGTATGACCAGTTTAAGAAACAGGGCCAGTAAAGTGTGGCATAAGATCGCACCCAGGCTGAATTGTGATTATAGTTTGATGTGCCGTTGCAATTGGAATATCAGTTGTTGACGTTTGACCTGATAACAAGGCGTGCTTCTGCCGCACAGCAAACGCATACCAAAAAACACGGAAAAGGACTAGGCGCCAGGCAAATGAGTACTTTTGCCGAGCGGCTACCCTCTTTACACAGCGCTTTAACTATAGGCCTATTCCCTATACCGTAAGCGCTGTTTGTTATGACCTCGTATCCTGAATTGCTACACCAGAGGGGAGCACTGTATTTTTGTACAATCAGATGAGACCTTGTGCTGGAAGACACGGCCAAGCGATGAATACACGTAGCCAATCATGTTCAATTCGTTTAGAGTGACAGCTCATCGCCCCGGTAACGTTTGAACAGACCACAGGCTCAAAGAGAATTGCCCCAGACGCGGTTTGCTAAGGGCCTTGGGAACATAGGATGCCCGGCCGGTGAGTTGTAATTCAAACGAAACGTAACAACAAAGGCTGCGTGCACACCTCGCTGCCTGGTTTCAGTTCTGCAGACAACAGATACATGGCTACACTAACATAGTCATAATGTCATAATCGAATCGGTCGATGAAGCGAGAATACAGAGGGAGCAATTAAAATTCGACCGTTAACCATCATCAAGCGGCGCTTGAAGCGCAGCTATGGGCGGAGCCAGGGTGCCTGTTTATTGGCATCTGGTTGGCTGCCTGTCACATCATACGCACGTTTTTTTTTCAGCGGACAATGAACCGCCACATGGTGTCTAAACGGTCACATATCATAAACGGTCAAAGCTGGCAGGGTGAAAATCAGTTGCTTCTTTAGAAGCGCAAGATTTCCGCTGCCTCGGGAGCGTACCGAGCGGCATAAACAGTCGCCGCGGACAATGAAAAGCAGCCATACAGTTTGCTTTGGTGCAAGGCTGAGATTTACCCAATGGGGGACCCGGGCCATACTCAGCCTTGAATATATTCTTACAAAATATCGTAGCGGTCCTTCTTATATATCAGATGGAAAGAATAAAAGAGTCGTTAAGAAAAAGGTGCAGCTTAAACTATGTTCACTCTACCTATATATCCTTTACTTCTCAGTTTCATGCGTGTGGAGTGTCCTTGTTATGTCATATATGACTCTTTTATCATGAAGAGAAGAACGGAAGACCATCACTGATACAGCCATGTTGCTGAGGCATGACCTCTAGTCACCCATGGCCTGACCTGTGACCTGATATCTTGTGTACCAGAGTAGTTCATTACCAATAAATATACCCCAAAACATCTTAGTTCATTAATAATGCTTAAAAGTGAATGAAAATATATAGCTTCAATAAGTCCTTTATAGGTTTGTAGCTATATTTTTAAAGTTTTTAACAAATTTGCAAATGGAAGTTATGGAAACAATATATACTTTATTTGGGACATTATCATAGGACAACTCTTCACATACCAAGAAGATCAAGGTCAGGGTCATGTGACAAAGATAAACATGACAGCATTGCAGGCTCCAGAAAATCAACAATAGTTGAAATCTAAGCAGTTTCCTCCTACATTATCTATTTTTGCTCCAGAAAAAAATATTAGCCCTTATTGTAAGAAATTTGCTTGATTGCCACCATTTTCTCTGTTTATTTTGCAAATATCCTAATGTACCATTGCTACGCTTTTCAGTAAGAGGATCCCCATAACTGAAATCTCATTCAGGTATAAACCCATGCAAACCTCAAAGTTATATTAACATTATAGAAAAAAAAACCAGGTGCGGGGGGAACACTCATGGGAACTCTTAAAGTCTTATTCAAATGTCACTATGTGCACCCGTCTGATGATTAACTCAATCAGATATTACATTCTATACTAATACTGGTCGTTATGGGAACTGAAAAACAGTTGTAAACAGCTCCTGCATGATCACTGTTATAATTATTGGTTCAGGAGTACAAAGTACACATTGCATTGAACAGCTATAAATGCAGTGTGTTTGAGATGTAATGTAAATGGTTGACACCTTTTGAAAAAGACTAGCTGTGTGTGGGTTCTTGTACACAAGCTTTCGGGTGCTCGGCCCCCTTCCTCAGGTGTAAATGGAGCTGTTCCTCAGGTAGCTGTTCCCAGTATGGTTCATTTGGACAGGATTATGGCAAAGCTTGTCGGGTCTATTGTTAAGTTGTGTCGGTGCTGGCTGAATTAGGGGATTGGTGGATTAGTGATCATGATTTCCAGGTAGCAGGTGTCCAGTGAAGTGGTTACTGATCCTTAAAAGCAAGGGGTGTTCCAAGTTTTCAATTGTTGTGTTGTGTAATGGTGTAAAAATAAAAAAAGTATGTACATAGTCTAAAATAGTTGAGTCCTATGTTTAGTCTTTGTAATGGGTTAGGAATCCATTATCTCTGTTTAATCCCATATTTATACAGTCAAACTGTTCTATGAGTTTCAGTTCCCATATTCTTCTGTTGTGTGTATCTGGCAGATTACCCATTAAAACACATGTTTTCATGTCCGAGGCCTGATGTCCGTTTTCAGAGAAATGTTTTCCTATTGGCACAAAGCGGTTGTTTGAGTTAATGGTTTGTCTATGGCCGTTGACACGTTGTCTCAAGGTTTGTCCAGTTTCACCTATGTATGAAATATTAGGTTTGAGATCTAGAGTAAACACAGGTAGAACCAAACAATAATGGAGAAAGACAATGGGGTTAACGACTTTGAAAAAATAGGTCAAGGTAAAAAATAAATATCAGTGTTCACCTATGAATATTATTTTGTTCAAGGATCGGTTTTTGAAAATCAGTCATACTGGAGATTAAGCGCAAACAATGCTTGTTAAAACTTTTATATTTAGAAAAGCTCAAAAGTAATTTTCGCTTGCATCTGAATTACATGTACATCCATTATGAGTGGATCCGCACAGATTTTTGTCACCTTCCGAGTCGGATTTTACAAATTATACTTGGTACCAGTTTATAGCCAATTACAAGAAGATAAGACATTTTGTGCGAACTTACTCTTATTGGATTGCTGTTGCTTGTGCCCTCCTATATTAACCAGTTACTGGTTAGCATTGTTACCGTTTAAGTGCTCTGTAAAGGGTTGATGAATGCTTTGTTGGATTGACTGAACATTCCTTACCCAACATTTGTACCAAACCTGCACTGTGTTGTGTAAAATAAAGCTAGTATAAGATCAAAAATAAATAGTAGGTCCCAATATTTTACTCCAGGTTAGTTTTAAAAAATCAGTGGACAGGTAAAACGCTCGGTCTTCTCCGCTGGCGAACCGGGTTCGATCCCAGGTGTTGCCGTGAGAATGAGTTGTAGTGGCCAGTTTAAGGCCTGTGCTGATTTTCTTGAAAGCCAGTTTAAGATCCAAATAAAACATTAGTTGCAAATAGGACAGGTAAGGTTTTATAAAACTAGACACAAGGTTTTAACATTTACAATGACCTCAGTGCATGCGCCTTGTTTCATTTGCAATCTCATCCTTTACGCTCACGGGCAAATGTTGATCGTTGTATCAATATGCTGGCTACGTGAAACATAAAGCACTACATCAGTCAGACCGGGTCCACCTCTTAGAAAAAGCTCTGTCACATATACTATAAAGACTTGTATACATGCCTGAACTACCAACAAAATATTGGGCATACAAAGTTGGACTATATTTACAAAACTTTAATTCGGCATCGGGAGCCGAACGTAATTATCGAACAGTATTTTTCTCTATACATATTACAATTAATATTAATCGTTCACTCCGTGACTGAAGAACCCTGCTATACATCACTACACATCACTACATTTAAAACAATGATGGAAGACTCGAGTCCGGACTCGACTCCACCTTACCAGACTCGGACGTGGACTCGATGGTTCTGGACTCGGACCTTTACTTTTACTTGTACTCGGACTCGAGATTCAGATTGGGTTAATATCTTAGAAAAAAAGTTCTGACACATATACTAGAGAATAAGTATATTAGGCATACAAAATTGGACTATATTTACCAAACTATAATGCGGCATCGGGAGCTGAACGTTATTTTTAGTAAAGAGCATATAAAAAAATGATATACACATGAAAATCTAAAATATCCATTAAAAATCCTTTTTTTATAAAAGGAGAAGTGTATTGCACTTGCACTCAGACTTGTACTTGGCTTCAAAGGGACGCGGACTCTAAAAAGGTGGATTTGGACTCGGACTTGAGTGGCCTGGACTTGGACTTGCACTTGGACTCGCATGGGGTGGACTCGACTACATCACTGATTAAAACTTTTTTTGTTTATAAAAGACTCTTTGCATGTTGGTGCATTTGTACTCTAGCTACGCTGGTTTACAGGAGTTGACCCCTAAATATATCCAGATATTTCATACTTCGGGATATTTGAAATTAATGTGAGCGAACTTGATTATTCAGGATAAACTGTTATTTCGATGCGACTGAAAAGTAAATACAGATCTGTGCCAGGTGTGAGAAAGCCTATCTGCTCTCACCTGTCGTTTATTGCTCTCGGTTCAGTGACATCACTACGTGTCCGTTTGGTTTCTAATACTAACAAGTTTCTTCACTTTGATGCATTGGAGCTCAAGTGACTCAAGTGACTAATCCACTGTTAAATGATTTACTCAGTGTTATACGATCAGTAAGGACCTCGGTCGATAGTTTTTCCAGGCATAGTCATAACAGGCTTTGGAGCAAGCCAAGCACTGCATGGAATATCTGTGTTGCCTGTCGGCTCTACCTATATTTGCCTTGGTGCAAGGCTGAGAATTACACACCAGGTGACCCGGGCTCCATACTCAGCCTTGAGTATGTTCTTACGAAATATCGTAGCGGTCCTTCTGATGTATCAGAAGGAAAGAATAAAAGAGTAATTAAGAATAAGATGCAGCTTAAACTATGTTCACTCTACCTATATATCCTTTATATATCAGTTTTCATACATGTGGAGTCTCCTGTTTATGTTTTATATGATATAACAGCATTTTATCATGAAGAGAAGAGCAGAAGACCATCACTGACACAGCCATGTTGCCGAGGCATGAACTCTGGTCACCCATGACCTGACCTGTGACCTGACCTCTGGTGTACCAGAGTAATTTATTGCTAATAAATCTATTAAAAAATCTTATTTCATGAATAATACTTATGAGTAAATGATAATATATGGCTTCAATAAGTCCTTTATAAGTTTATGGCTATATCATTTAAGGTTTTAACAAATTTGCCTATGGAAGTTATGGAAACAATATTTACTATAATTTATTTGGAACAATAATCAGAGGACAACTTTTCTCATATCAATAAGGTCAAGGACAGGGTCATGTGACAAAAGATAAACATGACCGCATGGCAGGCTAAAAAAACCACAGGAGTTGAAATCTTAACAATTTTCCTATAAGGGCACTTCTACATAATTTATTTTAACTCCAGAACAGTTTATTAGCCATTATTGGTAAGAAATTTGCTAAATTGCCTCCATTTTCTCTGTTTATTTTGCAAATATCCCAATATACCCCTGCTACGCTTTTCCATAAGAGGATCCCCATAACTGAAATCTCATTTCAGTTATGAACCCATAACAATACCTATATCTGTACATAGTCTCTCCACCGAATAAAACAGTATTGCTGGCCGGCTCGCCTTATGTCTGATAACGTGCCTTGTTCTTATGTTAGTGGTACTGTTAGCCGGTCCGTAGACAGCTGTTTATAATCACAAGTACACGACAAGGTTCCCTAGCAAACATAACGTTTCCTTGGCAGACTTGTTGTTACGTGTAACGACATCAGTCACGCAAAATCGATCAATATTATCAACTCCCTCTATGTACACACCTATTCCCTGTCCCATTTTTATTTATAATTCACTGAATCAATACATACCGAGTAAAAAAAAAGCTACCTTGTGATATGAATCGTCATATGAATCTAGCTCCATTATACTTAACCAACAACTTCTAAGAGGAACTTACTCTTTATGGTTTGTCGAAAACTGTTATTGTAACTGGCTTTTTGTGGTTTGTTTTGTGACTTAATCTCCCGGGTTATATGATACTCGACATTGGTCGCGTGCCTTTACTTCCTGCTAATCTCTCTATGTTTCTGTCGCTCTTTCTCTCTCTTTCATATGTATTTATTTGCATATATATTATGACAAAATATAACATATATAACTATATATTAAATATATAATCCATATAACAAAAGATATAGTAAGAACTCAAATCAAATAATATATATATATAAAGTAGGGCATGATTTACTGAATGTTAAACGCGTTAAAGTTACATGGAGTTACAACTGAGAGTTTCACACCGAGTTTCACAAGAAAAGTGGACTGATGGGAATATATCACTGAAATAGGATAGCCCAGACAGGCTGTGTCAGAGACGCTTGAATTCCTATTTGTATAAATATCGATTTTAAGCACCTTTCAGTCAACTAAATGAACATTCGCCTGCCCGTTACTTTCCACCAAACCGATAAATAATGCTTGCTAAACTCCTTTTTTTATATAGAAAGGCACACAAGCTATTAATACAACTTAAAATATCATCCATTAATAGTAGATCCGCACAACTTATTTTGTCACCTTGTGATTCGACTTTTACAAATTATGCTTCGTACCAGTTTACATATATCTGGTTTATAGACAATTACAAAATTATACAATTTCTATGCGGATCTACTCTTTATGGATGCAATGCTCTTCCGGCCTTGTGCCTTTCGATATAAACCAGTTACTGGCAAGCATTATTTACCGTCTTAGTGCACTGTAAAGGGTAGTTGAATGATTTATGAGTTGACTTGACACTCCTTAACGTAACATTTGTACCAAGACGGATTCAAGCACCTGTGCCGAGATGCTTGAAATTAAGCAAGTGTAAGGTCAAAAATAAATATGAGTTGCAAATATGTTACTACAGGTAAGATTTTAAACATCAGCGGACTATACTAGGCACAGGTTTTTCGGGAAGAGTCAAAGGTCAATAACACTGAGAGATATAAATGTATACGCTCTTATCTACTACACATTTACTGTGACCTCAGTGCATGCGCCTTGTTTCTCATGCAAGCCCATCACAAAGGCTCCCAGGCACATGTTGACAGCTACATAGATATCAATAGACGGGCCATGTTATACAAAACGCACTTCATCTTTTTCTCAATCAGCATTTTTTCAATACATATTAGTATAATTCATATTGATCGTTCAAGTTGCGAGTAAAGCACCTTGCCATGCATCACTATAATTAAAACCTACCTGTTTATTCAAGACTCATTGCATGTTAGTGCATGTGTAATCCAGCTACGCTGGTGTATAGGAGCTGATCCCTAAATACATCCAGATTTATTATACTTCGGTATATTTAAAATTAATGTAAGCCTACTTGATTAGGTAAACAGAGTGTGGGTTAAATGTTATTTCCATGCGACTGAAAAGCAAATACAGATCTGTGCCAGGTGTAAGCATCTATCTCACCTGTCGTGTGTCCCTCTTGGTTCAGTGATGTAAGCAAGTGTTCCCGCCTGTATTGTTTCTCATACTGATAAGTTTATTCACTTTGGTGTCATGACGCTCAATGTGCACACAGAACAGTGACAAATCCACTGTTTATTGGTTCACTCAGTTTTTATACGATCTGTAAGGACCTCGATCGATAGTTTTCCTGGAACAGACATAACAGGCTTTGAGCAAGCCAAGCTGTGCATGGAGCATCTGTGTTGCTGGCCGGCTCTTACTAGTTCTGAAAACAGTCCTATATACAATCTCTCCTTGTTCCTATGAAAGGGGTACTGCTAGCCAGTCCATGGGAGCTTTTTATAATCACAGGTACACGAGCAGGTTCCTTAGCTAGCACACACTACGATCCCTCCGCAGACATGTTGTTACGTGTAACGACGTCAGTCATGCAATATCGATCAATATTCTCGACTCTATCTCTGAATATATCTATTCTCTGTCCCACTTATATTTACAGTTTACCGAATCAATACATACGGAGCCAAAAAATAAACGTGACAGTATAAAATGAATAGTCATATGAATCTTTTAGCTCCATTATACTTACTGAGGAACTTATAATAGGAACTTTCTGTTTGCTGTTTGTCATTGAGCTGTTTTTGCAACTAGCTTTTTGTGGTTTGTTGGTGACTTAATCTCCCGGGTCCATGATAATCGACATAGGTCGCGTGCATGTACTTCACCTCTCTCTCTCTCTCTCTCTCTCTCTCTCTCTCTCTCATGTATATATATATATATATATATATATATATATTGAATTAATATAGCATAATTATATATTACATATATTACACAAATAATAAATTATATGTTTAAAGCAGAATTTTAAATCAAATAATGTCTTTTAACATATATTATACGTTTGTATATATCGGGTGAAAATAGAAATGAATATAACCTATTATAATAATATATTACATATTTTATATATAAAATAAATGATATATTTAAGCTGAATATTGAATCAAATTATGTGTAGAAAAAGGTATTATATGTATGTATGTACCTGTTGAAAATAGAAATAGGCCTGGATGTGAATTCCAACCCGTTACTTCTGAGACACAAGCCGGACGTTGTACATAATTTCTGTTTGCTTTTATATTTGCAAGGTTAAATATTCGCGATTATGACTCCAGTGTTTCACTTTGGTTCAATTTTCGCGATTTGCCATACAGTCACCACGTACACAATGTGCATTGTACATAACATCATCATATCAATTACTTAATATAGATCTGCACATAAAAATCTTTGAAATTGCACGTGGAGTTAAGAGAAGATCAAACATATGGAAATTCCTCAGGCATTAATGGCAGATATACAAAAGAATTGATATTGTTCAAATTACCAATCTTTAATTTAAGTGTAACATAAAATTTATGTTTAAAGTTTATTTATAATTTATGTTCCACATGCCGCATTCCGTACATAAATCTTTACTTTAGCCTTCCTCTGTTGGACTCCCAGCTCTTTTTTTACCAAAAATTCTTGGTCCGTCCTCCATCTGGGTTACTGATTAAGCTCTTTTCGCTCATCTGAAAGTGTAATCGTCATTATCTCGTGATAATCCGCTCATATCCTATACACTATGCTAAACATAAACTACATCCATTAATGTCATATCTTCACAATCACGGGATTTAAGGAAGCTTTAAGAGGCGGCTGCAGTATATAAGGAATAGGCCTACCCACCGCCTTTAATGGTGCAGAGCACAGCTCTCAAAGCCAAGAGATCATGATTTCGAATGTCAGCCGAGGCGCGATGAGATTTTTCAAGGTATGTCCCCACCAAGGGTCAGCGCTCTGCAGGCTTAATAAGGAGTCTGTGCCAAACAGTCCTGTTTCTGGCCTTCCTCTGTGTAACACACACAGACACACACACACTCAGGATTTGCAGGTGCGGTACACAGAACCTGATTGAAGCCAGGATAATCATGTGTCTCCACCTTGTCACGAAGTCCGAAACAACTGGGAATGGAATTCTGTAGATTTTCATGGTACCTGGTGAAGCAATCATTAAAATGAAGGCGGTTACCTCAACCAAATAAGTAAGAAAAAAAAGAGTGCACATGTCGTCCACATCTAGGCCACGTTGTTTAATAATAGGTCTTTTTTATAAGTGTATAACATAGCTTTAGGGTTGTTTTCATCCATTCCTGATACAGAGAGCGTTTTCAATGAAGCTTATGGAAAATACATATAATTAGAAACTTAAATATGAATCGGTTATTGGTTGGTGATTTCACAGCAAGGCCAATAGTGTTCTGGTGACAAATTATTCAGATGATATCATCGCATTTTATACAGGAAAATTGCAAAATAGATTTAATTTTTAAAATGACCACACATTCATCCCATATACCTATTCAAGCATCATAATCAACTTGGATAATTGCTTAACAAGCGTTAGAAATATATACAAGACAGTGAAAATGTATGTCAGATCCAACCCCCCAGCCCCCTCCTCCTCCCATCCACTCAAGTTGTATCAATTGTCAGCTTTTAATTAAAGCCAGGAAAGAAAGTTTTGCATATCTGTCTTATGACAAGTTGATAATTCATAATCAAACATATAAGTGATTATTCAACAAGTGATCTTAAAGGAAAGGAATAGGCAAGGGTCAATATCAGTTTGAAGCATATGTTAATAATTTGATGACATGTGATGATTATATTGCAGATAATGAGGAACAGAATGTTCAGCTAACAGAAAATAACCCCAAAACTCCAACTGCACTTACTAACATAGAGGATAAGACAGCACATCATGTACAGGTAAGAAGTGAATATAATACACATACTAATTGTATTAATAGTCCTGATGATGATGAAAACTGTCAAATAGATGTAATAACACTAGCAACATGGAATGCACATGGACTTAAGAACAAAATTAAATCAGAGAAGTTAAAGATTTGATAAATAATCACAGTATTGTATGTATCACTGAGACATGGGCAACCAGGGATGATGAATTTTCTGATGCATTCTATGGGTACTATGGTTATGGAATAATCTGGAAGAGTATAGGGAGAAGAGGGATCTTAGTTTACGTGGAACAGAAATTAAGTGGTATGATAAAGAATATTATAAAGTATGCAGATATCATCATATTGATTACTGATGGTACTTTAATTAATGAAGATAAAGATTTGGCCATAGTTTGCTGCTACATTGCGCCAGCAGGTTCGTCATTCTATGTGGATGAAGATATATGCTGTTTAATCTAGACATGAATGGAAAACAAACATGGATTACTCATATAAGAAGCATAACATGCAGCGCAGGATTTGGGTATGCGTGGATGAATCAAGAAGTAGGGGACATTGGAATATTTTTGGCTAAAATAAAGAAAAGAATTATTGATATGGCAGTACAAAACTGGTCTTGTGACGTAGAATTAAATACTAAAATAAATTTATATGGTACTTTTAAATCTATGCTCTCAATGGAGAAATATTTACTGTGTGTGACTAATACTAAGCATAAACATTCGCTAGCTAGATTTAGATGTTCATGTCATGATTTGATGATTGAAAAGGGAAGGTATACGCAAATGGATAGAGAAGAAAGAATATGCAAGTTTTGTGTTAACCATGGTTTTAATTTAATAGAGGATGAGTTCCATGTTGTACACGAATGTTTGTTATATAATGATTTGAGGAAGAAATATTTGAGAAAGGGCCTACATGCACCAAACGAGGAAATTTTTATTAGAGTTTTAAACTTGAGTGAAGAGAAAGAAATAATTTTGCAGCATATGTATATCATGGTTTTAAATTAAGAGAAAATTATATGAAATGAATTTTTTTAACAATCATAGGCTATATTAGGGTTTATCTTTATAGATCATTAATCTATTGAATAACGACTGGATTGTAATGTATATTTATGTCCTGAAAAATAGTAATTGTGATGGGCATTCAGGTATTTTACAATTATTATTGTAACGTGCTGTAATGTTTTCGAATACAGAATATCCACTTCCAATATACCTTGAAAATACACCGGATGTTGTAAGTATAAGGCAAATGAGAAACAAAAATGTTTTTATTTCGTTTGTTTATTTATTTTATTTTGCTTTTTGTGTTATACACTTAAGTAACTTTCAGTCACAGTTTTGAGTAATTAAAAGAAATTGCAAGGAATTTGATGTAAAAACAATGAAGTTATAATTGCGTGATAACCGCCGCCAGTACACATACAAATATGTTATTTATGTAACATTATGTCACAGCTGTTTAAATGTAAGAAGATTTGTATACTCAATTGGATCTATAGGCCCAGGCCTCCTTTTTCCTGAATAAAATTGTTGTTGTAATTGTCAGCTGTACCAGCCAGAAGAAAGGCGGCAACTATAATATCATTGAATGGCAGCCATCCTCGGCTAGGATTAACACCCTGCCCGATTACGCAAAGGTAAAGATGCATTCTAAAAAAACATAGGCCTATCATTCATGCAGCTCCAATTCTATCTGATCAAAATTAGTGTAAATTTGCTGACAGACCATTCAACCAAACAAGGACGGTGAAAACATTGCACATGTACCACATGGCTAGGTTATGATTATTCACATTATTGAAAGATTTGATAACTCGCAATCCGATTTTAAGGTATTTTTGTTTCAGATGCAATCATCAGCTAGGTATCAGGCTTCCTCGCCAGGTGTCTCTGGCGGCGCCATACCCTAAATCGTGTAGTTGTCTACTAGCGGGCGTCTTTAATAGGTCGATATTTCATATGTGTGTAGACTTAAATATTTGTAGGCCTATGAATGCGTCCTCTGCAGAAACAGGCAGGCGTATAAACTGTGTATAAAATAGGCAAGTACACAACAATTCACAAAACCGTACGGCGCCACCATGTGTCTGTGGTCAGAGACATAGGTTTGGACATTCTCCACACAGAAGGTTATCTGTGGAATGTGAGGGCTCATAGATCTTTGAACTGTGTGGAGCTCGGAGTAAAAGATATATAATACCACCCATGTTCAATTTATCGGGTCTGTTTACTTTTATGTTCATAAAATTAATTCCCTTGGTGTAAACTAGAACGGTGGGAACGACAGAACAGATTTTCATGGTCAAAAATACAATAAAATTATAAAAATGTATACAAATGTATAAACGAGCTTTACAGTATAAAGTACCTACCAAATATGGAGATGACATGAAGACATTCTCAGCGGTGATCAATGATAAAAGGAATTACCGACAAGTGTTTCTTTTTTTTTTTTACACCCTTCCGCCAGGTGTCGTTTCTGCTCAAGGCAAACCTCTTTCTGGTGGGTACTTTGTAACGGCCGGGCTACTTCTCTCAACTTTCAAACTTTAAAATACAAATTTGTTTAATTTCAAGGAAACACCTTTTGTTTACATTACACATGCGCATGCTTACAAAACATTAATTATTCCGTGAATACAATGCATATTGTTACGGAACCTAATATAAACAGATCACGTATGCGTGATGAACACAAATTTTGTAATGGAGATAAAAAAAATCAGATTCTGTAACACTAGGCAGCGTGAAATGTCTAGGGGAATGAATAAAGAAGTCAGTGGTTTGTTTGTTTTTTTTTTTGTTTTTTTTTTTTTTTTGTTAACAAATAACTATAATTTATTCTTAAAACCACCCTAACAATACAATACACTAAATCAATACAATTATACAGTAAAACAGCGGTATAGCAACAAGTCAATACAATCACACAGAAAATAATGTGCACAGTACCTGGACCAACACCGTCACCACGATAAGTTCTTTAAATGTATACTCTCGGAGAATGACAGTCCAGTGGAAAGTTCTTGCAAAAACCCAGAAAGTAAACTAAAGTCCAAATGCATAAAATCCAGGAGAAAGTCTTTAAAAATCTATAATTGCCGCATTAGTCGGATAAGGTCCTAGAATCTGACACACGCTTCTGCGTCCGCTATAATCTTCTCTGTTCTCTGCCCTCCCGTTCACAGCCCCTTTATATACCTTCACACCTCAAGCCGAGAATTTTCCACTTCTCGAACAGTCTATAAGATCTTGGACAACACAGTAAGCACGCGTTTCAGGAATTCTTTAGAAAAACAGCGCTGTGTGTATCTCTACATACCAGGCTCATCACGTGACCTCGGCCAGGCGTGAAAACCCAAGGCTAAACATGACAACGAGAGTTCAACCAGTACGGATTAAAGACAGAATGTAATACGCGGCCAGACACGAGTGCCACAACAGGAGTTACGCCCGTGTCACATAATAAAAAGAGAACCTGTAACAATATATATTTTATCTGAAACAATAATTGTCCAACAGGCTTGAATGAACTACATTTACGCCTTCTATGCATTAAAAGGCCCGGTGCATTGTGGGCTGTAGATTTTAATTTCCACAATCCGTATCTGTATCAACTAAAGTCGAACTCTTGTGAGTCCAATTCTGCTTAGTGTCGCATATTCTGTCGGTCGTCAGCTATTAACGGCTTGATCAATGGTACACATGTAGTCCAGTCTGCACGTCACATTAATAAACGGGCAACACGTTTCACGACATTTGTGAAAAAGCCAAACTTTTCTCATCTATCCCATCGCAAAAAACGGTCAGATTTGTTTTATAATATATATATATATATATATATATATATATATATATGTGTGTGTGTGTGTGTGTGTGTGTGTGTGTGTGTTAAAACATCTAAACACGATTTTCGAATCCTCTCACCAGCAATCATGAATAATTTCTTGTTATACATTTCCAACCCGATTAATTTTAATAAAATAATATCACGATATCACATGCCAAGAAGTCCCTCCGGATAATTTTCAGTAAATTCCTCGAAACAGCAAATCTCAACTGCAAGGCATGCTCCAGGCTTAGAAATATCTCCAGCCACCATTAACTATAGGCAAACCCTTCGCCCTATAAATCCCCCTAAAGGCGGAGCCAAACCACGCCAGTCAAACAATATTATCATTTTAGGTCATAGATATATTATCTTGGCTGACTGTTGATTAAATGAACAAGACCTGATATACAGATATATCTTTATTTTAAAATATCACAAGCTCGCACATAGCGCATATGAATCATCTGAAGAAAATAAAATTCACAAAACATTTGGCACACATTTGGATTCATGTATACAAAGGATAAAGAAACATGAATAAAAAATAGAGAAAAAATAACAATTAAAGCAAAGTAAAAACATTTTATGTGCTGTCGTAATCGAGCAAAGGGTAGAACGAGAACTGAAGAAACAGTAGTCCTTTAAACAAGTTATTAATAAATGGTCTCTATATAATTTGTAGATTCTCACAAGAGATATCTATGCTCTCATCAACTAAAATTTTGCATAAGAAAAACAGAAAATATTAAACAATGAACTTCACATGGCATTCACTCTTAATAAATAAAAAGAGCTTCTAGCTTACAGGTTAATTACACAAGACACTCATTACGTCTATTTCTCTAGGAAAGGTAAGGTTCCTTGGCACTTCATTATCTTGAAAAATCAGGGCAGTGAGGACAAAGCAAAGTGAATTCGACACACAACCTTCCTCTCGTAATAACCGTATCAGCATGATCCACAACGTACTTAATTTAGATATAATGTGATGATACTTTTGCACTGTAACCTCGTTTACTCGCCATCCCTTTATCGGCCAAATTCGCCTACCGCAAAAACAATGCTAGGTCCCGATGTCTTTACTACTTATTTACCTCTACTGTCTGACAAATTTGATATCCGCCAATCGCTGAATGATATTTTACCAAAACACCGTTGATTATGCGCCAGTGTCCCTTCAGTGTATTCATGCAACCATGGTAACTGGGCCTTGTTTTAAAGAGCGCTTAGAACAATGGCGGCTCAGTGCGTATGACGGCTTCATTTTATATCCTGTCATTAGTGACTTATCTCAGAGATTGTTTTCGGTATTTATTGGACTACTTATATTACGTTCTCAAGGATTTTTTATATGCGATTTCCTCAAGAATAATGGTATATAATGAAACGAGCTATCCGGCAAAATTTAATATCGAAATGAAATAATCACTAAGATTGCATAGCTTATTAATTAAAGAGTCTATAAGTGCACCCTTAAAGCATTAGCTTGTTTGATCACGACACATAAATGGGTAAGAAAGCCTTTGTACGTTTCTGAATACCTACTGGTTATTATGAGTCAGCCAATTCTTTGATACATTTCATGAAGTCTTCAACATCCTTGTTTTCTTTGTCATTTATCAGCAACTTAGCGATAGTTTCTAAATTTTCCAAGGAAAGATAGTCGATTCCTTCGACTGGTTTGTTCTTTTTCTGAAGGCTGGCCAATAATTCTGATAAACTATTTCTTACATCAACGTTTCCGGTGAACGAGAGCTCATTTTCAATAACCGACACAAGTAAACCATTGAATTTTTCCATGTGGAGAAGTGTTCTGTATGGGATTTCAAGTTCATCGAGAAGTTCTTTCACAGACTTTGTCAGCCCGCAACCTCCAGTGTTGATCACCTCAATGTCTGATAGGGTGAAGGAGTTGGTCCTTGTCTGCATCTCCCTCAGGAGCTGATTGACCAAGATCTCATAAGTCTTGCCTTTAACAGTTAAAACCTTTCGTGCAAATAAAATCTGTCTTAAATGGGGTTGCGTAAATTGGTTTATTTTCTCCATTTCCTCCCCCCTAAGTCGCGTGCATGTAAGTTCGACGTAGGGATTTTCAACTTCTCCAGGGGAAGTTCGGCGGAAAAAATATATATTGTGCCACGTTTCCGGAGAGACAAATTCTGGCGCATGCGTGCTGATGATTATACTTACCGGTTTTTCCTGGACTGTTTTTACAAACAGGTGTTTCAATTTTTTCACCATGACAGGATGCATGCAACGATTTGGTTCATCAAAGAATATCGTTGTGTACTCTTTTGCATTGGTTATAACCGCGCATGACAGGAATGCTTCGTATATGCCCTCGGGTGACTTGAGCAAGTCGATAACGCTTCCCGTGTGTGTGTCATTAATGACAAGACGGTCTTCTTCGGGGTTTAAGTTGAATTCATACGCATCCGATCCAGTTACATTTTGAAAGTTTTGCTTCAAATTCTCTTCCAGTCCTTCGTGCCTGACTTGTCTGATTAGAGCCACGAGAGTTTCAGCTCGTCTTACAGAGTCTATGTAATTTTGGCCTTGGTCAGCTCGAGACATCTTAACACTTCTTGAACTGTCCATTGGTCCGATTCCTCTGTGTGGAAATATAAAGGAAACCAAGCCCTGGCTACCGAATAAGCAGGAATACATAGCTTTAGCAGTTTGAGCGTCTTGGTCATTTGTTGAGTTGTCAAGGATTGATTCCTTTATTTTAAAAGTAACTTCATCTGTCAAAACATGACCCACATGCTTCAGGTACCGCTTTGTAGAAGCGTCGTACTTGTTGTCGGCGTTGCGCTCGGTTATTTCAACTGCAGCCACAACTGATTCTTCTCTTTTACATTCGACCATTCTTACACGTGGCCCATTGTTTTCAATATAAATAATCCCCGCAGTGATTATGATGGTATCATCGGAAGGGTTTTGTAAGTTCAACCCTAGAAATCCTTCTATTATGGCAGTCTCCTCTTCATTCAGGGTTTTAAAGGATTTCAGACTCTTGAGTGTGGCTATATATTTGGTGACACACCCTGCTCGTTTGGACGGGTCAGGGATAAAGGTGTCAGAGTAGTTGATATCCGAGGACACACAGCGCCGGTAGAATTCAGCCACACTACTCTTCCCAGAGCCGTTATGACCTACGTGCACACCTAGGACCCCCCGCGGTTGGACGTTGACTCGTTCCCGCTTTATCTTGTAGGGAAGTTCAAAATTTCCACGAAATAATCCTAGGTTCTGGAATCTGGCGGCAGTCAACATTTTCTACAAAACATACAAACCATTTGTTTAAGTGGTCAGATATCAAACATCTTTATATCAATTAATAGGTTATCAGGTATGGAGTTTCCAATTATGCCATGCCCACAGGTCTACAATCCCTCCCTTTGTGCTTTGCGGGTATAAATACTATACAAATGTGTCAAATCTTAATTTGCATTTTATGTTTTCCTTTATACAGAATGCGAAAAGCGGACATAACAACATACTTGCAATAATTGCATGAACCTTTGACCGTTGTAGGCTTAATTTGACATTTTAACATCCTGTGTTACAGGGGTGTGTAGCTGTATCTGTTTACCAGGGTCACCTGCGAGATTTTTGTTTCCTCAAGAGGAATTTAGTGTCAAGCAAGTTTTGGCAATCGGCCTTAACCGTTGTACAACAATGTGACTTTAGGAACATTATCATTTATAATTATAAAGAGGTTTACATAATCTACTGAGATAAATAAGTCAAGAAATTTCATTTTACAAAAGATCTATTTTCTTCTTAAAGTTAACCTCTTTCAAGAAAAGACAATGTTACTATACCAGATTTATGCATTTTATAACTGCTTTCGGAATCTTTAATACTAAACTTCTTTTGCAAACAAACTTATTTAATGTCAACTTGTTGCCGCCCATCAACTGTATGTTGCTCCAGGGTTCAAACTGTATTTGAAAAATTATAATTCAGCAGGACCTTCTGTTGCGGGTTTCATAGGTCCACCAGAAAAGTGTATTTTTTTTGCCTCAAGCTGACCATAATTACAGAAAATGATACAAATATATCACGTTTACGCCAAGAGGCCTCGAGAAAATTAAAACTATGCAAAGTATTTCTTGAAATAACAGAAATTTTTATTTCGTCAAATCCATCTTACCTTCATTCCTAATCACTATCAACATACCCCATGTGTTAAAACATTGCCATCATATGATGACTGCGAATGAGTTAACTTCAGATATTTATGGTCAGAGACAGTTTCAATGGAAACACTGATGTCTTGAATCGAGTGTCTGTTTCATCATCATTCATAATTTTTGTGAGAATTCAAATCATCAGGAGTAAGTCATCCGAGTGTAATATAAGTTTTTAACATCGTTCATTATCGTATTGTTTTCATATTTAAAAAATGTTTTAATTACTTGATTTAATGAGTTAATGACAGAAAAAGATATGTACACCAAAGCGGCTGGTTTCTATACAAAGTACAGACCCAAGGAAAAACTAGATGTGTCGGAACGACACGAATGCCCCCGCCTGGGGCAAATTAGAAACATTTGTAAAATTTGAAAAAATTTTTAAGTTCAGGAGGTGTCGTATGGTCAAAAGTAGGTCAACAAGGGCAAAATGCAAACTCGATCTGTAACGGGTCATTATCAAGCAACACACCAAAAATCATGCCAGTATATGCAGGCATTGTGAAAAAAAGTCCATACATGTGCATTTTCCATAAAAATTTCTGTCTTTCATGAAATTTTCTATGTTTAGGAGCCGTAAAACAATGAAAAGTAGGTCAACCGGGACGAAACGCGAACTCGATCTGTAACTATCATTATCTGCCCACACATAAAAAATCAGGGTGGTATCTGCAGGCATTGAGGAAAAAAGTCAGTACACATGCATTTGTTATGAAAATTTCTATTTTTCATGAAACTTTCTATGTTCAGGAGCAGTCAAATGGTCAAAAGTAGGTCAACTGGGACAAAACACGAACTCGATCTGCAACTGGTCATTATCTGCCTACACACCAAAAATCAGGCCCGTATCTGCAGGCACTGCGAAAAAAAGTCCATACATGTGGACTTTTTTATGAAATTTTCTATGTTAGAGCACCGTCAAATGGTCAAAAGTAGGTCAACTAGGACAAAACGCGAACTCGATCTGTAACTGGTAAATATCTGCCAACACACCAAAAATCAGGCCAATATCTGCAGGCATTGCGAAAAAAAGTCCGTACATGTGTATTTGTCATGAAATTTCATATTTTTCATGAAATTTTCTATGTTCAGGAGGCGTAAAACGTTCAAAAGTAATTCAACCGGGACGAAACGCGAACTCGATCTGTAACTGGTCATTATCTGCCCACACAAAAAAAATCAGGCCAATATCTGCAGGCATTGCGAAAAAAAGTCCGTACATGTGTATTTGTCATGAAAATTTCTATTTTTCATGAAATTTTCTAAGTTTAGGAGCCGTAAAACAGTCAAAAGTAGGTCAACTGAGACAAAACACGAACTCGATCTGTAACTGGTCATTATCTGCCTACACACCAAAAATCAGGCCAATATCTGCAGGCATTGCGAAAAAAAGTCCGTACATGTGTATTTGTCATGAAATTTCTATTTTACATGAAATTTTCTAAGTTTAGGAGCCGTAAAACGGTCAAAAGTAGGTCAACCGGGACGAAACGCGAACTCGATCTGTAACTGGTCTATATCTGCCCACACACCAAAAATCAGGCCAATTTCTGCAGGCACTGCGAAAAAAAGTCCATACATGTGGACTTTTTTATGAAATTTTCTATGTTAGAGCACCGTCAAATGGTCAAAAGTAGGTCAACTAGGACAAACGCGAACTCGATCTGTAACTTGTCAATATCTGCCAACACACCAAAAATCAGGCCAATATCTGCAGGCATTGCGAAAAAAAGTCCGTACATGTGTATTTGTCATGAAATTTCATATTTTTCATGAAATTTTCTATGTTCAGGAGCCGTAAAACGGTCAAAAGTAGGTCAACCGGGACGAAACGCGAACTCGATCTGTAAGTGGTCATTATCTGCCCACACAAAAAAAATCAGGCCAATATCTGCAGGCATTGCGAAAAAAAGTCCGTACATGTGTATTTGTCATGAAAATTTCTATTTTTCATGAAATTTTCTAAGTTTACGAGCCGTAAAACAGTCAAAAGTAGGTCAACTGAGACAAAACACGAACTCGATCTGTAACTGGTCATTATCTGCCTACACACCAAAAATCAGGCCAATATCTGCAGGCATTGCGAAAAAAAAGTCCGTACATGTGTATTTGTCATGAAATTTCTATTTTACATGAAATTTTCTAAGTTTAGGAGCCGTAAAACGGTCAAAAGTAGGTCAACCGGGACGAAACGCGAACTCGATCTGTAACTGGTCTATATCTGCCCACACACCAAAAATCAGGCCAATTTCTGCAAGCATTGCGAAAAAAAGTCCGTACAACTGTTTGATTTCGGAATGACGGAAGTACGGAAGGACGGAATGACGGACATGGGTAAAACTATATGCCCCGGCCACTTTGTGGCGGGGGCATAAAAAAACACACGGGCGGTTGTCATGTGTTCCCCTTAAAATTTTAACTCTGTGCTTATGTAATTTAGTACAATTGCTGTAATAATTATAAATTATGGTGTTGCCTATTTATTGATTTTTCAATATGAGTTATCTTCATTTGGAGGTTTAAGTATCGTTTAAATAGTTCACAATGTCTTGATTGCTGCTCATTTCTCTTTAAATCGCTGTTCTAGTTTTTTTTTTTTTGATCATGTGTTTTATACAGTGGCGTATCTAGTAAGGCGGGAGGGGAGGTCCGCCCCGGGCGGCATATTTTGCGGGCGGCATTTCTGTGAATCAGTATGGAGTTCTTAAAAAAAATACAATTTTATAGGTACAAATTTGATTTTTTTACAGATCAGTGGGAAAATCTAAATATTTCATGTATTTTACTCTTTTCGCCATTTCAATTATTTCAGGAATTATATACTGAACCAATCAGATGATTCAAGAATTAACTGTTTCTATATAGACAAGCTAAAAACACAGTTATTATTATTTTTTTTATCAGATCAGGGATCTAGCAATACCAGAACGCCATCGGGAATCGTACCATGCAGTCATGTAAAGGCATCCATTTTAGAGTTGTCTACGTTTACGGAAATCATGAGGGGGCACTGCACTCGGAGAGACGGCCACGGGAACATTGCGCCCTGATCAGAGCTAGGGCGGTCTCTCTTATACATTGTACGGAAAATGCAATGACGAATTGTGTCGCTCTTTCCTTTGAATGTATAAAGGATCCCTAATCCTGAATTAACCGGAATACCATGATTTAAAAGGTCGAAAACACCCTAAAATGTTCTTTCCGGTGATTTCCAATATTCTTGCAACAGTCTTGTTAAAATACAAACGTTTACACTATCCTATAGAGTACTAGTTATATTTCTGTTGTTTCTTTTGATTTACCACTGATTATAAAATTCAATGTTAATATGACCTGATCTTTTCTGTAAGGGATAAATAACAATCTTTCACCTAGAACTATTAAGGAGTTATTTTATTTTTAAGATGACAGATGTTATCAAATATTAAAAAAAATAAATCATAATGGGATGAATCCCCTCTGGCCGCAATGCCACATGTTCAAAATACGCATCAAGTATCAGTGTTACCTCTTCGAGTTCAAAAGCTTTTAGAGTTCAATGTATTTTTACAGCGTAGAAACATAATATAACCAGTTTTTGGGCCTAGGTAGCGCCCATACAGGTCTCAAAGACGAGAGGCCCGGAGTTGAAATCTCAACCGAGGAATATTACCTCAAATACAACAGACCCAGTAAAAGCAGGAATGTTCGAGCTAATATTCGGTTGGAATTTGATTCAGAATGTCTTTAATTTTAATATTCAATAAAAAAATCATTAAAATTGGACAAATGAGTCATATTTTATTCCCAAAAGCTTGATCTCGCAGAGGTCAATGGCGGCCATCTTGAAAACAGCCGCCATCTTGAAATTTTTGTTGGCTTACTTTAAAAAAAAGAGAGATAGGCCCTAGGGATTACATTTACCAAATGTTGTACTTGAATCACGAAGTGATGTAGTCTGCACTTATCTGCCTGACTATATATCAATAGGCGGGCCACATGAAACATAAAGCATTATACATCTTATTCTCAATCAGCTTTTTTTCTACACATATTACAATTAATATTGATCGTTCACGCCGCGAGTGAAGCACCTTGCCATACATCACGATAATTAATAGTAGCTGCTTATTCAAGACTCTTAGCATGCACTATAAGTAAAAACAACTCGTTTATTCAAGACCATGTTATTGCATGTGTAATCTAGCTACGCTGGTGTATAGATGCTGATCCCTAAATAGGCCTATATCCAGATATACCATACTTCGGAATATTTCAAATTAAAGTGAGCATACTTGATAAGGTAAACAGAGTCTGGATTACTGGTAAATGTTTCATTGTTGCGACTGAACTGCAAATACGGATCTGTACCAGGTGTAAGCACCTATCTTACCTGTCGTGTATTGCTCTTGGTTCAGTGACGTCAGCACGCGTTCCCGACTCTATGTTTTCTGATGCTTATAATTTTATCAATGTTGGTGTCGTGGCGCTCATTGTGCACTCAGAATTGTGACTAATCCACTGTTTAATGATTCACTTAGTATTTATACAATCTGTAGAGACCTCTGTCGAAAGTTTTTCCTGGCACAGACCTGACATTCTTGGAGAAAGCCTAGCGCTGCATGCATGGAACGTCTATGTTGCTGGCCGGTTCTATCTAGTTCTGCTACTAGCCTTATATGCAATCTCTCGGCCAATAAATCTGTGTTGCTGGCTGGCTGGCCCCATGTCTGATATCGTGCATTGTTCTCATGCTAGCCAGTCCGTGAATAGCTGTTTATAATCACAGATAGACGAGAAGGTTCCCTAACACTCGTAACGTTTCTTCGGCAGACATGTTTTTACGTGTAACGACGTCAGTCATGCAAAATCGATCAATTTTCTCGACTCCCTCTATGAATGAATCTATTTTCTGTCCCATTTATATTTATAATCTACCGAATCAATACATACCGAGAGATAAAAAAACGTGACCATGCAATATGAATCGACATATGAATCTAGCTCCATTATACCTAACGAGGAACCTCAAATAGGAACTTGCTGTTTGTGGTTTGTCAATAAGCTGTTATTGCAACTAGCTTTTTGTGGTTTATTGGTGACTTAATCTCCCGGGTTCATGGTAATCAACATAGGTCGCGTGCCTGTACTTCACACCAATCTCTCTCTCTCTCTCTCTCTCTCTCTCTCTCTCTCATATATATATATACACACTCTCTTTCATGTAAATATATATATATATATATATATATTTATATATATTTATATACTGAATAAATAAAACATATATAATTATATATTACATATATTATACTATTATACCAATAATAAGAGTCAAGTTTAAATCTGAATATTGAACCAAATAATGAGTATATATATTTATTATTTGTATGTATGTATATATGTATGTATCGGGTAAAAATTGAAATATATATTATATATTATAATTATATGTAACATAAATTATACATAAAATAAAAACTTATGTTTCGAGCTAAATATTGAGACAAATAATGTGTAGAATTATGTTTTATATGTATTTTGGTATCGGGTGAAAATAGAAAGAGGGCCGAACTTGAATTCAAGCCCGAAACTTGTGATACAAAAATCAGATGTTCTACATATCTTTATTGGTTTCATATTCGCCTGAAAAATTGGTCTGAAACACTTAAAAAAGATTGCGGCGGCTGAAAAAAGGGGGGTGGGTGGGTGTGGATGTCCGGACCCCCTGGACCCTCCCCCTGGATCCGCTTCTGATTTCACAATATGAAACACCTGCATACAGGTAAACTGTATGCATGTATATATACACAGCATATGCATGTATAACAATTGTTATGCTAATTAATTGTATCAAATAATATGTGCAAAAAAATAAAAGATGTGCGTTAATGGTAGAGAGTTAGAAAGATATAATATCATTTATATATCAATCGTTAACATATACGATGATGGGGCCTCTATTTCAAGGTTCAATTTCGGATTATTCCCTCTTCCGCGAATACCAAAAACAAAAAGGCAACCACAGTATATATAAGGACTAGGCCTTACCACTGCCTTCACTGGGTTCAGATAGACCTGCAACAGGCCGAGAATAATTTTTTTTTTCATTTATATATCACGTCTATTAATGTTCAGTGATCATTTTATAATTCATGTATTGGCTCCTTCTGCGGGGTGCAAATAGTTCACTCTCTTTCTCCAGGGAGCCCCACTATCACTAAGGGGTAACCTTGGACAACCTGAGAATCCTCATGTGGTGGTGATTGTATATTACTGGAACTGGTCATGGCAGCAACAGGGCAGCTGGACATAGGGTCAACAGAGTAACAGAATAGGCGTTGCTTTTACTTGGGGTATATTTATGTTAAATCAGAAACAGACGAAGTTATAGGGACCTACGCAGGTCAATGGTTCAGAGCACGTACATCTCTCAAAGCCCAGAGATCGTGAGTTCGAATCTCAGCCGAGGAGCGGTGAGATTTTTCAAGGTCTGAACCTACCAAGGGTGAGCGCTCTGCAGGCTTAATGGGAAGTATGTGCCCAACAGTCGTGTTCCACTCGAGATGACATGCACCCGGGACCCGCAGGTGCGGTACACGGAGCCTGATTTACGCCATGATAATCATGTGTCTCCACCTTGTTACGAAGCCCGAAACCAACGGGAAATGAATTCTGCAGCTGTTCATGGTACCTGGTTTAGCAATCATTAAAATGTATTGGCGGTAACCTCAACCAAATAAATAAAAAAAGAGGACTGTCCCTCCTATGCACATGTCATCCACATCTAGGCCACGCTGTATGATAGTTTTGATGTTCTTTTATAAGTGTATAACATGTTTTAGGGTTGTTTCCACCCATTCCAGATACAGAGAGCGTTTTCAATGGAGCTAATGGAAAATACCTATAATTGGAAGCTTAAATGTGATTCGGTTATTGGTGGATGATTTCACAGCAAGACCATTTGTATTCTGGTGATATATTATTCAGATATTTCATCGCATTTTATACAGGCATATTGCAAAATATATTTTATTTTTTTTAAATAACCACACACTCACCCCATATACCTCCTCCGGCATTATAACAAATTTGGACGATTGCTTAACAAGCGTTAGAAATATGTACAAGGCGGTGAAAATGTATGTCAGATCCAATCACCCCCCCCCCCCCCCCCCCCCCAGCCCATCCACTCAAGTTGAATCACAGGTCAGTTACAACAGCCAGAAGGAAGGCGGCACCTAACATCATTGTATTACTCAGAGGTAAAGAATCATTCACTGCAAACAAACCATATTATTCATGCAGCTCCAGATGGAACTCATCTAAATCAATGTAAATTTGATGACAGACCACTCAACCAACCAACTACTAAACTTGCTCGACAGGTGTCTCTGGCGGCGCCCATCTCGAAATTATGCAGTTGAATACCTGCGGTCGGGATTATATATATATATATATATATGAATAATTACGAAAAGAGGAACGCATATACACTGAGCCAATGTATAGGTCCCGGCATATGCTTTTCATGCGGCCATCATATATATATATATATATTTATATTTATTCATATAAACTAATACTAAAAGGGGAACATATTTTCACATCTGAGTAAAGTTAAATAGCAAAACGTTAAATTTCAACTAATGTTGAACCGTTAAAGGATGAAAATGTGATTATATTAATCTAGAAAATTTTAATGGTTATAGTCAAGTCAATATTGTAATTTTTACATGTCCATTTCAATTAAATACAGGTATTTTTGAGATATGTTTAAAATACTTCTCGAAGTTTACTCTCAGGAGGGGGCATATGTCGCTGAAAATATTCTAATAGGCTCTTAATGTTAATGACATCGCTCTGAATATTACCGTATGACCACTGCCAGTTTAATTTATATCGGTACCTTTAACCGTGTGTGATGGACGAAAAATGACTTTTAATAAAAATGAAAGACTTAGCCGAAAATCATCTAGTTAAGTGCCCTAACTGGCGGAGAAAGTTTTCCAGAAGAGAAGTTACTTTGAAAACAACATTTCCTCTGGAGTACCCAAACTTATTGCCCCCCCCCCCCCCCCGGGACTTGTTCTGGATAAAAATGATTGCATGGAATAATGAATTTTTTATTTTGTAATCTTATGATTAATTGTGGTTGCATTTATGTATCATGCTGGGTATGATAAATCAAGTATTATCATTTTCTTATCTTATCTTATCTTATCGTTATATGTGTCATAACAAGACCTGCATTTGGGACTTCTAGCATCTGTCATAAACTAGCAAGCACAATAGCCTCTGGCGGAGATTCATAGAACTAACAATGACGTTAAACGTTGATTGGCGCTAGCTATTAGTCTGAAATCCTTCGCCCCTGACCCGGTCAAAGTTGAAGGTCGTTGGTCATAAACATCGATCAGAGACGCCACGCAGGTCTGGTTGATCTGGTTGTCAGTCATGCACTGGTGAAGACTACTGTGCAAACTATCCGTGTCGTTTCTTACACAAGAAGTCACGCCTGAGGCTGTTGCCGTTACAGTAGCACAGTACATGCTCTCTTGTTTAACCAGAGCTGTGAGTCGAAGAAAATTTCGCAATGGCAGACAAGAGTCCGGAAAAAGAAGAAAAGAATTTGACGGACATTTCCGGCAGCGAGGGGGCCGAGGGTGAAAGGGTTGAGGAAAAACAAAATCCCCCCAGCCAGTCCCAGACGGGGGCGGGGGATACTGCAGACGACATCAAAGTCAAATCAGGTACAATTTGGAAGGTTGTCATGTCGATATTTGCGCAAATACGTAGAATTTGTGTCCACATTCTGGCTTGCCCCACATTAAATACGATCCAGGGTACCCGAAGTAATCCATGTGTATAACACCACTTACATTCAAACACACAAGTTCACCAGTGTTAGTGACAGTCTCAGCGAGTCTGAATTGAATATTGGAGTTAACACAATATATTTGCCCCATTGTCTGTCATTATTTCTGTTGTTTATAACTTGCCGTTCTTTGTATATCCAGTTTCAATAACTGAAAAAAATCCATGTCCAAACATGCTAGGCACGGGGTTGTCTCTTGATTAAACTAACTGTGTGTTTGGCTTGTGTAAATAACTTGTTTGATCGGTGTTTCAGATGTGCTGCTACTGACTACAGATACAAATAACCCCAGACATTTCGTGTCCAGTGCCCCTAAACCTGCCAAAAGTTATAGATGAACCATAGATAAATCCCATAAATGATTGGAATATTGCCATTATATTAACAGATTAATATTTTTATTTATTATTTTTTAAATATATAAATAATACCTTTGTATCCACTCACTCCAGATCTGATCTTATTTAACAGTTACTGACACATTTATGGGTATTTTAAGTAAGTATGTTGACATTTGATTTAAAAACTTCTGGTGGTATGCAATTTGACTCCCTTTTTAAAGTGAGTATTTGTTTGTGTAAAAAAATGAAAAATGAAAACCATTTTATAAATTGGAAAGGTACACACAGGTATATAATTTAGTTTTACACCCACCCCTTCTCCATTCCCGATTTGGGCTTCATATTTTATTTGATTTCTCTTGCTCGGACTTTAAATTTAAATGTAAGAGAGAACATCACCATCATCATGTGATATTAAAAATAATATGGATTTAAGGATATTTTGTTAAATATTTAAACCTTGTGAGTGACATGATGTCTTTATCAGCCTGCAGATCTAAGTAATAGTTTAAGGGGAGATCAGGTAAGTACAAGGGGGGGGGGGGGTCATTTATTCAGGAATGTTAAAGTTGGTTGGTGTAATGGGTAAAATTTCTAAAAAAAATACTGAAAAATATATGGATAATGCTTTAATATGCTTGCTTTGGATGGCAATTTTTTAGAATTATTCCACATTTATGGGAAAGAATGCAGTAACCATCCCTCTCGGACACAGGTACACACATACTATTCAAAATGCCACCCAAAGCAACTACCCTTTGCATAATGAATCTTTTCCTAAGTCTCAGGGGGCAATTTCCATTTGCAGTGTGGGGGGTCTCTAAATGGGGAATTAACCCCCCCCCCCCCCATGCTCCCCCCCCCCCACACACACACACACATGCAGGCCCTTGTAACAGGGTTAACCATATAGAAAGCCCCTCTCATGTCCTCAGTATGATGTAATATTTAGTAAATATAGTGTAATAATAATAGTTTTAAGTGGTGGCTCCAGGGTTTTTGTACTATCTGAGGGGGTTAGGTGTGGGAAGGGTGTCACCTTCCTGCAATGTGGCAATTTTTTTTATTTTTATAAAAATTTAAACAGTTTCATAAAAAATAAATTTATAATTAATAAGAAGAATAGCCTACAAGGAATATGGTAGATATTTTCAATGCATATTTAATGAGGTCAGAGGTCACCACACTTTGGTGGCACCACGTTACCAAAAATTGTTGTATTTTCATATATAACTCATGATGAGTATTTACCAATGTTCCAATACATTTTCTGACCTTAATAACATACTAGGCATATTCCATCATATTAAATGAGGTCAGACATCACAAAATATACAACGGGCGTATTGTGCACCATTTGCAGTGCTCTTGTGTAATTTTAGCAGAGTATGAAATTTGGTCTTTTGAATCATTTTATATTAGGCAAAAAAAATAAGATGTATGGTTCTCCGGCACCATCCATGTCAAGTTTAAACACCCCCCCCCCCCCCCCCCCCCTTCCCCGCATCAAAAATTTTGATTTTTTTCTTTCAAGAAGATAAATAATACAATTTATGTAGTGCCTACCTGTTTTGCAAAAAAAAAATGTATTTTCATGCCTTTTCCTGATCATATTTCATATTGCATTTTTATCTAAACATACAAAAAAAGGTCAAAAATAAAAATACTGCCCGCCTGTCCGATTTCTGGAAAAAGTGCCAAAGAAATTACCTTTCTTTTTTTGGCCTTATAAGTTATATTGATCAGTATTTAATTGATCAGTGAAACAGTTCATTGATATTTGAGGAACTTTGTGACACTTTGAGACATTTTCATTAACAACTCATATTTTGTACTCCTTGCAGTTAGCTTTTTTATTTAATGACAAAATTACATTCATTTTTAACAAAATATTTGGGGGAGGCTATAAAATGGTATGTTTCCCTGGTTAAGAAAATTGTTGAAAATGTCACCCCTGTCCCCACCAAATTGCGCCCATGCTAAGTTTACCGTACACTGGACTGATTTTAAGAATAAACTCTCAGGTTCATCCATATATATTTTACAAGTGGAAAGTGATATATGTTCTTTTGATGAAGATAAACCGTTACACCTGTGTTTATTTAAACATATTTGACAGAGTTTGTTTTCACTTTTCAGTCAATGGACCTATCCACCACAGCCCTTGTGCTCAATACCTTTGTCCTAGTTATACTAATGAGCCCTAAAACACTCCCACACTGAAAGCTTTCCATGTCTGTGGTTGCAAGAGCAGTTTACAAGACAATAGTGATGTCACAAAGTTTGGTCACATATGACCTCCCATTGACTGATGTCATCAGCTGGATTTTCTATTTCTCTGTTCTCCAGTTATGTCTATACCTCAGTCACTGTATTTTGCCATATTTTGGATTCTTTGTCTCATTCAAATACAGTGCAAGGTCAGAGTGTAAGCTCATGCCAACTTTTGCCTATAATTTTTTTATTCTGTCTAAAAAAGAATCCTGAAAAACCATGGACATGGATACCGATACAGACTGCACATATTCTGTTTGGGAGACTCACCCATGCCCGTGTCAAACTGTAACAGGTCTTTTTCTCTGAGTATCTTAAATATTTGGGGCTGCCATTTAATGCACACACACTGGGATCTCATGTCAAATTTAAGGGTGTACAGCTAGTCTTGACAAATAAAAAGATTTGAGTGCAAAAATTTTGTGAAAAACATTCAAAGACTAAAAGACAAACAGACACCGCGATAAGCCCATAGTCATCAGCTTGGCAAGGTGGCAACATGGCCTCCGTACAGGAGGGATCAGTGGGTTGCAAAGGGGTCACATGATCATCCCCCTGCTATTAGGAGAATAAAATATGTACATAATGTATATTTAAAATAAAATATATATCCGTTAATATATAGGATGACAGGCTTTGGTTCCTTTTCTCCATTTCTGATTTAACTTTTAATTATTTCATATATATATATATATATATATATATATATATAAATATAAGCCTGGTATAGGAAACCCATACTAAAAATGTAATTCTTTAGTATTAAAAACCTTATACTTTGTTGCATTATGTTTGAAATGGGTCATACACACAAGGTAATATGACACCAGTGATCCAATTATGTCACTATTAATAACAAGCAGTCCCTTTGGAATGTGGCCTTCTACCTATCAGGACCGCTGTCATGCATAGTTTATGGTTGATTTTAACCACATTTGACAGGTGAATGGTCAGTTTTGGGTGGCCGCCTTATTTTTAGCTCAGCTGACTTCCAGTCATGCTGTGCTATAGCAATGGGTCTTTGTCTTCCTTCTGTCTGTCTGGCCGGCTGGCTGTTAACAGGGCACAAATCATTACCATAAGGGCTAGGATCATGCAGTCTTAGAGGTTCTGTTCTAGAAAGATCTCCGTGCAAACCTGAAATTAGGTCACTGTGACCTATATTCTTTGGGGTTTGGGCTGTATTTGCAGCCCCCAGAATTTATAGCCAAAATTTTCATCCAAAACCTTCCATCTTTCACATACAGCTCACCTACCAACAGGGGAAGAACCATAATTATTTTGAGGTCACAGATCAAAGGTCAAGATCACAGGACCCACTTCTTTGAAATGCTTGTGCATTTTTTAGCCAAACCTTTCATCCCAATCCTTTGATCTTCCACATATGGCTCACCTACCAAGTAGGAGAAGAATCCTTTTGATAGCTTTTGAGATCACAAGGTCAAGACTGCATGTATTAAATGGCATTAGTACAAGCGCTGTCATTATATCATTTGGGTTGGGCTTTCGATTGGCATGGCTTGGTCTCCACTGCTGGGATTGGTGGAGGGAATGCATGCTGCTTCTGCCTTTGTGGTTTGCGGGTGCTGTGGCTTTCCTCAGGAACACAGATGCGAGTAAAATGGCAGTGGTGTCTTGGCTGTCGCTGGCTCCGGTTGGTTGGCATCACTTCTATTGGCTCATCAAAATTAAGCTTAAGGAGCACACAGGGTTGTAGTCTTGATTGCAACAACCTGTAGCTGCTCCACAAAGCAAAAAACATCTTCAGTAAGTCAGGTCAAAGGTCATGGTCACAGCATCCACTTCTTTAAAAAAAGGTTGTGGACACATTCCAGCTAAACTTTTTCATTCCAAACCTTTTAACACTGTCATTTCGCTTCTCTGCCAACAGGGGAAAAGACCTGTTAATTTTGAGGTCAAAGGTCAAGTTCACAGCACCCACTTCTTGCGTGGAGTCACTGTAAGGTAAACATTGCAATCTATACCTTCCATCCGTCATATATGGCTTACCTACCAATAGGGGATGAACCTTATTGATGTTGAGTTCAAAAGGTCAGAGGTTAAGGTCACAATACTTAATTGTTCTAAATGCTTGTGAACATATTTCAAGCTAAACTGTTCATCCCAAACCTTCAGTCTTTCACATATGCTTCAATTATGCATCACTCAATTTGATTCAAATTTCATATTTATGGGTCTTTTTGCTTGAAGAAATAACTGATTGATTTTGGGGTCAGCTGGTCAGGAGGTTAAAGGTTACAGTTCAAAGTTATCCTCACATTGTTTGCCAAGAGTTTACTCCAGTGTTAAGTGGTTAGTAGTTACCCATCACTGTAGAAAGAATCCGATTGATATGTGGGTAAAAGGCCAAGGTCATAGGTCAGGGATGTTCACAGTATCAACTTTCTTTCTAGACCATCTCTATTTTTCTTGTATATATAACCATTGCACTCCCAACTGGTAAATCTTACTGTGTGGCCCTAATTGTGAGTGACACTTGTGATATATGACTCCTTTTTATATCAGCCCATTAAGTGATAAGAAGATCATTATTGCATAACAAAAACACTCTGTTGCTGGAATTCTTCTGCCAGGGATGAAGACTGTGAGAGTATAGTATCAAGGTTAAACTGCTGATTTATAAGATGATGGGAACATTTTGCAGTTTATTTCATGGAATCATAGATATAAGCTTAGTTTCCTTAGGAAACTTTCCTAGATATCTTAATATTATCATATAAATCATCAGATATACCAGCAAGTGTTTGTTCTGATAATATGTGGGTCTGTACCTGGATTAAGGTTGGCTTTATTTGATTACAAGACTCTTAGTGATGCTTTCTGCATTTCTTTTCTTTCAGGTTTTGCAGTTTACCTACCCTGCTGACCCCCTGAAAAGAAAGGTGATAATTAAACAATATTGGACTTGCACTTTTCCATAAATTTGTATGTCCATAAATCTGATATGAGAGCTCTTCAGCCACGATCATGCCTTTTGAATTGTTTTGGATGTTCATTACTGTAACATTTTGTGGAGTAACTGGCACAAGTTTGGTCTCCTATTAATGCATGTGTGATATCAAATGTCATACTTGTCAGAAACCCATTGTGTATGCCAGGTAGTCACCTTAGAAATCCTTTGTCAGTGTAGTTTCTGTAATTAGCTCAGCTGACTATAAGTCATCTGAGCTATAGCCGTGGTCCATTGTTTGCGTCCGTCCGTCTGTCTGTCCGGATGTCCGGATGTCCGTCCGTTAGACTGGCACGTTTCGACACCATTGGACATACGAATCTGATATTTGCCATACAGTTAGATGTCCCCAAAATCTCCTACCATGCCGAAAATTTGGTCAGTAAGACTTCGTTCCTTCGAGATATTAAAGAAAAACCTCAATTTTTTATTAGAAATCTATTTTTACACTTCAGGACTGCCTAATATCAAAACCACTCATCTGGTTTTCTTCATATTTACCATAATTATTCCTCTATATAGTTCCTATGTACATGCCAGAAATTAAGTCAGTATTATTTAATTTAAAAAAGTTATGGGCCCAAACATAATGGACTTTGTAAAAAAATCAAGAAAGATATTTGGTCACTTAAGACCAAAAGTGTTAAAGGTAGGGACTTTTTTTCAGTAAAACAACTTTAATTGATCAAAATTTAATTGTATACCAAAAATTAGATTAAAATCTGTTAAAATTTTTTAAATATTTGCAAAAATATAAAATTGGTACCTTAAATTTTGCCCAAGTTTGACCATGGCACGTTTTTTCTTGTAAGTACTGTGGATTTAATTTTCACAGCATGTTTTTGTTAGCATTTTGTCTGTTAACACCAAAAATTCGAAACCAGTTGATCAAAAACTGTAGATTTTATTCAAGTTTTCAAGCACCATGTCACATCAAGTTTACATCAAGATAGTGTTATGCAGTTTGCTAGAGCTCATCTCCCCAGCTTCAGCTTTAAGTTCCTTAAATCTAGCATACAGTTAGATGTCTCCAAAATCCCCTACCATGCCAAGAATTTGATCACTAGGACTTAATTCCTTCGAAATATTAATGAAAAACTTCATTTTTCCATTAAAAACCCATTGTTACACTGTAAGACTGCCTAATATCAAAACCACTGATCTGACTTTGATCATATGTAATATACATATTTTTCTATACATTCACTATGCACATGCCAGAAATGATGTCAGTATTGTGTAATTGTTCTAAGTTATGGGCTAAAACATAATGCACTTTTTAAAAAATCAAGAAATATATTTACTCCCTTAACAAGAGGATTGCTGAAGCCAGAGATTTTTTGTCAGGGATGTAACATTTTTAATCAAGATTCAATTGAATACCAAAAATTTTTCAAATTTTATAAGTTATTAGTATAAATATAAAATTAGTACCTTAAATTTTGCCCAACTTTGACCATGGCACGTTTGTTTCCTGAGAGCACTGTTGATATAATTTTCATATCATGCACACATAAGGATTTCATCTTTGTAGTTTAGAAAGCTGAAAGAAATTGGTCAAATATTGTAGCTTTTATTAATGTTTTTATGAGACCATGTCAGACCCAGGCTTAATCCAGCCCCTCTTCAGTCACCTGTATGTTGACCTTGTTGACCTTTCATCAGATTACGCATGCTCGAGCGAAGCATACACTGGGGCAGCCAGGCAGCTAATGCCCAGCCACAGTTGATCCAGGTCAAGCCAAAAGAAGTATACGCTCATCGAGCAGCTACAGGTTGCTGCGGTCATGACCTCAGCCCTGTGCGCTCCTTAAGCATGTTCTCTGAGCCAACAGTCGCAGTGCCACGCCCAGCCAAGCAAGGAGCCGTAGAGGGCGCCATCTTCTCTCCTGGGTTGAAGTCCTTGTTAGAAAGCATCCACAGCCACAAAGCCCGAAGCAACTCTCATTCCCTCCACTGATCCCAGCAGCGGAGACCAAGCCATGCCATTCGAGAACCGAACTCGATCCTTGCAAAAGACCTTACTTTGAGATGCAAAGCCCTTTTACTTGCGATTTCGGTCATTTGGACCGTTTAACCAGTTTCCCAGTTATGCAAGTTTACAAGTTTTTTCGTCATCGGCAAGTTGATCCAGGTGTCCAACCCAACTCATCTAGTAGTTGTTTTGAAAAACAACATAACAATAAACAATAAATTAATAATTTTGTATTGGTTTTTTATAACAAATTAAAGAAAAAATTAATAGAAAAGGAATTTGTTAGTTGATGAGTAACAGAAAATTAACTTGTCGTTACTGATGATGTAAGAATCTTGTATGGATGGATAGAATGTCAATATCAATGTTATTCCAAATAATACCATGCAGTCACCTATGGTATTTTTCAGTAAAATTTTCATGATAAAAAAAAAATCATAATATTCATTGATAATCATTAGGGATCATATGAAGGAAATAAATGATAGACAAAGATGCAGTTGATAATATTAATCTAGATTCCTACTGTGTCTAGTGTGTAGATTGATGTGAAAGTAGTCCAAAGTGAATATATTACATTTATTTTTTTTTAATATAAATAAAAGCCATAAAACCAGGTACTTATGATCATTATTTAAATTTGTGAATTTTGTATATTCTGGATTCTCAACATCTTTGTTTGGCTAAAACTGTATAAATACTAGACATGGTGCGAATGCTTTGCAAATGTATTTGAATAGGAATATGTACTGCATTAAAAAATTTTATTGCATAAGAATGGGAATTCAGGTAAAAATGAAAGTATTTCAATACCAGTGCAGATACTTTCAAAATGTATTCATGAATGCATTCATGAATATATTCTATAATATTATTTCAATAATCATTTCAGTTATATTTTATTTAAAAAATCATATAATTTTCTTATTATTTTTGTTAATAAAAATTATATTTGCACAATATTTGTTATAAAATTTTAATAAATAGTTACTCTTTTATTATATGTGCTGCTTATAAGTTATATGGCCAAGTCAAAATCTGTGTGACAATAGCACTCCATTTGTTAATAAAATAAATGAAATCAATCCTCTTCCCTGTCTTCAAAGATACTATCAAAATCATACATAAGCTAAACACCAACAACTCATAATAAAGCTTATATTTATTACCACACAAAACAAGCATGTGCCTCTTTCCCAAATCATATTTTTTTTCATATATAACAGTGAGTGCCGTGACCCATGGGTCCCTTGTTTTTTGTAATGTTTGGTCCCTTTTGGAGAATGTTGTCTGATTTGAGATCTGTCAGAAATCTAATATGGCCACCAGGTACCAATCTTTAAATTCCTTTTGAACATATTATCTCAAAGACTGTTAAAGTGAATGCAAATGCAGTGGGACATACTGTGGTTGGCTTTGAATTTACGGAGCTCAAATTTTGCGATCAGGCAATTTTTCATAATTTCACGGGGTTTAATTTTTGTGATGGGGCATATAGTAATAATTTGATATAAACGACAAAATAGTTATCAATTCTCTATTACACAAAGTTATTAGTATCTGCTTATCGCCTCATTAACCATGCTCACGGCCCATGACTGTTTTTGGTTAGCTAATTAACAGGGGTTTCCTGGCTCGGGTCAGAGGTAATTACCAGAAGGCCCTCCCAACAGTTCACCTGTCAGTGCAGGTGTGATAAATAATAATGCTTTTGTCAAGAAACAGTGTCAGTCATCACAGGAAAACTGGCCCCGTCTGTTTAAACAAGCTCCCTATGTTGAGGGTATTTTTTCTTGGAATGAGTACAAATTGATGCTTATGTTTTGCTTTAATTACAATGACCGTCACTGCCGGGACCTGGTGATGCTGCTTAAAAGGGGCACTGATTTCATAGCTTGGCCATTACATATCAATATAATAGGGCCCTACACATTTCCTTGATCATATCAAGTTCGGATTTTCCCATGACAGCAAGGGTTTAAATCTGCGTGGTTTTAATTTCACGGTTTTGCCCATACCGCAAATATAGCGAATTTTAAACCACCACAAATATTAAGCCAACCACAGTATATGAATGTAATCTTGCAAAGCATTATGTCAAAGATTTCTTAATAAATATGACCATCATTTGTGAAAGTACAGTACAGTTGGCTTTAATGAATTAAAAATCATACAGAAACAATTGTTTCTCAATAATTGTATTGCCAGACAAAGTCAGAATACTATGGTTTCACGACAGTCCCACTGCCACTGCCGCCGCAGAAAGATCTTTAGAGCGGGATAACTCAAAAAATATTTCACTGATCTTTTTCAAACTTGAAATTTGTTTAGATATAGGTAAGAGGACAAAGCCTATTTAAAATGGGGTCATGACCTTTGCTAAGAGAGTGACCTTGACCTTGAATAAGTCCATTTTTGCTGAAAATAACACAAATTCTTAAATATCTCAAGAAAGCTTGCATGGACTGGTCCAAAAATCAAGGTGACCGAAGATCTTGTATGGCCTTGTGATATACCGGAGCTTGGTGGAGCCGTCTATATCCTTTTACTTGTTTTTACGCCTTTTATTACCCCCATAAGTGTCACTTGACAGTACTATGAGCATTATTAGCTCAGCTGACTGTAAGTCAACTGAGGTATAGGAATGGCACTTTGTCCGTCCAGGCTTCTGGCCATTCGTTAGCAGGGTACAAATAGTAACTGCTGGACCTAGAAATTTCTAAGTGAATATCCTAGGAGGTCAATAAAAAATCTCCTTGGAAACCTGAAATTAGGTCACTGCGACCTATATCCTCCAAGCTATGGGGCTTGAAATTACCCCCCAGAATAATCAAAAATGTTATACAAAACCTCCAATATCTTGATAATTAATGCATTGATTGTCATGAATCTTGCCTTGAATATTGACCATGACTAGTTTTGTCAGTTCCCAAAAAGTGGTGCCACCTGTATTTTTTGTTATTTAAACGAATATTTTTTTTTTTTTTTTACTACAAAATGACAACAATCATGTCACTTTCTCAGCTGTAATTACATCTGGTGTCCCAAAACCTGGTGTGTTTATTGATCACAAGTGGATGCCATATAGAATTAGGTCTCTGATACCCATTTTCTTCAAGCTATTGGGCTCCGAAGTACCCCCCCCCCCCCCCCCCCCCCGAATAATGAAAAATTTGATACAAAAGCTAAAATATCTAAACAACTAATGCATTGATCACCATGATTCTTTGCATGGATATTGATCATGGAGTGTTTTATCAGTTTCTGCAGACTGGTGGGGCCACCTGTATTTTTCAATTTTTTTACGATTTTTTTTCTCTATTTTTTGAGACCTCAAAAGATGCCGTCATCTGTTAATAGGGCACAAATTGTAACAGATGGACCTGGAATCTTCTTACTTTACATCCAGAGAGGTCCATGAAAAGTCTCCTTGGATACCTGGAATAAGGTCTCTGTACCTATATTCTTCCAGCTGTGGGGCTCCAAAGTACCCCCCAGAATATTGAAAAATTTGATACCAAAGTAGGGCACAAATCATAACCATGGGGCCAAGAATCTTCTAACTTGACATCCTGAGAGTTCCTCAAAAGTTCTCCTCAGAAACCTGAAGTTGGGTCACAGTGACCTATATTCTCAGAGTTTTGGGGTATGTTTGAGCATCCCAGAAATAATGCAAAATACACACAAATTGCCAGATTCCTCATGAAAGGCTGGTTGGATTGTCATCAGATTTGTTGTACTTATGGGTCTTAATGAACTTAAGCTAATATGCATGAACAATAATGCCACCCCTCTTAACTGGTTGTCTGTGCAAGGACATATTATCAACATGTCAGTCAGCTGAGCGTCATGACCCACAGGTCACTTATTTTATCCTGTAAGCTTTGTTGGATTAAGTGAAAATCCTATGTTTATACACTATTATAATAAACGACTAATGCATTGATCACCATGATTCCTTTGCATGGATATTAATCATGGAGTGTTTCATCAGTTTATGCAGATTGGTGGTACCACCTGTATTTTTTTATTTTTTTACGATTTTTTTTTCTCTCTTTTGTTGAAATATTAAGTAATTGAGAGTGAACTTTTTTATCCTGTAAGCTTTGTTGAATTAAGTGAAAATCCTATGTTTATACACTATAATAATACAGAGATGGTGTAACCCCCCCCCCCCCCCCCAACACCACACCACCACTTAGTTCTTGCACCTGTAGACTGGAATAATTAGTTATATTTCAACTGTATACATTTTATAAAATAAAGAAATACATATATTTTATAATATATATTATAAAAAATGATCCAATCAAACAAATGTGTAAACTACTGAACTGTCAGCCTATGATCGTGGTTATAATGTACATCATATGTTCACAATGCTTCAACTTAATGATTAGGAAATGCATGATTTGGTCACAAAATATTATTTGCAACAATTTCTTACTCATCAATACAAACCAATCATGTCAACCAGCCATGGCCTTTGTTACCTTTTCCCCTTAGACATCTCCATTTGAGATTATTTTAGATTTTTACCATCAAGGTCAACTTCAGCTTAGCACAGTGGCCCATGGGTCCCTTGTTTTAAAGTACATTTTTGGTCATTTTACAAGTACAAAGCAAACACTTCAAACCTTGTACTTTGATACAAGTATCAAGTAATGTGCTTCACCCAAGCCTTTTGTTTAGAGTGTTAAACATTGGACTTACATGTACCTTCAACTTTGGCCGTGTTGATTCTAGTATGAATTCTGATATTGGTTCGTATTGTATGTTCAAAGGTTTCTTTTTTCAGCAGTTGTTTTACCAGGGTTTGAATTTGTCAGGAGAGTTACAGATCCTAGGGCTAACAGTTTCACAATTTACAAGTCCCCAGGATATGTGAAGGCCCTTTCTGTGTTTTGTGTGGCACACATTGAATAGAAAAAATTGAAAGTGGTTCAGCTAAAAAGATGTTTATATGCAAATGTCAGATACTCTGCTGAGTCCATTTCCACTGCTGTTGGCGGGGGGGGGGGGGGGGGGGGGGGTCAACCATTTTAAAAGTTAAAAGGCTTTAAAATTTTGTATGAGAACCCAGTGGTGTTATGCTGTTTATAAAAATGAAAGAATAATGATAATAATTCATTCAGTATGTTTAAATTTTTAAAAGAGACACATTTCATTGGTGTCAGGTCATAGGATCATGGGAGACTTTAAAGGGGACTATTCTAATGTCTGACCTATGTTGCCTAAAAAAGCCCCATGAGTCTTTTATATAAAAATATGCAAGAAAATCATATACATGTGAATATCTGGATTAAGAATGCTCTGTTATAACTTATGAGTGGGCTACTCAGGACCTTCAGGGGTACTGTGTCTCTTTCTTTTCAAAATACTTGTTCCAGCCAATGAAAAAAATTACTGGCCAGAGGCATACAGGTTCAGAAAGTTTCGAACCCTGCTTACCCATTCCATGTATTTTGGTAATATGCTCCAACCTTTCTTTTTAAATAAAGTACCCAATATCTATGTGTTCATACCTTTACATCTATCCCTTATTTTGTGCTTTTCAGCTTAGCTAACTTACCATTCATCTGAGCTATAGCTATGGAATATGGTACTTTTGTGCACAATATAGTAACAGCATGGTACTTGCAATTACATGACCATTTCTTTATAAGTTAGACAGTTGCAAAATGTTTTGACACACATAGTTGCCCAAATATTTCCTTGTTTGTGTTCATTCTTTCTTTTCACTTGTTTTTGAGGGATGGTATTATGACAGATTTTTGTGACATTGGTTTCCTCATTGACAGCAAATCTGATACATGCCACATTTTCTAGTTGTCCAAAGTTCATACTAGTTTAGTTAAGTTTGGTTACTGTCAGTGGTATTGTTGACTTTTATCACAATTGCTTGTGTTATAGATATTGGGTTAACCATTATAGCATATGATTGTCAAAATGTATGACTCAACAGTGGAGCTTTAAGATAACTCCACAAATTTATGAAAATCCCTTGAAGCATAGTCAAAATTATAATTGTTAACCCATATTTTTCATATTTATAGTGGTCTTGTCCCTACAAATCATCTTTATTTATTTGAAAGAACATGAAATGCCTGTTTATTAGAATGGAGTAAAGCCTTTATTTACAACCCAAACTTATATCATCAGCTAATCCACAAGGGAGAAGCTGATTGGTAGAGACATCAGTTCAGACAAACTTATTTATCATATACTAGACAGTACTCATAAAGCCCACACCTCCACCTTTGAAAAGAGGTTAATACTTAGAAATCCGGTATCACACATTGGCAGCCATTTAAAGCCGTACCTTACACAGTGATTCTGCTTGATTATAGCTGTTTGGTTTCTGCTAGTTTCAACCCTTGCCTCATGGTCTTTTTTTTACATAATTTTTTCCAATCAAATCTTTACATTTGTAAAGATAAATCTTTAAATTTGTAAAGACTTGCTGTATACCCATAATTTCAACATGCAACTTATGAGATCCACTTATGGTGTGTACAAAATGGTAGACCCCAATAGTTAAGAAACTTGGAGAAAAAGACGTGTCATGGTTGATACTGGCAAGAGAATGTGACATGAAAATTCCCACAAGGACAAAAGTTAAGTGGCAAGGGGATGCTTACTGGCAAAGTTTAGAGCAGAATATCACTTTCTGGACCATGCCTAAATCTTCAAATTATAAAATACAACAAAAATATGGTTTTCTTTAAGAAATTATTATTCATGTTTCTGTATAATCATTTACTGGGGTAACAGATGAACACTCTGGTCCTGTATATTCACATTTCTGAATGAGATGATTTGCCAAAAAATCAATTTTGTGTTACACTCAAGCACACAAGCTAAATTACATAATTTTAACTGTGTGTTTGGTTTGATTAATATTTGCTGATGCTCTGCTATATTGGAGTGGTGACCTGATCTTGCACATGACTGTGATTGAAAGATCTAATTGACAGACTGTCAGTTCTGTGTCAATATTTACAGAGGCTCAGCAGCTGTCTCCTGGTGTAGTGCTGCAGACAGCTGTTGCTGTCAAACTGTTGCTGTAGTTTACATAGTGTGAAGACTGTATGGGGGACTGCACTGGACACTCTGGTAATAGTGGTTCAGTGATAACCCAGAGAGTTAGAGGAACCATCTCTTATTTATGAATTGGGTCTGGGTGCTCTTATTAAGTAATAGGTTGTATCACAATTTCACCACTTTGTTCCTGTTTCATTGACCTATTATGACATTTAGCCTTGCTCCCATAACCAGCAAAACTGGAACTTGTCACCAGCCAGCCCAGCAAGGACCACATAAGAAACACTGACAACACATCCACCTGGCACCCCTCATGAGTAGACCCATGTTCCAGCATAGGTGTTGTAGTTGCAAAATGAAACAACTTAAGCTCCAGGCAACCAGCTTCCTATGGTCTAAGGGTAGACCACAGGGTTCAAAGCTTGTAGTTTGAATCTCTGCCGAGGCAGTGAGGTTTTACACTGTAGGCCCCAATCCAGGGTGGGCAATCTGCGTACTCAATGGGGAGATTGTGCCCCACTGTCATGTTTCATTCACAAATGAGTGCGCCTTTTGAGGGTTCCTGCAGTTTGGATGACACTCACCAAGGTCCCAGTATCAGAGAACCTTAACTTTCCATACACCAACATGTAGAGCATATTCTTAGCTTTTAGAATATGTATACATAATTATCAGGGGGCCCCAGATCAGTAGTTTGTAATCTATTAAAGAAAATCTGAAACTGTGTAAAACATGCCCAGATCATTGACAGTTATGGAACCCCAGTCAGTGACAGAATTAGTGCTGTTTTATTGTTAGCAGCCAGGTAAGGTAATCAATCTTATATACTCACTAGTACAACATGTGTAGCATTGATTGTGGGTTATCTTGACATGCTGCATGACTTGTATTGATTACTGCCTGTTGTTCGATGATTTTTGTTTCAGAGCAACACAGATGGTCATATATCTACCCAGCTGTTACTTAATGTCTGCACACCATTTTGGAGATTTGCCCTTGTTTGTGATGAACAGTTCATTAAAGCCAGCTATACACCTACCTTATCTGTAGAATACATGTGTTTTCTGGCTTACTCTGCTTGGGCATATTAATGAACTGCAGATAATTCTGGGTGAGAAAGGTTCTTATTATGCCTCTGTGAGGTATGTAGTAATTTGTTCATCTACAAGACTACAAGCTGTTAGAAAACACAGTACATGCACCCATGCAAAAAAAAGGAAAAACATGTTACTGAAGACGATTGGTTGCATTTATGCAGAAACATGAAAGGTCACTATTTGCAAAGTACAGTTTTGTAAACTCTTGTATGTTTGACTTGCCATCAGGTGTCCTAATTGAATGTGTTTTGAGCAACAAACAGCCTGTGTACTGTTGGATTGGTATTTTCTGACTTATTTATATGAATGGTTCATGTTGTTATTATTATCTTTAGTTAATCTTTAGATAGTAGGTCATATCAGAATATGTCCCTTTAAATAAAGAACTATTGCTGTCACCTTGATTCCCTCTCACAGAAGGTTACATTAAATTTTGAAAATACTTGCCTGCTGGGCAAATTATATCTGGCTTTTATTAACCCTACATTGTTTTACTTGACTAACAAAATCAGTGGCTACTGCCATGAACACAGTGTGTTCTAAAGCATTTTAGACAATAAACCTGTTTAAATGTTAATTTTTTAAATATTCATCTTTATTCGATGGACAAGGTACAAGTAATTTGATGTGGAGATATTTTTGCCAATTTATTGAAATTTAAAGTTAATGATTAATGCTGGAATCTTTTCCCCCAATTGAGTAAAAAGTATCTTTTATGGAAATTTTACTTGCTTTTGCAAAGCAGTCATTTGTTAATATTGAGCTCTGTCTCACATCTTTCCCTGTCAAAACCAAATCCAAATGTTTAATAATATAAATAAGAATTTAAACTTAATTGGTTTAAAAGATTTATGTTTTTTTTAGCTCTCAGCAATCATTCCTGTTCACTTATTAGTTATGTGAGGTCATTGATAATACCAAATCCAAATGTTTATTAATAAAATAAAAAGAATAGGAACTTAATCAATTTTAAAGGTTTATGAACATTTTTAAATGAATACTCAGCAATCATCACTTTTCACTCATCAGTTCTAGGGTGTTTAAACCAAATTAAAAAAACTGAAAGAGAATAAAAACAGTGGTGAACATTATTCAGTGTAATGACATCAATGTTTACAAGTCAAACTAATGATTTTGATCATTTGGGCCTTTAGAACATTCCTGAAACAAAATCTGCTTCAAAACCTCAGTGTAAGCTCTGGCATTTGCTTTCAAACAGGTGTCAGGTTGTTTTAGTGCAAAGTGATTTCTGCCTTTGAAGGGTGGGGCTGTGTTTCCATTGTTCCAAGTGGTTGCTTTGTGGGAGGTTTGTGGTGGGATTTGCTGGGGGTTTCTCTCAGGGGCTGTCAGGTGTTAGAGCTCCATTGTTCCTAGTAAGGTTTGTTCTACTAGTTGTCCTGAAACATCAAAAAATTTCTGCTAGAACAGAGTTTTGGATTTGCTACAGATTTGCCTAACCATGACTGTCACCTGCCTTGCATCTCAGCAGTCACAGCAGTCAGCAACAACACAGCTCTCACAAGGTTTTCACATTCCTACAACAAAACAGCTCTCACAAGGTTCTCACATTTCTACAACAACACAGAGACATTACAATGAAACAAAGGGCTCTCACAAGGTTCTCACATTCCCACAACAATACAGCTCTCACAATGTTCTCACATTCCTACAACAAATCAAAGCTCTCAGAAGGTTTTCTCATGGTTCCTACATTTGTACAAAAGAATGCATAGCTCTCATAAGGTTCTCACATTAACACAAGAATATACAGCGTTTAGAAGTTTCCCATAGAAATATTTATCTGTTTATCTATTTCTCATAGAAATATTTATCTATTTATTTAGTCTGGTCAGAGTTTGTCCTAGGGCAGTCTCAGATTGGACTTAGTCCTTTTGGAAATAAGCAGCATGAAGACCAGAGTGTATCCGTGTATCAGACTTTGTACTAGTATTGGAACAATGATTTGGCTGGATGGAGTTTATCCTGGGTCATGTGTGTATTATATATACACAGACAGTAGAATTGAGACATCATTTATCACTATCATATAGAGCTACCTTGGGTATGATTTAAGGGGCCTATTCTGATATCTGACATCTTTTAACTTAAGATAGTCCCTTGAACCTTTTTTAAAAATGTGCCAGAAAATACTGATTCCAATGCTCATAGGCTCTGCATTAGGTTTGTATCTAAACGTTAATAACATCCTGGGGACCTGCAAAATATTTAAATCGCGTTCATCAAGGACATCTGGTGGCAAGTCTGATCAACCAGAGTTTTGGACAGCACATTTTGCAGCTAGAGACCTTTCATTATCTGCACATATGCTACCAACCTGCTTTGGTCAAATGGTTTTCATGATTTGTCAACATTGGCACATGTACAGGGTATACTAACAGTTTATAGATTAACAAGGTCATACATCTCACATAGATGTTATTAGAACTTTTCATAAGGAATTACCTACAGTTTACTGATATGTAGGCAGAGTAAGCCAGAAATCACATAAATTCTGCTGAATAGCTCTGTGAATAGCTATTTGTAATGGCTCTTTTATCAATTTCAGAAGTGACAAAATGGTCAATTCGCCAAAAGATCTGGGACCACATGGAGAAGAACGATCTGGTCAAGTTCCCGCGCCCAGTGCATCACAGGATTCCCAACTTTGAGGTGAGAGTTGCGACTCTCCGTTCAACTGCCCCATGTCTACCTGTTTTTAACTCAGCTGACTGAGCTATAACAATCACTTTTTCGTCGGGCGGCCAGACGTTCAGCCATCAAACAGTTCACAAATCGTAACCGTTAGACCTAGAAACTTTTTAACTGTACATCCAGGGAGGTCCAAGGCAAACCTGAGATTAGGTAATGGTGACCTATATTCCACAAGTCACGGGCTGGAAAAATTATTTTGGGCAAACAGACAGGACAAAAATTGTATTTGTTAGCACCCAGACAGTCAAATTGGGCACAAACTGTATCCATCAGGCCTAGAATCTTCTAATATAACATTCAGAGAGGTCCCGGGCAAATGTCTTTGGAAACATGAAATTAGATTACTGTTACCTATATTCTGTGAGCTATAGAAAAAAAACATCCTTTGAAACACCTGAACGTCAGATTATCCATTTGACCTAGAATATTCTAAAGCAAAATCCAGTGAAATTCTAGGCAAACCTCCATGAAAACCTGAAATGAACATTAGATTCTTCTAATGTAATATCCAGGGAAGTCTTTGGCTGTTCCAGCAACATCATACTTAAAGTAAATAGAGGTTATTGTTATGTCTCCTGAGACTACCGAAGTAAGGTCACTGTGATTCTGCAAGATATGTGAAAGAACATGATTTGAGCAATGATATGTCAGATTTGCACAATTTGTTACAGTTGGGTATGGAAGGCCCCTGTAAAATCTCTTGGAAACTCTAAATAAGGTCACTGTGACCTATTTTCTGTGAACATTTAGCACCCTATAAGTAGATGGGGATAAAGTGTAGCAATTGGACATACAAACTTAGCATCTAGGGACTTCCTGGTAAAATCTTCTTGGAAACCCTAAATATGGTCACTTTTCTAAGACCTATGGACAAAAAGTGTGATTTTGAGCACTCTGCAAGTCATTCTAAATGTTGTTGAAGGTTCCTTAACAATTTTTTTCACCAGATCATAACATTAATAATGAATACATGCATCACTACTTTGTCAAATTCAGCAGAGTGTCTTGGCCCATGGGCCACTTGTTATCCCTAACTTATATGAAGGATTTGGGGATATAGTGATTTTCCGCCCTCCCTGCCACACCATGTTGAGTGTCCATGGCCAGGTTATGCCACCCCTTTGTCACCACACCATTATGATTTTTACTCTTAATAATTTTAAGCACTGTTGAAAATTATTACTCCTGGTAGACATGACATCAGAGTTCCTGCCACACCATTACCAGTTTACCTCACCATTAGTGCCATCATGTTTCTGTCTAGGAAACTATTACACCACGTCCCAGAAGTTAGCCTGGTGACCTGTGGGTTCACTGAGAAGTGCATCAATCCATCCTGTTATCTTCAGCAAAAGTGAGTAAATGCAACGTCAAAAGAGACAGTTGGCAACCGTTTGGAGGCTACGAGTCACCCCCTCCCCCCCCCCCCCCCCAGCCTGCCTATAAATAAATAACAATAGAGATTGCAATGGTTCTGCACAGCACAAGCTAACAAAGTGCTGCAAATAGGAAACCTTGAATCAAAATGCAGTTGATTGATTGGATATAAGCCTGCCTGTCAAGCTTATTGTCTGTTGACATGATCAGTTTGTTGTTATGTTAAGCCTATTGTCTTTATGAAATCATCTGTCATGTAAATTCAATTTTATTGTTTGTCAAACTCTTACTTTGGTGTTTGCTATATCTTGGCCATATCAGATATTTAATATGCTTCCATTGTACAATGTTAATGTAACCTGTTGTGTCCTTGGTACACTTTTAGATTGTTGATGTGGCTCTGTTGTTGTGATCACAGTATGATGTAAGAATATTAATATACCTGTTGTTGTGATCACCGTATGATGTAAGAATATTAATATGGCTGTGTTGTGATCACAGTATGATGTAAGAATATTAATATGGCTGTGTTGTGATCACAGTATGATGTAAGAATATTAATATGGCTGTGTTGTGATCACAGTATGATGTAAGAATATTAATATACCTGTTGTTGTGATCACAGTATGATGTAAGAATATTAATATACCTGTTGTTGTGATCACAGTATGATGTAAGAATATTAATATGGCTGTGTTGTGATCACAGTATGATGTAAGAATATTAATAAGGCTGTGTTGTGATCACAGTATGATGTAAGAATACTAATATGGCTGTGTTGTGATCACAGTATGATGTAAGAATATTAATATGGCTGTGTTGTGATCACAGTATGATGTAAGAATATTAATATGGCTGTGTTGTGATAACAGTATGATGTAAGAATATTAATATGGCTGTGTTGTGATCACAGTATGATGTAAGAATATTAATATGGCTGTTTTTGTTATCACAATATGAAGTAAGATTATTAATTATCCTAATATAGTAGTGCCTCTGCCATGCATCTCTGTCTGTATGTCCGTCCGTTTGGAATTGGCTTGTGAACTGATTTGAAGCCAAACAGTTTGACCAAATCCTGTCATCTTTTACATATGGCCAACCCACCGACAGGTGAAGAATCTTACAGAATTTGAGGTAAAAAGTCAAGGTCAAGTCACCCACTTCTTGAAAAAGCTTGTTCACCCATTTAAAGCCAAACCTTTGAACCAAAACCTTTCATCTTTCACATATGGCTCACCTACAGATAGATGACGAATCCAATCGATTTTGAGGTCACATGTTCAGAGGTCAAGGCCACAGGACCTGCTTCTTGAAAAAGCTTGTGGACACATTTTACACCAAATCGTTTGACCAAAACCTTTCATCTTTCACATATGGCTCACCCTCAAATGGTTGAAGAACTCTATCAAGTTTTAGGTCACAGGGTCAAAGGTCAAAGTCACAGCTGCCCTTCTGATTTTCACACTGTGTAATACACCAAGTTTAATTATGTTCCCATGGGAGGGGATGCTCTGCTTTGCGGTGCCCTTGTTTGGCTCTGTTGTTGTGATCACAGTATATACTGTATGATTATACCAGTATCTTTGATGTTATGATCACTTTTTACTGTAAGGTTATTAATGTGGCTGAGTTTATATGATCTCTGTATGTATTAAGATTATTAATATGGCGTTGTAGTTGTGATCACTGTTGTATTAAGATTATTAACATGGCTGTGTTACTGTTATTTCAGGGTGCAGCTGTTGCTGGAGAGAAGGCTGCCACTCTGGATGTATTTAAGAAGGCCCAGGTCATTAAGATTAACCCAGACAAGCCACAAGAAAACTGCAGATTTCTAACATTAGAGGTGAGGTTTCCAGGTTGTATTCTTAATGTACCAAACTGAGAATTTAGGGATACTATAGTTTCAATGAGTTCATGCCACCCTAGACAAAATGTGAATATCTGAAAAAAAATTTTCATAGATCTTTTTTTATTTTTTTTTTGTGCTTAGATTGATGAGAGGACAAAGACTGTTAAAATGTCATTATTCCCTCCTCCAAGCAGTGGCTTTATCTTGCAGACACAGGGAGACACCTAGAGGCAACTCCAGGTACTAAAATAGGGTGTCAGAATGGAAGTTCTGTAAATCATGCATATTCATAAACTAACCCAAATCTTAGTTTTAGAAATGATTATTGCTAATTAAGTTTCATCTTCTATTCCTGTCTCTTTTTTTTAATTTGTTCATGAAGAGCTACCATCCACAGTGATCAATTATTGCAATAAATTGTTGCTTTACTACTGTATCATGTTAATTATATTTTCCTTGAAAATGAAAAAAATAAAGTCCTTGTGGCTAGAATGTTTTTTAAGCATTTTGCAAGCATTGATATGTATTTACCCTTTCAAGTGTAAAATAATATCCCCATTTACCAAAAATCTACACTGCTCAGGATTGCCTATCAGGGCTAGATCTTGGCCGAACGCACTAGATTTCAGTTTGGAGTGGTTTTAACTAAACTGGCAGTTACAGTTAGTCTAGTTTCTAGGGTAGGCTAAACAGTGGTTGGAGCGCTGACTGGAGCTACTCAGTCTGGATTTTGCACAGTCCAGCATTACCTACAGTACTACTGCAACCTGTGTGCAGTTCAAGTGCTTTGAATTTCTCAGTTTAAATGCGAGCCGAAATATGGACTTAGATTGCCACCAATGGTCACAGTAGATATAGCTATTTAAAGGGTCACTTGGAAAGGCACACTGAAATAAAAATAAAATGTTTCACGTGCTAGATTAGATTAGATCAAGCCAGATCCTTTCTAGTGTAAATAGTGCTATTCACTGTGTTTGTGTATGACCACTCTGTCATTGCTTCAGGCAAACAAGACACTTCTGGTACCCACTCCAAGACTGAGATCAGGGCTGTTCAACAAGATCGTTCCACCGGCCGGCTGCAACAAAGAAACTCTAAGGATCTGTGCCCGATCTCAGGTGAGTTTCTTGTCTGTGATTATACTTAAACTTGTAGTGTCAAAAATAAATCCCTAACCAAATTTATGCGTGTATAAGGCAGGAAATTGTTATTATGAATTTTTCATGGGCAAGATGGGGCCAGGACTGTTTTTGTTAACATCAGGTAAACCTTGGCTTTGTTTGACGTCTACATTACGCTACTAGCTGATGCTGTCACATATATGCAGCAAATGTTTGGGCAAAATTTTGGTGCTCCCCTCCCACAAGTTATGCAAAAGACTGACATTTTATTGAAATAATTGTTACAGCTCTGTGTGATTATCCTCTGTAAAGGACACACTGTTGGCATGGTAATTCTCTGTGGTTGCTAACTCAGGTAATTTGCGCCCCCCCCCCCCCCCCCCAAAAAAAACATTTTGACTGAAAGTTTGACCTTAAATTGACCGTTGTCTCATACATGTTCATGTTTGTACGCCATTATGCACAAATACGGTTATTGCCACACACAAGACACTGTGTGTTGTTCATTATGGACTTTCCTTTTAGCATATAGGCAATAATTTAATGTTATTGATGGTGATTAAGTTTATCCTGCAGTAAGTAAAGAAGAATGTTGACTTTGAACCGTACCCATATTATGCCTTTCATGTATTGTATCATGTAGCATACTATGGGCAAAGTTTTGTCATGCATGCAAAAGGTCAGACCTCTTGTCACACAGTCTTCCTATGGTAAATAGACACACATGGACTACATTTTTACTCACACAGAACCATAACATAAAAAACAGGTGAACTCAAGTTATTTTGCCCATGTTTAGGGGTAATTTTGCCTTTTGAAATTTTCCTTTTGGAAACTTTTGTATTCAGCGAAAATGAGCTGATAACATGGGATAACCTTTAATACGATGTTCTGGTGTTTCAGGGTGTCAAGGAATACAGTACTCCTATTGGTCTGGATGCCAAAGTGAATGTGGATTTGGTGATTGTTGGATCAGTGGCTGTGTCTGAACAGGGTAAGGCTCTTCAAATATACCCAGAAATTCAATATCATTTGATAGCTCAGCTGACTATAAGTCATCTGAGCTATAGTCATGGTCCGTTGTCCGGCCGGCCGGCCGTCTGTTAACAGGGCACATTTGAAACTGTTGGACCTATGAATCCAAAATTTTGCATACAGTTAGATGTCCCCAAAATCTCCTACCATACTGAAAACTGAGTCACTAGGACTTTGTTCCTTCAAAATATTAAGGAAAAACCTCTGTTTTCCATAAAAAGCCATTGTTACACTTCAAGGCTGCCTAATATGAAAACCACTGGACTGTTTTTGATTACATTTAGGATTCGTATTCTTCCATACATTTTCTATTAACATACCAAAAATTAGGTCAGTATTGAGTATTGTTTTGAAGTTATGGGTCCAAATATAATGCAACTTTTTAAAAATCAGGAAATATATTTACTCACTTAACATGAGAATTGCTAAAGCTGGAGACTTTTACCAGGGATATATTTTTATTAAATCATGATTCAATTGTTAACCCAAAATTAGATCTGAATTTTGCAAATTTTTAAGCATAAATAAAAAATCAATACCTTAAATTTTGTTCAACTTTGGCTACGGCACGTTTTTCCCCTGTAAGCACTGTTGATTTAATTTTCATAGCATATATACATAAGGATTTAATCTTTTAAAATCTGAAATTTCAAAGGAATTGATTGTAAAGAGAAGCTTTTATTCAAGTTTTCATACACCATGTCAAGTGTTGTTTACATCAGGCCCACCTAGTAGTAGTACAGCGTTCACTTGTATTATGTAACTCCCTCCAGGCAGCTTGCCTTGGCTCAGCTTGGCCACTACTAGCAGGCTTCCACTCTGCCCTGCACTCCCTTCCCCCCCCCCCACCTCCCCCAGCTGGTGCATAAACTAGGTGAATGTTATAATTTTCTGTATTTGATTCATTCTTATTCTTGGTATCATTTTAGATTTTGTATTGTACCACCAGGGTAACAATGATTAAAGTGCACATTTAATTGTGTCCACAAAGTGGTGTATTGCTACATGAAAGTGTGGATGTTCATCAGATAAGTAATTCTTTATTTAAGATGAGTAAAAACTTCACCAGGTGTGAAATTGACTATTAATTCCAGTAAACAATTATAGCTGTATTAGTAATTAGCATGATGTTGTTTGTCCCTCATTCAACTAACAGTGTGTATATTTTATTTAAGAAGATGGTTTTATTTTATTTAAGAAGATGGTTTTATTTTATCAGATTTACTGAATCTTTTATTTCGGTGAATAAAATTAAGCATGTACTAAAAACTCCAATGTACAAAACATTTTAATTGTGATTCAAGGAGTAATCTTGATGATGCCATGTTGTGGCATTATTTTCTTTTAAATTCAGTTTAAACATTTGTGATTTAAAAATGATAAAATATATGTGTATGCATAATATGACCTGATATGAGCTACACTCTGGATAAATAATGATTGAAACTTAGAATTCTGATATTTTAACTTATATTTTCAGATTTTTATGCCCCCGCCACAAAGTGGCTGGGGCATATAGTTTTACCCATGTCCGTCATGCCGTCCTTCCGTCATCCCGAAATCAAACAGTTGTACGGACTTTTTTTCACAATGCCTTGCAGGTATTGGCCTGATTTTTGGTGTTGGGCAGATAATGACCAGTTACAGATCAAGTTCTGGTTTTGTCCCAGTTGACCTACTTTTGACTGTTTTACGGCTCCTAAACATAGAAAATTTCATGAAAAATAGAAATTTTCATGACAAATACACATGTACGGCCTTTTTTTCGCAATGCCTGCAGATGTTGGCCTGACTTTTGGTGTGTGGGCATATATTGACTAGTTACAGTGCGCGTTTTGTCCCAGTTGACCTACTTTTGACCGTTTTACGGCTCCTAAACATAGAAAATTTCATGAAAAATAGAAATTTTCATGATAAATACACATGTACAGACTTTTTTTCGCAATGCCTGCAGATATTGGCCTGATTTTTGGTGTGTGGGCAGATAATGACCAGTTACAGATCAAGTTCGCGTTTTGTCCCGGTTGACCTACTTTTGTCCCTTAAATGGCTCCTAAACATAGAAAATTTCATGAAAAATATAAATTTTCATGACAAATATACATGTACAGCTGTTTTAAGCCCTCAGCTGTCCGTCTGTCCATTCGTCTGTCCGTCCGGTGTCCGTCCGTCCGTCTGTTTCGCGTCTGTTATCTTTTACCTTGTGAGCAGGATATCTCTAAAAGGATTCACCGTTGGAATTTTATTTCATCAGTGAAGATGTATATCGATAAAATCTCGGTCAAGTTCGAAGATAGGTGACCTTGACCCATTTTTCTACATTTAAGAGCTGATTATAGAAAAACACTCAGAAGCTTATATCTCAGGAACCATTGGGTTGATTTTCACAAAACTTATTATGATCATTTGGACTGATGGTCTGTACGAGCTGCACAATTTTGGTAGCACCACCTGCAATTTCTGTTTTTTAACGAATTTTTATCGGATTTTTCAATGTTGGCCTTTTGTGCAGGATATCTCCAAAGGTATTCTACACAGGAACTTCATTTCTTCAGTGCTATTGCATTATATTTACAAAATCTTGGTCAAGTTCAAAGATGGGTGATCTTGACCGACTTTTCAAGGTCACACAGCTTAGTATAGAAAAAAACTTAGGCGCTTATCTCTCAGGAAGCATTTGGTGGATTGTAATGAAACATGGTACATACCTCTCCAATTTAAATTTGTAACTGATTATCAGCTTTTGCTAATATTCTAGTTTCACAATGCGGTGCTTACAGATACTGGCTTAATGTTTGGTCTGTGGGCGTATAATGACCACTTACAGATCGAGTTTGCGTTTCGTCCCAGTTAACCTATTTTTGACCATATGACAGATCCTGAACATAGAAAATTTCATTAAATTTAAAGACAGAAATTTTTATGAAAAATGCATATGTATGGATTTTTTTTCACAATGCCTGCAGATACTGGTTTGATTTTTGGTGGGTTGCTTGATAATGACCCATTATAGATAGGGTTAGCATTTTGCCCTTGTTGACCTACTTTTGACCATACGACACCTCCTGAACTTAAAAAGTTTACAAAATTTAACAAATGTTTCTAATTTGCCCCAGGCGGGGGCATTCGTGTCGTTCCGACACATCTAGTTTTTATTACAAGTTTATAAAACTTGTAAATAAAAAAAATGAATCTGATAAAAACTGTTAATGGAAAAAGCGGATATGCTAAAAAAACAGGCTTAAATCTAAACTTAAATGCGTTATTTCCTTGAAAGTGAAATAAAGGTATTAGTCCATTCTGTCCACTTGCCTGTCCATCTGTAAATTTTTCATATGCACCACAGTATCTCAAAACTTTTACTGTTTTTCTTCATGACAGTCTTGTCAGAGTATTAGTTTTGCAATCATATATTTAGAACTTTACTATAACCAAGTAGGAGGGCCCCTTTCCTCTTAGCTTCTCATATGCTTGTATATATGAAAAAAATTACAGTAGAATATTTTGCATATTTTGCATTTGCAAAAATTTCAAACTTCAGCTGAGCGCCATGATCCATGAGTCCCTTGTTTATGAAGTAGCTAGATAGCACAAGCTTGTGTAGTCAAATGCCAGGAGATTGTAAGAATCAGCTGAGTTGGTGAGATTTTTCACATTCAACCTCCACGCAGTGTGAGTGCACTGCAGGCTTAATGGGAAGTCTGTACCATGTGTGACAACAACACAACTAAGACCAGCAGGTGCAGTAGTCACTGGGCCTGGTTAACACCATGATATAAAATGCCCTGTCACAGATTTGAACACTAGTTTGGAATTCTGTAGATGTACATACTTAATCTTGCATTATAAAGTGGACCTGGTTACCTCAACAACAACAAAATTAAAAAAAAAACAAGTGCAAGATGTAATCATGACATAGTCGCCAGTGTTTGCCAAGAACCGTGACCTTGCCCTTGGACCGATCAAGGCCAAAAACAATAGGCTCCGAGGGATACCGATTTTACACTTGACCTATAAGTTTCAGATCAATTGCTGCAAAATTGCGACCTGTAGCGTGCGGACAAACAGACAAACAAACAAACAAACAGACACGACGATTAGCCTATAGTCGCCAGACCTAGGCTGGCGACTATAATAACTAGATTGCACTCGGAGGCAACACATTCTTGAATACTAGACTTCAAATATTACAATATCCAGATCAAAATATGATGTGTGCCACATAAGCATAGAAAATCTATAAAAAAAAAACAAGAAAGAGGCCACCAACATGATCGCTGCATCACAGTTCAGCACTGCCCACCAGAACAGAGGCAGGACAAGTTAGGTGACACCTGTGCACATTGCAGCCCAGCATTTGATTCTTTCACCTCTTGGAAATTAATCTTAAAATATGACGGCCTGAAGTCTGAAGAAAGACAGTTGGCCCAAATACTTTCAGCTTAGTTGCTCTTATTTTGCAATGATATCCTTTAAATCATATTATCATGATCCAGATTGCCTTCAAAATTTATAGATGTTTTTTGGGTTATACCCTTAATCTTCTCGAAATTGCATCAAATTCCATTCTTGACATTAAAATTTTCAACAGACAAACCATCCTATGGTGAAAGATATACATAGAAAAGGACCAAAAAGCACTGTAAAGGACAAACAAGCACCAAAAAGAACCAAAAATGCTCCAATATTCTCACCTGTTTCTACTAATTAAAGGTCTTAAAGTAGATATTTTGTCTCATTTGTCACAAATATTTACGAAATTGTCAAAATAATCTGCCAACTGTCACCACCATTATCAGCTATCACCGGCATCAGCCAGTGCCTCTGTGACTGCTGATACCTAGTGGACACTTTACAAAGTCACCACGAGCCCGATCACAGTTGTCAGTATTTTGGTTATGTTGACATTCTCAGTTTACACATTTTTGCAAGCTGTTTTGTACAAGATTCATTCAGACATACTATTTAAGACCACTTAAAAGTAGAAACAAGTGATAATCTTGGTGCTTTTTGCCAGGGAAGCTATATCTTAAGGAATTGCCATTCTTCATACTTGAGGCAGGTATTGGGATTATGTTGGCATCATTTTGATCTTTCAGTTTAACATAATTAGAGTCAAGATAGCCTCTAATCTCTGAACCAGTGAAACTATGATACATAAGTATTGTTTTATTGTGTACTTATAAATGCATTGGTTATTTTTCCTATTTAATAGTATAAGGTATTTATCCTTTATTTACAGGTTACCGTATTGGAAAGGGTGAAGGTTTTGCTGATCTGGAGTTTGCGATGATGGCCACCATGGGAGCAGTAGGTCCAGACACAATCATTGTCACCACAGTCCACGACTGTCAAGTCACAGAAATCCCTAAAGACCTGGTTGAAGACCACGACCTGACGGTGGACTATATTGTAACGCCAACCAGAATCATTGAGTGTCCCAACCATCCTAAACCTTCCGGGGTTATTTGGTCAAAGCTTGATCCGGATAAATTAGAAAGGGTGCCTGTTCTAAAAAAGCTGAGAATTATTGAAAAGGAAGCGGGAAAGGATACTACTATCAAAGAAGCCCCCAAAGATGAAGAGCACGCTGATGGAGTGGACAACGGTCCCAAACAAGACCGTCGTAGACCACGGAGAAGACCACGACGCATCAGTGGGAGAGGCGAGGTTGGTGCTGTAAATTCCGAAGAAGCTCCAAATGAGGAAAGGGCGCAAAGGAAACCCAGAAGGCAAAGACGTCCTCCTAGAAACAGAAAGAACACATCAGAAAATGCGCAAGAATCCGGTGAAAATGTGAAGGAAGAAATGCACAACGAGGATGCTCAGCCAAGGCACAGCGGTGACGAGGCTCAGCCGAGGCCTCGTAGACGTCGGTTTAGACAACGGAGGAGAAACAGAGATTCCGGCAGTGGAGATCAGCATGACGAGAATGAGGAAAATGAGGAAAGGGAGCAACTGCCACAGAGGCGCATGAGGAGGAGGAGGCGGGGTCCCCCGCGGGAGAGCGAAGGGGAGAATGAGGGAGAGGAGCTGACCAGAAGGAGACCTCAACAGCGACGGGATCAGGGATCACGGAGTCCAGGAGCTGAAGAGAGCAGGGATGATGCAAGGAGGGAGCGTAGACGAAGGGTGATGCGAAACAGACTCCCAGCATTATTTGTGGGCAGCATTCCAAGGTCACTTAGGGTCAGTGAATTTAAGGCCAATGTCAGGGACAAAGATGTCGATCCTATCCGTGTAATATGGCACGGAAACAACGGTCATGCTTTCTTGGTTTTTGAGGAAAAAGAGCAGATAGACTCTGCACTGGATGCTTTAAAGGGTTTGAATATTAACGGTCGCGATCTCAGGGTAGAGGTGGCTAACCAAAGCCAAAAGTAGTGAACTAGATTGCAAGCTGAGGTTTCTAATTATGCATAGGTAGAACAGAGCACAAACCATATAAGAACGCCAACCTGATTCAGTGGATTTAACATATCTATATTTTTTTTCAAAACTATTTGCCTCAGGGTGTTTCCTGCTGGCATTTGAGCACAGCACTGTTTGTACAGAGCTCGCACAGAATCATTCTTATTGGGCAGCATAATTAACTATATATATAAAATGCATATAAATATATTTATAAAAAAAAATTATTTTTAAGTTGATGATTTAAGGAAAAACTTGTCAGACACGTTCCATGGATGAATTGTTACAGAAAAAAATTATATTTGTACTTCATTAACAAAATGGCACTTGTTTTATAATGTACAGTTCATTTAAATTTGATGGACTTTGGTCATTAGTATCATTTCATCAGTATGTGTCCAAGTTGATGGACATGGGAACTCAGTATATATCATTTGTTTATTACGTTTTTTTAATTTGAATATTGATATTTATATAAATATGATAGGGTACGTTAGAACATGTAATATAAAGTGCCACAGGTTTCTGTACACCACAATTCTGGTACACTTAGAGCTGTAGCTTCATTCCATTCGTGCAAGTTCATTTCATTCTACCACTACGCTACCTTTGGAGCTTTTGCTATCAACTGCCACCAGGTAAGCCATGTATATTTGTGCCATGCCAAGCATGATTGTCGGGGAGGACATCCGCGAATTTTTAACTCTCATTGGATGAAACATTTGTCCCAGTATTTTGACCAATACGAAGTGGGCATTCCCATGTGTAAGCCAATTTTAAACATTTGGCAAAGTGTCAGTATACAGGGCTCCCCAATGAAGGTCAATGGCAAAAGTTCCTTTTGGAAGCAGTGTTTAGAATGTAATGGATTGCCAAGAATGGATTGTGACTGCTATGTGAGGAGTGTGCAATTCTAGATATCAAGCTGGAATCAGCTGGTCATGCACATGGCTGCTCTTGTAGTCTGATGTAGTCACATTTGTGCTGAGTTTCATTTAAGGATGTGATAAAAACTCGAAATAATTTTTATTTGCACAAATTAAGGATTTGAATTAAGTTTTGTATTAAATTTAATTTAGTCACTGTTAATAAAGTCAGGTTATCTCTTAAGGTGCTGTAACAAGTCCAGATAATGCACAGCACACATGTCTGCTCATGTCTCATTTTTTGCTTGTAAAATGGAGTATACAGTATAAATTTTCTTTCAAACATATTTGATGGTGTTGTGCACCAATGTTCCACTTGTTAATATTATTTTTTCCAGTGCAGGAATCTGGAATAACAGCTTAAAAAAAATTCTTTTGAACATATTGGATTTTGTTGTACACCAAAGCTCCACAGAGTGTAATTTTACTTTTGATGAAGAGACGGGACTTTTCCATGGTTGTCATTTTAATACACGTAATATATCACCCAAAAGCCTTTGCTCAAGCTCTCTCTGTAGTCAGTCATGTGAAAGCCTAAACTTAAAAGATCTGTGATCAACCTTATTTTTCAGTTTGAAATCTTTTAAAATCTGTAGTTTCCATGAAATCATTATTCATTGTGCTGGGATAAATATCAATTCCTGTTGTGTATTATTTAAATAATCCTTCATTTCCAAAGAATGTAGTATTTACTTCAATTCCAATTTACAGTTGCCTCTTCAGTTCCAATTCAGTACCAATCCAGTTTTCACTTCAATTCCAATTCAGTTCCAGATCATTTCAGAATTGATCCTAGGTCTGATATTAACGGTTGAATGTGCACACATTAAATTGTCTTATACCTTTGATATCGAGGTAGACTAGGTATTTTCTTATGGTCACCTAGAACTTTCAATACTAAAGGTGAGCTCTTTGTATATTTAGAATTAAAAATGATTTTTTTATTTACTTTAGTGTACAACATAACTTAAAACTTCTTAACTGTTTGAAGAAAACATAGTTTGGGTGTTCTTGTTTTTCTGTTGTTAATGTACGCTCTTTTTTGATAAGATTATATATAGATGTTTTAAAGTTGTCTGTTTTAAGGTTGGGTTGTTTTGTGCCTGGGAATTTTCTCAAATCTAAGTTATCATTTTCTTATGAAGATCATTGTTGCTAATTCTTGGTACTGGTCATAAGTTTGGACATGGTGGTTTACACTCGTTAGGATTTCCATTAAGTTGCTAATCAAGATCAATACTGCATTTACAGTATGAATTCTCAACTTGTATTGTACACATTTGTGTACAGTTTGTTTTAACCCTTGCATTTGTGTTACTTAGAATCCCCTATGTTGACGTTGATGTTTCATTATTTAGCCTGTATAGGCATTATCCCTTGTTGTATATAACTGTTTCCTAGTTAAATAAAAAAAAGTTTTCTTACAAGTGAAAAGTGTTTATAAAATATATGGTGGCCATTCTTGAGAAACAAAAGTTGTGTGTGTGCATGTATTTGTATGTTCACTAATAAATATATATATATATATATATATATATATATATATATATATATATATATATATATATATACCGTATCGATGTAATAAGGGCCCCTCCAGTAATAACCCCCCCCCCCCCGATTTGAGAGATCACTTTAAGAAAACTAAGGGATGAGCCATCCTTCCCTCACTTTTCCCTAGCCAATATAACATGGGGCAACGTAATGCTTTCATTCCTCCCAGCTTAGCTTAAAAGTTACCGCCAGTTTTTATTCTATCTCCGTTAAGCTTTATCATCTAATATAATAATAATATTAGTTACACACAAAAGAATCAGTGGGCAAGTGTGTCATAGATAACATTGACTGCAGGTGGCCGTGCTGATTTGCTCGCGTACAGGACGATAAATTTTATCCTTAAAATATTTGTTAAAGAAGGGCGGCCGTCTTCTATACGGGTACACGTTTTTCAGCATCCTCGGGGGGGGGGGGGGGGATAATTTACGGCCATCAGCATTTTTGCGTTGGTCGAACTTGACGCCGTATATATCGGTGATCATGTCCGTACGGTGGTTAGCCCGATTGAATCGGACTCTAAGATAAAAACTCTTCTTAGAGTCCGATTCAATCGGGCTATACGGTGGTAATATACACTCAATAAAGAACATTACAATGCTTCGTTTATGTTTGAATTTATTGTTTATACATCAGATTTACATGTTCACATAGTTAAATAATTGGTAAGAAAAGGTTTGCCCTTGCCGCATTGACACAGGGATTTTAAGTGAATCAATATACGAAATCCCTTCTCTCAGTAGAGCCAGTGATTTTCCGCGAACGCGGACGGAATCGCGGAACTGACAGACCAAAACGGAATTCCCAATCCTTAAAATATATGTTTTACTGTATTTTTGCCAAAAATGTCTTGGCAATTCACTTGAAACATGTATGCAGTGATATAATTGTCGATGCCGCTGACAGCGTGCGGGGCTTACCCACATATATATATATATATATATATATATATATATATATATATATATATATATATATATATATATATATATATATATATATATATATATATATATATACCCATGTGCTCAAGATCCCAGAGCCATCCATACCCTAGTCCGCCACGTACGGACTCCATTTATGTGATATTAGTGTTTACTATATGTCAGCGCTGCTTGACTGCAGCAACCCATACCCATTACACCGTTAAGGCAATAACTAGGGGTTTCTAAGCCGCAGTTTTGCCTCTTCGGGTGGGTTTGCACTGAGGTCGCTATAGGTCTGGTCCGCCCTTGCCTACAGCCTACCACAGGGGAATCCCCCAGTAATTCCGGGAGCCTGAGCCTCGCAACCTGCCAGTTATGTCCGAACGCCACCGGACTACCCCTGGACTTCCGTAAGTCCCGCCCTGAGCCTTGTCCCTGTCGGCCAGGTACAGTTTCCGTTCGATCGGAGCCTCACTGGAGCCTTCTCTGGTGCCTATGCCATCATGCCTTGAGCCTTGTCCCTGCTGGTCCTAACCGGACCCCCCGATTTTTACGTCTTTGAGCCTTGTCCCTGATCCTTTCGGGATCCCCATATCGTTTATCCACCAAACGGCTGACTCTAAAGGGCCAGGTTCCATACTGCCGGCAACGGGCTGGCCTACTCTTCTATCGAAAAACTGTATGGGGTTTCGTGCCCATCCCCTTCTGGACACAAGACCGCCATTTTACGTCCTCATCCGATGGACGGCCCGTTTATTACATTTGCAGTCGGGCGCTGCGGTGCTCCGGAGCCTCTCTACCCCTGCCCCACTTTTTCGAGTTGTGTTTCGGGGTTCTGTTTACTGCTGATCTTTTGCCAGTCGAGCCACATTTTGAGGTCAGTATAAAACTTCTCTTGCTTCACCGTTTCGACATAGCCTTTGCTCAACCTTAGAATGTGATCGCTCACGTATTCTATGTCTGCCTTCTCGTAAAGCACGGACACCCGAGTCCGAGGCGGGAGTCTCAAGGCCGTCCTAAAGGCTCTGTTTTGAAGCCGTTGAAGTTTCTTAATGTGGTGTTCTTTAGCTGGGATCAGTGCTATGCAGCCGTATGTCATGACCGGTCTGATCCAGGCTTTATAAAGGTATATCAAACTTTGGGTAGACATGCCACCTGTCCCTGCTTTTAGCACTCTTAATCAGTTTAGTCTCGCTTTGACCCTCTGTTCGATATCCTTTATGTGAGCCGTCCATGTGAGTCTCTTATCAACCGTCAGTCCCAGAAATTTTATCTGGTCTGTGAATTGAATTGGTTCCCCGGCCAATTTCAATTCTGGCGCTTTGCCGGTCTTGCTGTCTTTCAGATGCCTTCTTAACTTGCAAGCCTGCGTTTTCGTCGCATTGACTTTTACTCGCCATTTGGCACACCACTTTGTCACCTCGTCTAGACCGGCCTGTAGCCTAGGTACTGCTCGTTTGCTATGTGTCCATAGCGCAGTGTCATCCGCAAATTGGCTCGTCGCCCCCGTACGGACTCCCCCTTTCTCTGACAGGCTAGGCATGTCATTGACATAGATGATATAGAGCAGCGGGCTGAGAGCTGAGCCTTGTGTACGTGTGCCAGCGGCGGGTCCGATCTCATGCGACTTTGCGTCACCTACTCTGACCCATAACTTCCTGTCACTTAGGAAGGATGAGAGGAGCCTCACAATTCGAGCCGGCAGTTTAGCTTGCGCTGCAAACTTATACCTTAGTCCATCCCGCCATACTGCGTCGAAGGCTTTCTCGACGTCTAGGAATACTCTTATAGTGTCATAAGATCGCTGCAAGCATTGTCCCACCGACTGTGTCAGTCTGAACAGTTAATCATTCGTTGACCTGCCCTTACGGAACCCGCTCTGATCCGGGTTAAAGAACTTTACGTTCTCTAAGTTTCCACTGATCCTGCCAGCCAGTGCCCGCTCTAGCACTTTCACTAGAATTGGCAGTAGGCGGATGGGTCGGTAGCTTTTCGGTAGCGAGTGATCTTTTCCCGGCTTTAGGATCATGATCACGTTCGCCCTTTTCCATGACCTCGGGAAGTACCCCAGTTTTAGACACGCGTTGAACACGGATGTGAGCGCTTCTAGCCCTTCCTCCGGCAGGTTGATCAGTCCTTCCCTGGTGAGGCCGTCCTCTCCCGGGGCTTACCTGCTCTTGAGTTTTTTCAGCTTCCTGCTGACTTCCGCTTTTGAGATCGCTCTCAGTAGCGGCTCATCCTCAACTATCAGAGTTAACAGCTCTCCACCTTTGCCAGAGGCGAGTAAAACTATTTTTCCTTTTGCCTTACGTACTGAACAACCTTCTCCTGTATTCGGTCATCGAACTGGGGTCCCGTCGGGACCTGGTGTATGTCCCGGAGCGTCTCTGCGAACATGTTGGCCTTGTCCTTTTCCGTACTAGCCACCGATCCCATCGGGCCTTTTAGGTCTGTCGTTCCGACCGGCAAAAGGACAACGACCCCCCGGACAATTATCCCCCGACAATTAACCCCTGGACAATTACCCCCCAGACAATTACCCCCAGACAATTATCCCCCAGACAATTATCCCCCGGACAATTACCCCCGAGGACAATTACCCTCTCGGACAACTACCCCCCCCCCCCCCCCCCCCAGACAACTACCCCCCGACAGCTGGGGCACTTCGATTACAAGACAACCAGTAGCGCGTTATAATTATAAATATGAAGCGGCTTTTCCTCAGATGACGCGAAATTCCATGTTTGTCAAGCTTGTATTATTGGACTCCGTCAAGAAATGAATGTATTATAACGGGTCAACAGAGTTCAAGAAAGGGACCGTGTTTCCGCGGGATATAAATATGACGAATTTCTTCACTATTTTAAAACAAAACCCCGGATTTGGTGCGTATACGCACTGAAGTTAATATAATACGCTGGAGTGTGAGAGCCAATATATTTCATCTTTTTTTTTAATTTTTGCATGTAATATCATGCACAATGAAGGACAAAAAGGTCAATTATTGGAGATGCCATTCTATGCCCTACATCGGCTCAGCTGTTAAAGGTATTTGCACAAGGTGAATGACATAATGGGGGTACCGATGTCTCGTATTAAAATTTTAGCTCAGCTATAAGTCATCTGAGCTATAGTCGTGGTCCTTTGTTCGTCGGCTGTCCGTCCGTCCGTCCGTTAAACTGGCACGTTTTGAAACCGTAAGACCAAGGAATCAAAAATTCGGCATAATGTTAGATGTCCCCAAGATCTCCTACCAAGCCGCCGAAAACTGGGTCTTTGCGACTTCGTTACTTTTGGAGTCACACGAGAAACGTTTTAATTAATTCTCTTTGGCGCCACCTGATGCCTGCGGTGGCGCCATCTGTGTTCTTCTCGTGGTGCAATGCCTGGCGGAATTTAGCTTGGCGAATTTGTGGCGAGAGAGGTTAGCCAAAAAAGGGTGGTCTATAGAAGCCCAACGTCGGACTCTTTCATGTTGGGCGAAAGGTACTTTAGCTTCATATGAAGGACAGCTGAAAAAGCTTATTAAGTTTTTGTCAATCCGAAGATATTATGTTTCCGCCAAGTGGCAGCAAATATATCGCTGAATTTTAGTGTATAATTGCTAACAGTTCTCCCCGACCTAGGTCCATGCTGCGCAGTGCATATACAGCTGTATCATGGCTATATCAAGCGCTCGGTGAAATTAATCCGATTGCTGATAAAGACGTTCAGCTGCTGCTATCAGGTTTGATTAAAACCGGAACATGGTTACCGCGAGTCAAAACTCCGTTCCTACTTGTCCATTCTTTTAACCAGCTGTTTCGGGAATGGCGGGTCAATGAATTGCTCAGCATAAAATGTCTACGCTTGAAAGTCATTACACTCTTGGCTTTTGTAATGATGTTGAGGCCATCAGAAGGGTTTGAGGTTCATGTAGTTCCGACAACAGACAAAATGCTTGATCCTGTCAGTGCTTTACGGGTTTATATACAAAGGACTGATAACATAAGGCCTCGCGATTCAAGTCCACTTTTTCTTACCCTCCGCAGGCCATACAAGGCCATTACCAGTGACACAGTTGCAAAAATTTTATGCGAGGCAATAGGTTTAGTTGGCTTAGGTAATAAAGGCTATACCGCCAAGTATTTCAGACCAACTGGTGCCACAGTGTCTGTGGTAACTGGCAATGAACCCGATACTGTTAGGCAAATAGGGCGATGGAAGTCCCGTGAAGTGTTTGAAGCCCACTATGTTCATTCAAAGGCAGATGCATCTTTTTCTGACAAGTTGTTGAATTATCTTTGACATGTTTCATTCCCAACTCATGCATGTTGGAAGTTTTGCTAAGGATGGTAATTCGGGTTTTCCGTTCGAAACATTATGTAATTTTATACTCTTTAAATAAGGCTTTACCAATTTTATGAAAATGTTTTGCAGTTGTGACAAAAATTTATTAAAATTGGAGTCACACGAGAAACGTTTTAATTAATTCTCTTTGGTGCCACCTGATGCCTGCGGTGGCGCCATCTGTGTTCTTCTCGTGGTGCAAGATTAAGTTTTATATTGATGTAATTACTAATTTGAGATTGATATTTATGTATAAGGGTGAATTGCACTATGATGACGAATAAAGGCTTTACCAATTTTATGAAAATGTTTTGAAGTTGTGACAAAAATTTATTAAAATGCGAAATTAAGGGAAAACCTCAATTTTTTATTAAAAACCTATTTTCACACTTCAGGACTGCCTAATGTCAAACCCATTCATCTGTTGTTCCTCATATTTACCATAAATATTCCTCTATATAGTTCTTATGTACATGCCAGAAATTAGGTCTGTGTTATATAATTTGAAAAAGTTATGGGCCAAAAACATAAAGCATTTTGTAAAAAATCAGAAAAGATATTTGATTACTTAACACAAAACATGTTAAAGCTAAGGACTTTTTTTCAGTAATATAACTTTAATTAAACAAAATTAAATTGTATACCCAAAATTAGATCAAAATATTTTAAATTTTTAAGATATTAGCAAAAATAAAAAATTGGTACCTTAAATTTTGCTCAACTTTGACCATGGCACATTTTTTTTCTGTAACTGCTGTGGATTTAATTTTCACAGCATGTTTTTATAGCATTTCATCTGTTAACACCAAAAATTTGAAACCATTTGATCAAAAACTGTAGATTTAAGTTTTCAAGCACCATGTCACATATTGTTTACATCAAGCTAGTGTTATCCAGTTTGCTAGAGCTCAGCTCCCCTGCCTGCTTCAGCTCTAAGTTCCTAAAATTTGGTATACAGTTAGATGTTACCAAAATCCCCTACCATGCCAAGAATTTGGTCACTAGGACTTAATTCCTTCGAGCTATTAATGAAAAACTCCATTTTTACATTAAAAACACATTGTTACACTTCAAGACTGCCTAATATCAAAACCACTGATCTGACTTTAATCATATATAATATACATATTTTTCTATACAATCGCTATGCACATGCCAGAAATGATGTCAGTATTGCGTAATTGATTTAAATATTGGCCCAAACATATTGCACTTTGTAAAAAATCACGAAATATATTTACTCCCTTAACAAGAGGATTGCTGAAGCTAGAGATTTTTTTGTCAGGGATGTAACATTATTTAATCAAGATTCAATTGAATACCCAAAATTAGTTATTAGTATAAATATAAAAGTTAGTACCTTAAATTTTGCCCAACTTTGACCATGGCACGTTTGTTTCCTGTGAGCACTGTTGATATAATTTTCATATCATGCACACTTAAGCTTTTTAGTTTAGAAAGTTGAAAGAAATTGGCTAAAAATTGTAGCCTTTATTAATGTTTTTATTAGACCATGTCAGACCCAGGCTCTCCCCAGCCCCTCTTCAGTCACCTGTATGTTCACCTTGTTGACCTTTCAGCAAATTATGCACGCTTGAGGCGAGGCATACACTGGGGCAGCCAGGCAGCTTATGGCCAGCCACAGTTGATCCCGGTGTCCAACCCAACTCATCTAGTAGTTGTTTTGACCAACAACATAACAAAAAACAATAAATTAATAAATTTTTATTGGTTTTTAATAACAAATTAAAGAAAAGTTAATAGAAAAGGAATTTGTTAGTTGATGAGTAACAGGAAATTAACTTGCAGTTACTGATGATGCAAGAATCTTGTATGAATGGATAGAATATCACGTATTCCAAATAACACCATGCAGTCACCTATGGTATTTTTCAGTTCAATTTTAATGATAACAAAAATAAATAATATTATTCATTACTAATCATTAGGGATCATATGAAGGAAATTAATGATAGACAAAGATGCAGTTGATAATTTTAATTGAGATTCCTACTGTGTCTAGTGTGTAGATTGATGTGAAAGTAGTCCGAGGTGAATATATTACATTTTTTTAAAATATAAATAAAAGCCATAAAACCAGGTACTTATGATCATTATTTAAATTTATGAATTATGTATATTCTGGATTCTCAACATCATTGTTTGGATTAAACTGAATAAATACCAGACATGGTGTGAATATTTTGCAAATGTATTTGAATACGAATATGAACCATTATAAAATTTCTTGCATAAGAATGGGAATTCAGGTAAAATGAAAGTATTTGAATTCCAGTGCAAATACCTTCAAAATGTATTCATGAATGCATTCATGAACAAATTCTATAATATTATTTTAATAATCATTTCAGTTATATTTTATAAAGAAAAATCATATGATTCTCGTATTATTTTTAAATAAAATTATATTTGGCACAATGTATGTTATAAAATTTTAATCAATAGTTAAACTCTTATATAATATGTGCTGCTTATAAGTTATATGGCCAAATCAAAATCTGTGTGACAATAGCACTCCATTTGTTAATGAAATAGATGAAATCAATCCTCTTCCCTGTCTCCAAAGATACTATCAAAATCATACATAAGCTAAACACCAACAACTCATAATACAGCTTATCTTTATTACCACACAAACCAGCATGTGCCTCATTTCTAAATCATATTTTTGTATCATATATAACAGCTGAGCGCCGTGACCGATGGGTCCCTTGTTTCAACATTCAAATAAATACTGTTTTATATACCTTTATATGAACATTTTATATATTCTTTTATAGATATACCTTATTAGGCAGTGACTAATATTGAAGAGTTCATTTATTATCAACCTTATATTTTCTCTTCACCTGCAAAGGAAATCTCGAACTGCAGTCATTCATACAATTCTCTCAAACAACACAAAATAAAATCGTCTACAGATCGGTATCACTTGGATTAGTTATTTATTTTTCAAAACTTTACACAACCATCGCTAAAATATTGTTGGTTTTTCTTAAATGTCCTGAATGTGCTGTGAAGTCAAACACGTGTACACAAGCCGCAGTGTTAAAATAGAGGATGGTCATGCACTTTAGAAGTTGGCAAATGGGGGGGGGGGGGGGGCGCTTATTAGGGTTAAAAATATTTGGTAACTATTTTTGAGAGCGCCCGGGCGCTTATTACGTCAAATACGGTATATAGATATATACATGTTCCCTTTTTATACGCCCATCTATAATGGTATACCCAGTGACAGTCCATCCTTCCATTAACTTTTAGTGTCACCGAGATAACTTAACATGGCTTTGGATTTTCACGATACTCTTTATAACCACTAGCCAATAGATTATTTCGCTTGAGTTCGATAATGGGCAAAATCCGAGCATATTGAATGTCAGATTTCATCAGACTTAGGTTGCTCCATGATGCCTTAATAAAAATCTGATGGATTTTGTGAAACTCATTATGAATATTAACCAATAGTGTTTCTCACCTGAGTTACATTCACAGCAAAACAGGTTCACTCATATTTAATGAGGTCAGAGGTCACCAGGCTAGTTTGTAGTATTTGCCTTTTATCTGAGCATGAACTTTTAGTATGTCCATGGTAACTTACCAGACCTTTGCCAGATTTTCACAAAACTCCCTCTAACTACTTACAATGGATTATCTAACCCGAGTTCGAATATAGACAAAATCCATGCCTATTTAATTAGGTCAGAGGTCACCAGGCTAGTACTCTGTTGTCACCACCGATTACCAGGAACATTAAACATTTTGATGAAACTCCATAGAAATATTAACCAATACAACATCTCACCTAAGTTTGATTCCTGGTCAAATCTACGCATTTGAATGAGATCAGAAGTCACCAGACTTTGGTGGGGTTGTCATGGGTAACCAAAAATCTGATGGATTTGCATGAAACTTGTTAAAACTAACCAATAGAGTCTCTCACTTGAGTTATATTCTCGGCATGTGTGACACTTGAAAATGTGGAGTTTTCTTCAGGACATGAAACAAGTGACCCAGGGGTCATGACGCTCAGCTGACCAGGAAGACATTGACAAAAGTAATTTTATCATCTGAATGTCAAATTTGAATGAAATACTTTTTCCAAACTTGACCTTTTGTATAAAATCATCCAATATTCATTGGGGTACTATGGAGCTCTGTAGCATGAAGGATATGGGTAACAGACACCTATTTTCAAGGTTTACAAGATGTCTTTTCAGGGGTCTCCCAGCATGTCAAAAAATAAAATTCTAGGTCCAGTTATTATGATTTGTGCCCTGTTAACAGATGACCAAATGTTTATTCTGGGGGGTATTTCAAAGCCGCATAGAATGAAGGATATGGGTAACAGAGATGTAATTTCAGGTGCACAAGGAGACTTTTCAGGGGCCTCCCAGCATATCAAGAAAGGAGATTCTAGATCAAGTCATTATAATTTGTGCTTTGTTAACAGATGACCAAATATTTATTCTGGGGAGTACTTCGGAGCCCCATAGCTCAGAGGTTATGGGTAACAGAGACCTAATTTCAGGTTTCCAAAGAGACTTTTTATGGGCCTCCTTGCATGTCAAGAGAGAAGATTCTAGGTGTAGTTGTTACGATTTGTGCCCTGTTAACAGATGGCCGCATCTTAAGAGGTCTCAAAAATAGAGAAAAATATTGGTAAAAATCGAAAAAATACAGGTGGCGCCACCAGTCTGCAGAAACTGATGAAACACTCCATGATCAATATCCATGCAAAAAATCATGATGATCAATGCATTAGTTGTTCAGATACTTGAGCTTTTGTATCAAATTTTCCATTATTCTGGGGGGTACTTCGGAACCCCATAGCTCGAAGAATATAGGTCACAGTGACCTAATTTCAGGTTTGCAAGGAGAATTTCCATAGACCTCCCAGGATGTCAAGTAAGAAGATTCCAGTTCTAGCGGTTACAATTTTAGCCCTGTTAACGGACAGACGCCCGGACGGTCGGACGGACGACAACAAAAGGTGATCCCTATAGCTCAGATGACTTACAGTCAGCTGAGCTAAAAATTAACTTTGTGTTAAGCAGGGATAGGTGATATGGGCTGGGGGGGGGGGGGAGGGGGGGACCCCCTCATCTTTTAAACCTAAAAAAAATCTATAGGAACAACATATACTTAATACAGAAATTATGCATGCTTTTATCATTGGTCTGAAGCTATGAACACGTGATCATGGCAGTTTTATTTAAGATATTAATGAGAATATACAGAAATGATGTACTTGGCCTTAGGGAAAAAAGAATACCTGAGAATAAAGGCAATTTATCATCCCTGCTAAATTTAGTTAACTTTTTACATCCCCCTCCCTCCATATCCTAAAATCCTGTAACTTGGCAGTTAATTTAAGGATATATTGATATATTTTGGATAGACTGATATATAATTTGTAAGATTGTTGAGCATGTTTTTGCACTGCATGAAATGCAGCAGATATGAAGCATGCATGTGGTAATAGCAGATCCAGTTTCATGCCAAAATCACTGATTACCTGCCATCTGTCACCAGTGTCTTCTGAATAAACACAACACAGACTATGTATCTGTGTCAACAACCCTTATTCATCTATGTCATATGTACCAACACACCACAGGCGTCCGTGTCATCTGTATCACCACACCAAAGGCATCAGTATCAACACGCCACAGGCTTCCTTGTCATATATATCAACACACCTTAGACAACTGTGTCATCTGTATCAACAAACTATAGAAATCAGCAAGCTGTGCCAACACACCACAAGTGTCCGTGTCATCTGTATCACCACACCAAAGGCATCTGTATCAACACAACACAGGCTTCCTTGTCACATGTATCAACACACCTTAGACAACTGTGTCATCTGTATCAACACACCAGAGACACAAGTGTCATATGTATCAACATACCACAGGCACCAATGTCATCTGTAACAACAAATTATAGACATCAGCAATCTGTATCAAAACACCACAGGCATTAGTGTCATCTGTATCATCAAACTATAGTCATCAGTGTCATCTGTATCAACACACCACAAACATCAGGGTCTTCTGTATCATCACAATACAGTTGTGTCATCTGTATCAACACAATCCAGTTCTCAGCAATCTGTATCAACCCATCCCAGGCACTGGTGTCATATATATCAACACGCCATAGATATCAGTGTCATCTGTATCAACACAATACAGACATCAATGTCGTCTGTATCAAAACATCAGTTATCATCCCTGCTCAATTGAGTAGTTTCTACCCCCCAACCCCACCCCCCATATCATACAATGCAGCTGTGACTGTTAATTTTGAGATAGATTGATATATTAAGAATTTTAAAGATTGCTGTGTACTTGCTTTTGCACTGCATGAAATGCAGATGTAAGGCATGAATGTGGTAAAAGTAGATCCAGTTTCATGCCAATCACTGATTATCTGCCATCTGTCACCAGTGCAGGTCTTCTGAATCAACCCATCACAGACAGTGTCATCTGTGTCAACAACCCATATTTATTTATGACATCTGTATCAACACACCACAAACAGTGTCATTTGTATCAACACATCAAAAGCAGTGTCATCTGTATCAACACACCACAATGTCATCTTTGCCAACACCCCATATTCATCAGTGTCTGAAACTGATGTCTGGTGTGTTGATACTGAAGATGTGGTCTGTACCAACAAACCACAGGCATCTGTGTCATCTGTATCAACACACCACGGACATCAGTGTCATATGTATCAAAGACCACAGGCATCTGTGTCATCAGTATCAACACACCAGACATCAGTTTCATAAGTATCAACACACCACAGGCATCCATGTCATGTGTCAACACACCACAGGCATCCATGTCATCTGTATCAACACACCAAAGGCATCCATATCATCTGTATCAACACCACAGCTATCAGTGTCATATGTATTAACATACCACAGGCATACATGTCATCTATATCAACATACCACAGCCATCTGTGTCATATGCTTCAACACTAGCCATCAGTGTCATCTGTATCTTACTATAACTACAGTATTCAGTGTCATATGTATCAACACACAGGAGGCATTCATGTCATCTGTAACATGAAATCAAAGGCATCCATGTCATTTGTATAAACCATCACAGCTATCAGTGTCAAAAGTATAATCATACTACAGGCATCAGTGTCATCTGTATCAACACACCACAGACAACAGTGTCATCAGTATCAAAATACCACACAAATCAACCATCTGTATCAACACATCAGGCATCAGTGTCATTTGTATCAACACACCACAAACATCAGGGTCTTTTTTATCATCACAGTACAGTCATTAGTGTCATCTTTATCAACAAAATTCAGTCATCAGCCATCTGTATCAACTCACCACAGACATCAGTATCATCTGTATCAACACACCACAGACACCAGTGTCATCTGTATCAACACACCAGTCATCAGTATCATCTGTATCAACACATCACAGAAACCATTGTTGACTGTATCCACACACCAGTCATCAGTATCATCTGTATCAACAAACAATAGACACCAGTGTCACCTGTATCAACACACCAGTCATCAGCGTCATCTGTATCAACACATCATAGACATCAGTGTTATCTGTATCAACAGACCAGTCATTAGCTTCACTTGTATCAACACACTGGTCACCTGCGCCATCTGTATCAACACACCAGTCATCAGCGTCATCTGTATCAACACACCATAGACATCAGCATTGTGTGTATCAACACACCAGTCATCAGTGTCATCTGTATCAACACACCACAGACAACAATGCCATCTGTATCAACACACAAGTCATCAGCGTCATATGTATTAACAACCCATAGATATCAGTGACATCTGTATCAACACACCACAGACATCAGCGTTATCTGTATAAACATGCCTCAGGCACAAAAAAAAAAACTCATTCCATTAAAAAACTACTTTTACTATTCATTCAGTTTGGATAAAAAATCTTTGTCAGTGTAGACAAAAAATTACAGTCATAAAAAACAAAGCAATATCCTTGTAAATGTTAGTAAAAGTGAAACATTTTCATCAGAATCCAAATCTGTCTCATTACAGAGCATCATCAATACCATTTCACACGTTATCTCCTATAAACTTTTCTAGATTAAATTTAATCCATTCATATTTACTCATCTTATTTTTACATAAATAAAAAAACTTGCAACATTATCCTGGTCATGTATAAAAAGTTTAAATATCAAATGACTTGTAAATGATGCATAGTATAAGCAACTATAAAAGATGGCTTGTTTTTCATTATACAGTAAATACAAATGCATTAAAATTTGTATTTGTTATAAACTGTTATAAAATAATACAAATATTGTATATCATGATACTTAATATTGCAATTGTTCTTTCATAATATTAAAAATAGTTATGAATAGCATTTAATCCTTTAGATAAAAAAAACTATTTGGTTTCCTGTTATTGATACAAATAATTTAATCATCATGCATAACAGAACTGAAAAATTCCAACAAAACAATTTATCATTTGTAAATCATTAAATACAGTCTTCATCTGTAACCATTTATTGTGACTTGCATGTAAATCATTTGTAAATCACTGAATACAGTGCACATCTTCAACCATTTATAATGACTCTCAGGTAAATTATTTCAGCACCAGTTTATATATACAGGGGTATGAGGGGTCAGAGGGCTAAACCCCCTTCTTACAGGCAAAAGTTACCTTTATTGCAGGTCATATTTCTACATTTGGCTATTGTTTCTTCATTGTAAAAGTATCCCCCTCCCCCCTTTATATCTTGGATCCAACACTTGTATACTATGATGATCAAGCTGACTAGATTATTTTTGCTTACTAGGCAAAATCTAACAGAAACCAGATGCTCAGCAGCATACATCAATTTAAGTCTACTTGCCATTTGCAGTAAAAAGCACCATTATTGTGATTCTGATGTTGCGCTCACATGCAAAAACTAGCGTAAAAACTATCTACATAAACCTATATAAACAAACATCAATAAAATAATGCCATAAAATAAGCATGTCACTACCACTTTGCACACAAGTAAAATAAGAGAAACATTCCTCTTCAGCTATAACTGAAAGCAAATAAAAATGTGCTTTACATCAACTTAAAATAATTATCAGGATAGCGAATGAATATATCCTGATGGCTGGTGAGCTGAGCCTGACAGCTGATGAACTTAGCCTGATGCCTGGTGAGCTTATCCTGTCAGATGGTGAACTTAGCCTGACGGCTTGTGAACTTGGCCTGACAGCTGATGAACTTAGCTTGTTGGGTTGGAAACTCAGCCTGTCAGCTGGTGAACTTAGCCTCATGGCTGGAGGGCTGTCCTGGTAAAGCACAGCAAAGCTATGAAAAGTTTCATAATAAAAGCTTATTAGATTAAGCTTGGCCTCTGTGTCTTGTTGGCTTTGGCCAAGGGTTTAAGACCTGAGCTTTCACAGGCTGTGCATGTTGGTAGTGTGACTCAACTGACTTGAAATCACAGAAATGTGGTCACTAGCTTCCATCCACTAAGTCAAGTAAAGCTCAGGTGTTGGCCCAAGCTAATACTGAAAGCCCTTCTGGGTTTTAAAACTAAACTCGTCTTTCAGGGTTAAATGAGTAAAATGTCTTGTGTCAAGCTATAGTCTGTTTCATCCCCTCATGTCCACCTGTTTTATGCTATGAACATTTTTATTGGTTACATTTCAAGGGAATCAAATATAGTGTATAGTAGAGGATCAAACAACCTAATTTTCAACAAGGTAAATAAATACCTACTTTACACCTTATTTAAGATGCAGAAGATTTTTAAAATATGAGAAACATTTTACAACATATCAGACCCACTTATGGCGGTCAAGATCATTGGTCACATACAAAAGAGCCTCAACTGACAGGATGATGTCATGTAAACACTCTAAAAAATATATCTAGCTAAAACAAAGATGGCAACTCATGCAGGGACACATCATATCTGCCAGATCATTGTGAAGAGACTAAAAAGCTGTGAAATCTAAACTGGGGATTTATTGTAAAATTCTAAATTTCCATATTAGGCTGTCACTTCCATATGCAATTTTCCATGAAATTACTGGAAAATATAAACTTTTCAGAAAATTATCAACCAAAAACAGATGGAGAGCATGTGGTGAAATGGACTATAGAGTGACCTATCCCTGTATAACAGCAAAGGATTACTGATTTCAAAGCTAAGCTGGCCTACCTGGTTTATATTATGCAATGATGCTGATGTTAAATATTAAAGAAAACCAAAGTTAAAGCTAGGCTGATCTTTCTGGATACAAAACAAAGAGTAATAAAAGGCAGAAGCAAATTTAAGCTGTCTTACTTAAGCACTACAGTAACGGAAGGCTTATTAAAAACAAAAGCTAATGCTGGTTAAATATCAATGGAGGATTGTATAAAAGTTAAGCAGGCTGACAGCAGCATTCCATATGTTTATGCAATACATATGCATTACATGCGCGTATGCAGCTAGAAATCGCACACAGTGTGTTCTCTTCGAGTGATTCTATATATATGGCAATTGGGTATACAGTACAGAAGAATTTATATATATGAGTATGCAGCACATTTTGTTGGCTCAGGGTAGTGATTGAAAATGCATTTGCATGGTAATGGATGGGGATATTCCAAACTCTGACGTCAGTGATAGGGTGTTCCTCTGGCAGATGACTTCTCTACTCATATAGCTCTATCTATAGGTCCAATTTTGCTGCATATGTCCTATATATGTATGCGTAATAATGGAACCATAGGTGTCTGTTTTCTAACTGCAATACGCTCAGGTACTGCATAAGCATACAAACTGTGACTGCACATGTATATATGGAATGCTAGCTTTATGCATATGTATCAGTCACTGAACATTAACATGGCCTGAACATTATTCATCAACAATCTCATGAATATTCATAATGGTCCCTCAGTTTTCAACAATATCTTTATACATGACATTTGTTTTTACAAGAAATCCATCTGTGAACAACACAATGACTGGAGTTTCTCACATTCTTTGTCTCCTTAGAAACATTCATGTTACACAAGTCTCATGCAGTGGTTATAGCATAAATTATTCAACGTTGCAGGCATAGAAGTTCTCCTTTGTTTTAACCGCTGCTTTTTAAAGCAAGATACTCTGGGTTCTACCACCAGGGCTGGCACAGAGCAAAGAATTATAATCAGTCCAATGAGAATGTGTATCCACCTATTAATTTTTAAACATGAGACACCTGCTGTCATTTGTCGGATTCTCGGCCCTTTACAAGAACTAGTGTAATCAGACCAATCAGAGCAGGTGTCACATGTTTAAAATTAGGAGCTTTTTTTCCTTTTAATCATCAAACTAGTAAGCACTGCATTTGACCTTTGCAAGCTGAGCATTCAGAGAGCTCAGTTTCGGTCCAGAAATGGCTGGACACTAACTGGTTTTGGCATGCTTATATTTTTTTCAGGTACATGTATTATAACTTAAAATTATTCATAAGTAACTTATTACATTATTCTTTTCAAGCCATAAACATGAAACACCTATTAGATCATGTAGACATGTTTTGGGAAGCATGGTTCCATTATTATGATGTTAGAGAAATATGAAAATGCCAATTTGTTCATTTTGGTCAACAATAGTTGAAAATGGTTGAAAAAGATCTTTATCTTCTGAACTTTAAAATGCAATGACTTCGGCATAAACAAAGATATCTTTGGGAATAAGATATCATTTTTTCTCATAAAAAGACATTTCAGATGATAGTATTTTCCTGACTCTCAAATGTACTTTGGGATCAATATTCTTAAATGCGCGTTATTGAGCATTCCTGAGGGGGGCAATTTGTCAAGCTCACTGATAATGTGTGGGGTACAAACTTAATTACCAACTTAACTGCTTCCTGTTGTATTTTAATACAATCACATAAATACACCCAGAAGCTTTCAACAATACACACTGTAATATCTGTATCTGCAGAGATTTCAAGCTGGTATTGTAGCTTTAAATTTATTTGTGTGACAGGACAAATTTTTTATTAAATCATTTATAACAGAGTTGGATAAAATGTCTAAAGTAATATATATATTGATGGATTCAAATGATGTCTGATATCCATTTATATATCACAGTATTTCAGTATTGGCTTAAGAAATATTTACATGAACATTTTTATGCAAATGAAATTATAATGTAATTTTTTTAAAGCCAGCCTCCCATCTTCCAAGTTTTATTGCTATTCGATTTTAATTTATTGCCCAGAAAAATCTGCAAGCACGTCCTCACACCTACCGATTTAGTGTGCACATCACCAGGGTCTTCCAGCTGTTTATTTTTCACTTTTGGTTTCGTCTCATGTATTGCTATTGTCATCATGAATGATGAAAGAAGTAAATAAAACAGCCAATTTTTTCGGTGTAATTGTCACATCCACCAAATTTTCTGGCCGGATAAAAAAAACGCTGGAAAATCCTTGACATGGCTAGGGATTTTTTCACCCGATTTTCTTGCAGGATTTTAAAAAATCTGGCTGGAAGCACATTCATATCTATAAATCCTACCTTTCCTGCCTATTTTTTGCAAGCCGGAAAAATCAATAGATTTGAGGCAAGCTTTACAACTGGAGCACTTGGGGATATGTGAGGGAGTTCAGCCGCAGTTTGGTGGAAATGAAATCATGCTCCTGCTTGTTTTACAAAGGTCATGGCACTGAATAAATGTAACCATTAAGTCACAAAAAGGAGCCTTCCCTGCAAGACATCATCCATAAAATTACAAAACCAAACAATAATGTAAGGTAACCTCGAAAAAATAAACTGCCACCAAACTGGAATTCTGATATCCCTCACAGAAAAATATGTTTAAAAACATACTAATATATTCAGTTATATCCTTGCATATAACCCTAATTTACTTTAAAACAACATAACTGATTATGTCTTTTAATCAAACAAAACTATAATTACTTGATCTTGTTGTAACAGTATTATATGATTTTCAGATTAGGAAAATGAGATTACAAACAGAGCAAAGTGATGATTTACTATCCTCCATAATGTGTGTATGCAGACAACAGTCACCGGGGGGGGGGGGGGGGGGGGAGCACCAGACAGGGACATGGCAGTTGACACAACAGTCACAGGATGGGAAACATATAACATTTTGGAGTAGGAGACATTACAGTAACATGGTGGAAAGCAACAGTCACAGGGTGGGAAGCAACGGTCACAGGGTGGGAAACAGAACGGTTACAAGTGGGAAACATGACAGTAACAGAGTGGGAAGCAATAGTCACAGGGTGTGAGGGTGGGAAAAAAACAATTACAAATGGGAAACATCAGTTACATTGTGGGAAGCAAGGATCAAAGGGTGGGAAACAACAGTCACAGGGTAGATACAACAGTCACAGGATAGGTGACCGAGAAGTCACGGGATAAGAGACAACAGTCACAAGATTGGAGACAGAACAGTCACAGAGTGGGAACCATAACAGTCACAGTGTGGGAATCATAACAGTCACAGTGTGGGAATCATAACAGCTACAGAGTGGGAAGCATTATCTATATGGAAACATGAGTGTTATGGGGTGGAAAACAGAACAGCCACAGGGTGGAACACATCAGTCACAGGATGGGACACAGAACAGCCAAATGGTGGAAAGGAAAAGTCACAATATGGGAAGCAACAGTTACATTGTGGGAAGCAAGGGTCACAGGATAAGAGACAAGAGAAGTCACAGATGGGGAGACCAAAAGCAGATCCAGACAGGGTCCAGGGGGTCTAGATCTCCTTTTTTTCAGCTGACACAACCTTCTTTTAAGGGTTTCAGACCAATTTTTGTGGCCTGGAACACCCCCGTTTCGGACTTGGGGACCTTTTATAAGTTTTTTCATTAGCCCTCATGGGTTGAACCCCTTCTTTCCCTAAATCATGGATCTGTCCCTTGAGACAACAGTCACAAGATCTGAGACAGAACAGTCACAGAATTGGAAACATAACAGTTAAAGGGCGGGAAACATAACAGTTACAGTGTTGGAAACATAACAGTTACAGGGTGGGAAACATAACAGTTACAGGGAAGGAAACACAACAGTTACAAAGCGAGGAACAGAACAGTTACAGGGTGGGAAACATAACAGTTACAGGGTGGGAAACATAACAGTTACAGGGTGGGAAACAGAAGTTTTAGGGTGGGAAACATAACAGTTACAGGGTGGGAAACATAACAGTTACAGGGTTTGAAACATAAAAGTTACAGGGTTGGGAAACATTATCTACTGAAACATGAGTGTCATGGGGATGGGAGACATGACATTTACAGAGTGACAGATATGAGAGTGATGAGTTGGCAGACATGAGTAAAAAATTAAAAGAAATGATGTCGAGATGAAGAGGTCCTATTTCTGTTGTCATAATTTATGTCACCAAATAACAGATGATGTCAAATCACCTGCTATCAATTACTGTTCTTAACTTACAATCCTATCCTGTACAGGGTTGGGGCCAGGTACCTGTACCTGTACCTGTACCTGTACCTAGGTACACAATTCAGAGTACCTGTACCTGTACCTGTACCTGGCTTTCATGAGTAGGAAGTACCTTGTACCTGTACCTGTACCTGGAACTTAAGTACCTGTACCTGGTATAAGGTACTTCAGGTACAAATGTGATACTGGAAATGGACACCAGGCTTGGGTCAATTGCTTGAACAAAGCTGTCACCCCTGTCAGGTCAGTTACCTATCTCAGGCAGGGGTAATTACAAAGCATTCATCCCTGCTGCCTTTGTAGCTAGTGGGGCTAGCAAGCTGGTCAACCTACAGCCTGTAAACAGGAAGTTCATTGTGACATTATCAGCACAAGTGTCAGGCAACTGACAAAGGATAGGAACAGAGCTGCCCTCATGCCCATGCAATGTAGACACAGAACAGGGTTGGGGCCAGGTAATGGTACTTGTACCTAGATGCACAATTCACAGTTATGAGGATTACAGGTAATGATACTGGAAATGGACATCAGGTTTGGTCAAGTAAGTGTACTGAGCTGTCACCCTTATCCAGGCAGGGGTAATTACTAAGCTTTAATCCAAGCAGCCTTTAAAGTTGACTGGGCTATGGCTAGTATGCATGCTGGCCTGGCTACCTCCAGCTTCCACAAAGGAAGTTCATTGTGGCATTATCAGATATAAAGGGTAGAGAGAAAAGGATATGGACAGTGTTGCTCACATGCCCCATGTAGATACCTGTTGTCTAGTATACAAAGAACATTGGTGAAGGAAAAACGAAGAAGTGAAGAAGGTACATATCGTGTAACTGAACTCTCAACATATGCCAAAAAAAAGCTGAACATTCCATTTCACAGAAAAATGTCCCTGCTCAAGCATCAAATGCAGGTGCTCTTAATTCTCAAAACATTCCTCAGTGTGACTGACTGCAATGAACATGTTTATTGTTACTTAAAATTATGTGTGTATTATTGTTCATGTCGTGAAGTTAGTCTATAAAAACTGATTATAAGATTTTCCCTTTCAGTCAAGCTGTCAAGCCTCTATTTTTAAGAGTTTGTGGTGCTTCCAGAGATTTTGACTTTAAAACATTACTCTAAAACTCAAAACCTGATTTGAAAGAGTGACATCATATTTTAGTATATGAATGAAAGTTTTATATTTCTGTATTACTAACTTTGTAAACTTTATCACCTTCTTTAACTTATTACATTTACTAAAGGCGATCCTTTACATATGCAGCTGGCTCGTTTTTTTTTCGTGATGATATAAAAAGATATAATTTAAAACCTTTTAATGATGTATTCAGCCATTCTATTACAAATTATGATCGCATATCTACAAGAAATTTTTGCAATTATCATTAGTTCAAATATCTTTAAAATGTCCCTGTACCTGTACCTAGGTACTTTCTAAAGTACCTGTACCTGTACCTAGGTACTCTACAATAATGCTGTACCTGTACCTGTACCTGTACCTGTACCTGACCATTTCACAAGAACCTGTACCTGTACCTAGGTACTTTTGCATGTACCTGGCCCCAACCCTGATCCTGTATCACATATAAGCCACTCAGTATACCTACCTTACACTTAATCCACCAAGCAAATAGCTCATCTATACTAACCTACTCCCGACCTCTATCATTGTGATTCCCAGCTTGATTTTTCACCTAAATCATCGGACTTAAGCTGTGTTTAGTTGGCAAATAGAATACCGTATGCCAATGCACATGGAAAATTTTATTTTTGCTCTAGTTATTTTCAATGATCCATTTATCTTGGGAATGAACCACACAAAATTAATTTTCAGTGGATAACTTAATGGGACCAGGTGACCACAGGTATAATCAACAGGTGTAGTGTGATCTAGGACATCATTGATCCTATACCACAGTGTTATAACACCACATGAATTCATACAAGATTTTGAGTACTGCATTCCATTGCTGTAATAAGCATACAGTGGAACCCTGCCTTGCGACCACCCCACAATTGCAACCGACCCTGCAATTACGACCACCTTTCCTGGTCCAAAATTTATGGTTCATGTAATTTAGAATTTCACAAATATGACCACCCCAAAATTACGACCACTTTGGTCAGTCCCCAAGGTGGTCTTAATTGTAGGGTTCCACTATACTTTGTGACAACAAAACATAGCTTTAAAAGAACTTTTTCTTAACTTTCCAAAATGTGTTGGAAAATGAAATGAAGTGCAAAGGGCAGATTTTTACTTAACATTTTGAGTGACAATGTGAGCTGCTCATTATAGACAGAATGTACATGCTATATACACGAGACATGTGAACCACAGAGTTGGACCAGCCACCAACAAGACCACTTTACTGTATGTGGCCAATTTTTCTTGTCATAATTCTGTTTTGGGTCCCAAGGCTTCCGTCCCTGGTTCAATGACGTCAGAGTTTTCAGTATCTGTGATGTAACCGGGCTCCCCGGTGTAGTGTGTGGGCTCAACTAGCAGTGGCTCTGCAGAGAACGCCTGCAAGTCACGAGGTTCATATTGCAGCTTCCATTCATCCCTGTAAAACAAAACATGGAGTTGTGTTGGTAGTTGCTAGCTTGATCATAATTGATCATTGAGAGCATATCAGCAAACTGATGATTGATTATTAGTCACTTCTGAGAAGTGTTAGGAAACAGTTGTAATTTCATGATCAATCACCAGTAATAATTGGTTGACTTTTAGGAGTACTTCCTCTCATCTGATATATAACCCCTAATATAGGTTAATATATCTTATAAATCTACAGCCTACATGTGTATATATTGTTACGAAACCTAATATCAACAGATCACGAAGCCGTGACAAGCATAAATTTGGTTACGGAGACCAAAAAAATCAGATTCTGTAACACTAGGCAGTGTGAAATGTCTAGGGGAATGAATAAAGAAGTCAGTGGTTTTTTGTTAACAAACAATGATAATTTATTCTTAACACAACCCTAACATTACAATACATTAAATCAATACAATTACATAGTATAACAACAGTATAACAGTAAATCAATACAATTACACAGTATAATAACAGTATGACAGTAAATCAATACAATTACACAGTATAATAAATAAAGTGTACACTACCTGGATACCACCACTGTCACAGCGACAACAAGTCCTTTAAAACGTATAATCCAGATTAACAGTTCACATAAATCTTCTCAGAGAATAATAGTCCAATTCAATCACAAAGTCAATCTGTTGTAATCCAAAAGTGAAGTTCTTGTAATAATCCCAAAAGCAAACTGGAGACAGGCCGCACTTAATCTACACTTAATTCTTAGAATCCCTGACACTTTTGCAGTTATCGGATAGGTCCAAAACTGGCTCACACTCTTCCCTGTTCGCTGGAATATTTCTCTCTCTCTGCTCTAAAACCCAGCCCCTATTTATAACTTTTCATCCGAAAATTCTAGAAACTTCTGTTTCACCAACAACCCCAAAGAACCCAACAATACATAATACACACTCCCAAAGAACATTACAAGACACGCGCTCATAAAGTGGACCAGCCCGGAAAGTTCCAGATTAGTATGAGCCCTGTGTTTCTACACAAGTTCAACCAATGCGGATTACACCGAGCCTGCAACACCCGGCAAGGCGAGGTTGCTACATCAACAAGCCATGCCCGCGCCACACAAATCAAGTGTAAACAACATATGTAACAGACATCTGTAACAATATAGTAAACTTAGGCATGAATCTATTGGTTAACACGGATTAGGCCAAGAAAAATAAAAGGTATGGTTCTCAGGCACTGCCCGCGTCAATTTTAACCCCCTGCATCAAACATGTTTATTTAGATTTTCAACTTTTAAGAAGATAAAATAATACAATTTTGATATGATTTCCTTTTTATGTAGTGCTTTTACCTGTTTAGCAAAAAACCCTGTTATTTTCATGCTTTTCTCTAAACATATGACATTTTTATCGAAACATACAACGCCTGCCCGCAGTGATTTCTGAAAAAAGTGCCTGAGAACCTTTTTTATTTTTTTTGCCTTATTCTAAAGTTTGTTCCCATAAATTTTATGAAAGTGTACCTTTTGTAATTATAAGGCCTAACCTTTGTGACAAACTCTGTAATCAATTATGCCAATGCAAAATTGATCATCAGATTGGCAACATCAGCTGACCGATCATCGATTATAATAAATCATCTGTCCCAACAATAATATGGTGTAAAATAAAAGACATCAGAAATGATTATAGTATCATATCTAACACCCAGTAACTATAATATAATCCATCCAAACAAAAGGTGCCGATTGGTTTTTGTCAATATTAAATCATTTATTACAAGTCAGTAAATCAACCAGGTAATGTAGCAATTATTTATTATGAAACCACAACAGGGCTCAACCTTAACTTTTGAAAGTACTTGCATAGTCAGGCAAGTAGCATCTAGCTTTTACTTGCCCTACATGGATTTTTACTTGCCCTTCAAAAATCATTGATTGTATTAAAGAACACAAATATCCTTTTCAGGCCTTTGGTAAAGGTTTATGTTGGACCCACTTGCCCAGTAACGCAAGTAAAAGGTGACTTTTATTTACCCTACCACTATTTTCTGGAACTTGCCCCTGGCAAGTGGTTAACCATTAATGTTGAGCCCTGCACCACCACACCATACAAAGAATTTGAGTTAAACAACTACCGTAAATAATATATGAGAAAACAGTCTGTTTTTGTCCCAAAATATCTGAAGTGACAGGTGAAAGGACACTTTTAGACAGACACTGGTCAGATTATAATAGTAATTGGTACCATATAAATATTATAAGATACACTGTCACCTAAAAGACGAGAAAACATTTGGAAAGTTGAAGGGTATGCATATAATAAATCTTTTATTCTCGATAGCTGGAGTGCCCATAAATTTCTGTCACTGTAAGATTATGGGCAGAAACATCAGCATGTCCTATTTATTGCAATAAAACTGAAAGTCAAAGTGTAATCCTCTAACAAGCCCTAACAGTTATATTCACCCTTTTAGCATTTATACTACACACTAGATTCAACTGTATTCCAATCACACTCTGCAGTGTTACCCTCATTTGTAAGAATCTAAATGACATCATTAACTCATTGGAATAAATAATGGCCCACAGGGTTTGCATCTTTTTGGAGTCTTCTGCATGTTCCATATATAAAGTGCTAATACAATGTTAAGCCTTTTTGGGGTTGCAGGTGAGATGTAATTGTGAATCATGAGTGAAGCACATCAAATTTAACATCAATCCATGTCCCCATTTTACAGAAATCTGATCAATTAGAATTCCACAAAATATCAAACAGTAATCAGATGTACAGCAAATGAAAAGGGTATCTTTGCATATCAGAAGCTAACAACTTTTAAATATGCCAATTATAAATGAGACAATTTACGAGAAAACTCACGTTGTATGACGATCAAACATGATGGGTAAGTACTCATCCACTGGCACCATTTTCTTCAGTGGTTCCTGTTGAAGCAGTTTGGTGGCGCCACTGTGGCTGAGCAGGTAACTCAATGTCCAGTACGAGTATGACGGCCGTACCAGGACATCAGCACCGTCCAACCAATGTTCATCTTTGTGGTTCAATTTCTTCCGCCCAAGGTATCTATACAATATTTATAAATGTTAATTCAATATAAAGATCATTCTGTAGCCTAAAGCTATCACCAGTCATTTTATTTAATTTTAACCAGGGCCTTCAATAGAAATGAAAATTTGAGAGCAATGGTATTGGCAACATCTCAGTTTAACTTCTCACTGGACACTGGTTAATACCTGAATCGCTGAGTCATCACTTGACATGAAGCAATTTCCCCGCCTTCTGCTTTTGCCTTTCTACTCAAAATGAACCTCTTCCTGGCAGGCAAAGTGGGACAGCTTTGACAACTGGGACTGTAAGTCTCAACAGTCATAATTTAAAAATCAAAATTTGTTACATTTCAAGGAAACACTTTCTATAAACATTTCAAACACTGATGCTTACAAAATATTACTTACACTATGGAATCTTTGCCACAAAAACACCTATGTAAATGTCATTTGGAGTGAAACAATTCTTATCCATCATACTTGAATGGACTACATTAACCTCTTCACTACATTTTACACCTCAGCCCCCTGTGAATGTAGAAGCTCCAGTGCATTATGGGCAGCAGATTTTGAAGCCCACAATCCCTAACCTGAATTCTGATTCTGCACAGTATGGTAATTTCCACTCCAACTGTAACAAGAGCACCGCAAACATACATATAATATGCCTGTTGTGTGTCTGGTGACTTGTGACCTCATTAAATATGCATGTATTTTGATAAGAAGGTAGGTAATTCAGGTGAGAAACTCTATTGGTAAATATGAATAATGAGTTTCATGAAAATCCATAGGATTTTTGGTAAGTCACCAATGAGCCTCCAAAGTGTGGTGACCCCTGACCTCATTAAATATGCATGGATTTTGCTGGAAATTAAACTTAGGTGAGATATGTTATTGATTAATGTTTCCGATGAGTTTGATCAAAATCCTTAAATTCTTTATAACTTATCGTGGCAACACTACAAAGTAGCCAAGTGATCCATGACCTTATTAAATATTTGTGGATGTTGCCCATAATTGAACTTGGGTGAGATAATCTGTTTGTAATTTGTTATGGTGAGTTTCATGAAAATTCAATCAAAGCCCTGGTAAGTTATTGCAGCAACATTAAAAGTTAACGGACGGACAGATGGATGGAGGGTATACCATAATATTCTTGTCTTATAATAATGCTGAAGCCATTTTCCCCACATTTTGTGGGGGCGGTGGTGTAATAGTTAAGGTGCCAGGCTCATAATCAAGAGGTCGTGAGTTCAAATCCCGGTCAGACCCACACCATGCCAATACCCTTAGGCAAGGTCCCAACCGCAAGTGTCCCTCTGTCCACCCAGCAGTAGAAATGGGTACCAGTAAATACTGGGAAGGTAACCTGCGATGGACTAGCATCCCATCCAGGAGGAGTTTAACTCCTAAGTCGCTTCACGCTACCGAGACCGGGATAAGCTCCGGCCTGATGAGCCGTAAAAAAAGCCCAGCAGACTTAACCTACCTTTACTCTGGTGAGTTTCGTGAAAATTCCATCAAAGCCCTGGTAAGTTATTGCGGCAACACTAAAAGTTAACGGACGGACAGATGGACAGAGAGTATACTAAAATACTCTTGTCATATGACAGGCTTATAATAATGCTGAAGCCATTTTCATAAACAGCAACCCTTACAGGCTTACTTTGTCAAGGTTTGATTCTTGTACTATATTACAGTCAGCATATATGAATCAGCTTGAATCAGATCTGGGAGTCGACATAACTCAGGTGTTGACACCTTTTGATTAAAAAACACACTTTGTTGTCAGTCATGAATATTCATATCTCTCCACTTTAACAGAATCAAGTTCCATGGGGTTGCATGATCAATTCTGGAAACTTGAACACTGAGAATGGTCTTAATTTAAGGGTGATTAAAACTGTGTTATAGCCTTGCAGCTAACTGAATTTAGGTCATAGTTGGACCAATTTTATGCTTTCAAGCACTCATGTCATCATCTCAAATTTAATGTAAGAAGATCCTGGACTAAGGCCAAAAAAAAATAAAAGGTATGGTTCTCAGGCACCCCTGGCATCAATTTTGAGCAAACACATCAAAAGTTTTTATTTTAATTTTCATCCTTCAAGAAGATAAAATAATTCAATTTTGATCAGATTTTGTTTGTTATGTAGTGTTTTTACCTGTTTAGCAAAATAATTCTATTATTTTCATGCTTTTCGCTGATCATATTACTTTTTTATCGAAATACTGTATACAAAAAAGGTAATAAGAGGGTGGACAGCAAATGAAGGACCATAACTATTACCTATTTAGGGGCCTGGACAGTCAAGGGGTAAATCTCAGAGTTCATTCCCTGGCAAGGCTATGAGAGTGGGTTGTAGTGGTCTGTCCAAGGATGGTGGATTTCTCTGATTTTCTCCACCTCATAGACACTGCTGAACACCACCATTTGAAGTCTCAATTATTTGTAATAACTGTTTGTACAATCCATGTACACTCTGAACATGGCACGTGACTGCTCAAGAACCTTCCACCCACCCACTGTGAGAAATGGAAGGATTCTTCAGGTTTGGCAAGCTGCCAAACATCCAGCAAATTGATGCTGGGTAAGGTAAAATCTGATTGGCTCACCATGTAAACAAAGGTGAATGGGCCCATGCATGGCTCATAAAGCAAAATCTGATTGGCTTAGCATGTAAACAAAAACGGCTGTGCCCATATGAAGCTCGTTGCATGGTCCTGCAAGAGAGGAAGTTTGCAAACAGAGGGGGATAATTGATTGAACTCATAGTTAGTATAGAGACTGTCTTGAAAGGTTATGATTGCATCCTGTGCATTCCAAGAGGAGTGGTTAAATATTACACATTACAGCACTGTCTGGTGGCCAAACCTGACAAAAAACCGTGGTTTTGTGCAGTGGTTAGGATAGTGTTACAGCTGCTGATGGAGCAAAAATCCATGTTAAATAAAAAATGAAGTTTATTGTTTATGTTATAGTCCCTAGAAATGTGGACTCAAGTCCGGACTCGGATCCAAGTGCATACATGAGGCTTACATCACTGTCGGATTACATCCACTGTTCAATCAGCCAAAAAATACAGATTTAATCACTTAACCTTCCTCCTTCTGTACATGATTCGTGTTATTTTACAGTGCTGGACTGTTATCTAGTAATGTACTCACATGAGGTCCCAGGGGAGGTTCAATGTCTTCACCTCCTTCATCACATTCTCTAGTTGACTTCGGAAATACGGCTTGAAGCGGATATCGTCCTCAAACACAGCCACTTGCCTGTAACCATTCTTCACAATCTGTCCAAGAAATCACATTCAACCAATCAGTCTGACTACTCTTTGGTATCAACAATACAACATATTGTATACAAATGTCCACCTGGACTCCAGGACAATTAAACCCCTGACAATTAAACCCCAAAACAACTCAATGCAAAAGACATATACTTCTGAGACAATGACCCTAAGAACAATTACTTCCAGACATAAAACTAATAGGAAAAGAGAAAAATACTTACATCTTGCCAGATATTGTAGTGGCTTAAGAAGCATCCAATTTCTCCCATGGTTAAGGGCCTGGGGGAGAAAGAAAATGAAAAAAACAGTGTTAATCTGAGAATATGTACAAACTGCAAAAGCAATCTTGGTCTATTTCAGTTAAATGATATACTGCACACAGCTGAGTCATAGTTCTTGAATAAAAGCATCAAAGTTCCAGCAATTTAACTGTTAAATATACACATACATGCACACCAAATCCTGTAACTAATCAAAGATACTTTGTGGAGTGACCATGTTGATACACTGATAACATTGACTTAATATCAGAGTGACAATCTATCAGGAGCATTATTTTAGAATACATGCGTATACAAATTATTATTAACATGAACATGTATTATTATTAATTAATTTGCTGTTTGCAACAACAGCTAGTTTACTGAAAAGTTGTGAAAATACTTTGATGAAATTTTGTGGATGTTTAGCATGATATCTAAGGAATAATTCTTAAAATTTCGGAGGAAATCCAGATCACAATCAAGTTTTTTTGTGTTTACAGGATTCTTCACCCTAATAAGATAGTACAACTTAGACTGTCACGTCTCTCAGCTTAAATTCACATATTTCCCTACACTCATGTACCAACACCCCAGATCACATTCACTTTAACTGCTGCTTTACATAGAAAGTAATTCGTGGTTTCTACACCAGGGCTGGCAAAGGGCCCAGAACTGTAACCAGATTGATAAGCATATGGATTTGCATTGTTCGTCAAACCAATGAGAGCGGGGTGTAGGGGGTTAAAAACTTGGAGTTGGATGCACAATTTTTAAAACTACACTCTTATAATGACTGCAGGGTTTAACCTCTCAGGGAGAGTGTATCAAGCACCAAACATTAAAACTGCATTAAAGTAGCATGGTTATGTTGAAAATCAGCATAACACTCAACACCCCTATCAATATTTCTGAAATTACAAAGTTTTTGCTTAAACAACCATATGTTATCTGGTACAATGTATGCTGGATCTTGTCCATGAAGATTCCATAATGTTAGTATAAACTTTTAACTCAGGAACTTACATTGTGCATAGCTGTAGGGTAACCAGTGCACATGGTCAGCAGGCTGGCATGCTTGACAGTGATTCAGATTAAGTTAATGTCAGGAGAAAAGTAAAGGAGGCATTCAACATCCAGCACCACTGACCTGCACTGAACCACAACCTGGCCCTAGTACTTCCACAGATTGACAACCACTTGTTGTCACATGATCCAAGTGGTCACGTGACAACCCCTGAAATGTTAAAAATGCTAAACTGCTGGAGTTGATGATGAGGTATGGTCAAAAGGTTAACCTACAGCTAGGAATAATGCAAGTGCTTGAGTTGAGTTTTACTAACATTATATTTTATCTTATCTGTCTGTGTCAGACCTTACCTGTCACCATACGGATCTTTGAAGTTAGGCAGCATCTGAATACCGAGACTCTTCAGGTACGTATTGTTTAGTTTCCTAAAACAAATATAAATTTACACTATAGAAGATATCTGACAATCAAAATATTAGGCTTGAGTACACTAGAACCACAAAATTATGACCAAAGTGTTTGTAATTCGGTGGTTGTATTTGTGAAATTCTAAGTTACGTGGTTCATATATACAAGACCAAATAAAAGTGGTCTTAATTGTGAGGTGGTCACAATTGTGGGGGTGACCATAAGGTGGGGTTTCACTGTACATAATAAATACAAAGATATGCCTCCTGAGGACTATTCAGTAGGACAAAACAACTCCGTCCAAGATAATATTATGTCTTATGTGAACTTTTTATCTCAGACAACGGACAAACTTTCAAGCCCCGCAACATGTTGTGCACTCCAAGCTTATTAGACCTTGTATCATCTGTATTGGAACAGCGTGAGTCATAAAATATGTTACATGTGATATACATGAGAGATATAATATAAGATATTTTTTGCTGCCATCAATGTTAATATTAATTAGCATATAATTAAAAAAGAATAGAATATAGCTGTATCATTATTGATTAATTAATGGTAAATGAGATACTCCTCTAAACAGGGCAACTCACTATTCAGGACATAATATTTAAGTCCCTTGAGTGTCTGACTTGGAAGACTTTTGCTGTATTAGCCAGACTCAAATATGTATTCCATTTCAGCCTTAATCAACACATTTGATGCAAGCGGTTTTACTTGGAAAAAAATTAATGTTGCAAAAAATAAACTATAGCTCATAATTCTTAGACATGGTACATATAGGACAACAGTGATTTAAATACAATAAACATGTGTCTTCATGCTCAGAAGCTGGCCATGAAAAACAGTATCCATCTGAATGATTCCTCTATAGTACAATAATTTTGAGAAAAATCTAACAGTGTCCACTAAAATTTGATTCAGTTATATGAAGTGGTCGTTAGTCAGTAAATACAAGGGAAGTTAAAAAGAGTAACAAAATACAACAATCATCAGTAATAATTAAATCTAAATAATATTCATAAGATTTTTTAAACACTGCAGCAAAATGAATATAATACTTGATTTGTCTAATGATATATTACATTGAACACTGACACTGCTTTTATAGTCCATCCCACTAAATGGTGCCTATCTTTTTTTTCGCAATAATGTGGACATGCTGATATTTCTGTACATTAGGTTACAATGACAGAAAATTATGTGCATTCTGGCAATACAGAAAGAAAGATTTTAATATGAACTTATTAAATATATACTTTGCAACTTTTCCGATGTTTCCTTGTGAAATGACAGTGCAAGGTGGCGTCTTATAGTCTAAGTTATAGCTGTCAAATGTGTCTGTCAAAGTGTGTCCTTACCTTGTCACTTCAATCAATATGTTGTGACAAAATAGACTGTTTATTAATTGTTAATTTAATTGTTTCCCTCAAATTCTTTGCATGGTGTGATGGTGAATTCCTTGTAAATAATTGCTTGCATACCTGGAAGATTTTCTGACAGGTAATTTTTTTTTGGTAAACAAGGGACACATAGGTCACGACGCTCAGCTGAAGTTTCTAATTTAAGCAAATGCAAAATATGCTGATTTCTGTTGTAATGTTATTCATATTCATAAGCATATGAGAAGCCAAGAGGAAATGGCCCTCCTACTTGGTTATAGTAAAGTTCTAAATATATGATTGCAAAACTAATTATACTTTGACAAGACTGTCATGGAGAAAAACAGTAAAAGTTTTGAGATATTGTGATGCATATGAAAAATTTATAGATGGACAGGCAAGTGGACAGAATGGACTAATACCTTTATTTCACTTTCAGGGGAATAATGCATTTAAGTTTATATTAAACCCTATTTTTAGCACATCCACTTTTTCCATTAATGATTTTTATCATATTCATTTTTTTTAATTTACAAGTTTTATAAATTTGTAATAAAAAAATCTGAAAAATATAAGTTAAAATATAAAAATTGTAAGTTGCAATAATTATTTATCCAGAGTTTAGCTTACATCAGGTCATATTATGCATACACATATATTTGATTATTTTTAAATCATAAATGTTTAAACTGAAATAAAAAGAAAATAATGCCACAACATGGCATCTTCAAGATTTTTCCTTGAATCCCTACCAAAAAATGTTGTACATTGGCTTTTTCAGCATGCTCAATTTTATTCACCGAAATAAAAGACTCAGTAAATTCCATAAAATAAAAACATCTTTACAAATAAAGTATACACACTGTTGGTTGAATGAGGGACAAACATTATCATTATGCTAAATACTATCTCAGCTATAATCTATTACTGGAATTAATATTCAATTTCACGCCTGGTAAAGTTTATACTCTCCTGAAGTAAGGAATTCTTTACCTGATGAACATCCACACTTTCATAGCAATACACCTTAAAAAAATTGCAAAATTCAGATCTAATTTTGAGTAAACAATTGAATCTTGATCAAATAAAGTTATATTCCTGAAAAAAAGTCTCTAGCTTCAGTAAATCTTATGTTAGTGAGTAAATATATTTCTTGATTTTTTAAAAGTTGCATTATGTTCAGGCCCATTACTTCAAAATATTATGAAATACTGACCTAATGTTTGGTATGTACATAGAAAATATATGGAAGAATATGCACACTAAATATGATCAAAAACAGATGTGGTTTTGATAGTAGGCAGTCTTGAAGTGTAACAATGGGTTTTTGATGGAAAACGGAGGTTTTTCCTTGATATCTCGGAGGAACAAAGTCCTAGTGACATAATTTTCTGTATGGTAGGAGATTTTTGGGACATCTTACTGTATGCAAAATTTTGGATTCGTATGTCCAACGGTTTCAAAAGGTGCCCTGTTTATGGACGGACAGACAGACTTATAGTCAGCTGAGCTTTTAAACTGGCTATATAAAAAAATTAACGCTAAACACAAATGGGGGGCCCCCTGGTTTGACAGACTATAATAATACCCACACCTCAACCTTAAGATTCAAGTGAGACTTACTTGCCGTCAACTGCTTCCACCAATGAGTACTGGACTCCTAGTTCATCAAAACATAAATCCATTTTCTCTTTCCTGTCAGGTCGCCGTGCTAAATTAATCATGTATACCTACAGACCAATAACAAAATTAAAATTAAATCTTACAATGCAAAAACTGAAACAATAAAATACACTTCAATAAAAATAAGCCGAAGAGTCAATTAAAATAAATATTAGATCCATGGAGTATATATCTTTTTACACCTGGTGTAGTGTTCTTTCTCATGAAATATATTATTCTTGAAAGTCACATAATTTTTTCATAAGATATTTTAATATTTTTGGTAATTTTTAATTACATGAAACACCTCTGAGCCATTTTTTATGTTTTTCCTCTTGATATGATTCTTTCATGTTTAAAAATTAAATCAAAATTTTTTAATGGAATTAAAATTTAAAAATTCAATTTTAAATTATTTTCACAGACAATATATTGAACTATTTCACAGACACTGTATTTTGTCTTGGCCACACTACCTGTAAACTTTCACAGAATGTATTCTGAACTTTATCTCAGACATTGTTTTTTGTCTTGGCAGTTCTTATCAAACAGATACCATACTTTGTCTTGGCCTCACAACCTGAACTGTTTTACAGATATTGTAATTTGTCTTGTCCACACTACCTGAACTATTTCACAGAAACTGTATTTTGTCTTCGCAACACTACCTGAACATTTACACAGACTGTATTCTGAACTATTTCACAGACACTGTATTTTGCCTTGGCCACACTTCCTGTACACTTTCACAGATTGCATCTGAACTTTTTCCAAGACACTGTATTTTGTCTTTGCCACACTACCTGTACACTGCCACAGACTGTATTCTGAACTATCTAACATATACTGTAATTTGTATTGGCCATAACAAATGAACAGGAAGAAATTACACTGTATTTTGACTTGGCTCATTTCGCTAAACTACTTAAGATACACTGTGTTTTTCCCTGAATGTACTGGCATAAATATTCTGGTAACTCTCTTGTTATCCCTTGTAAATACTGACTGAACTCACTTTGTCAAACCCAAGCTTATCCTTTGTCTTGATTGTGTTGACGTAAGGTAATGGCTTCAGGGGCACATCCTCAACTGAAAGCAACAAATACACTTGCATTTTTTCCATATTTTATTTTTACAATATCTAAAATTTAGGGACCAACATTTGGAATGCTTAAAGCATTGCAAATATTTCAGGTCTGACCAGGTACTGCATGCATTAATATAATTAAAAAGTTCTAGGCTATAGGTTGCAGGAGCCATGCCTCTGACTACCAAGTAAACAATAATGTCTTACTTGCCACATAATTCATATGAGACAAACCAAAATATTGCAAGACAGTTCACAATGACTGTGATTTATTAAAAGATGGAGGACAGCGATACCAGTCGATCATGTCAGTCAAAGTTGACCTTTGTTACGTCATAATTATGTTGTAAGCAGCTCTCACTACCTTTGGCATGAAAGACCTTCTGTGTAGGAGAGTTTTGAGGGCCCAGTATAATAATTACGTTAAAAGGGTTGAGCATTTGGGCTGTGGTGGATAGGTCAATTATGCCGTGATATACAGTGAAATCTCATTTGACAACCCATCCTGCTGAGACAACCCCTTTTTTGGTCCAAGACTAATATAAAACCATTGTAAAACTTCTGCTAACATGACATATTAAGCTAGTCAAGCAGATGGTCTTGTTAGCAAGATTTCACTGCATTGCATTAAAAATCAGATTTGTCAAAAACTTATATTCTAATGTCTACAACAATATTTGTTCATCAGTTGGGAAGCAAACTCTGATATTTAAAATAAAGATTTTAATTGGCTCTTTTTTTCAAAAAAATTTCACACGAGGACATTTGCATAAAACAAATTATTTTTTTGTGATCCCTTAATAAGCAGAGTATTAGAGAATTCTGTTAATAACACAATTAATAATGTTGTAAAAATTACTTGAAAACTCCAGTCACTGTATGTCTGTATCTTGTTTCTTACCTGCTGCCTGCATAATGATGTGAGAGAACTGTTCCTGCTCCTTACTCAGACTCTCTGTGGCCCCTAACGGGCTGGGCAGGAAGCCGTAAAAATCCTTGTTCAGGATGTACATGGGGACATCTGGTGGCAGAAAAGAGATACAACTTATTTTTTAGTTGTATAACCAGCATAAATAGAAAGGATACACAAGATCAGCTAAAATGTTGTTTATTCTGAAATTTAAAAAAGAATTTAGTTATTTTTTTGGCAAATTATAATAAATAAATTAACAACATGATCCTGAAGGGGTAATGCCAATACCTGGACTTGATGTTTCATGATAAATATCTCTTTAAGTATATATTTAGCATTCTTGCACTGGCAGAGGTCCCTTGGAGCAGGACATGTTTTCCTTGGGGTGAGTTGACATGGGCCAAGTTCAGTGGCATAGTTACTGACAGGTTTGCAATGCCATAGCACACCTTATGAGAAAATATATAGCACCCCCCCCCCCCCCATACGACACATTTGGCATTGTTTCCGGCACTTCAAACCCAACAAGATCAGTTGTGTGACAATGGTTTGGTGCCACAACCATCAGTTTTAATATACATTATCATCAAGATTGATATACTGGTAAAATATGACCTAGGATGCCCCAAACTTATGCCTCAGCTTAAAGCTGAAAACTTAGGAACCAACTAGAAGTCATTCAGTGCTAAATCAAAGAGTAGAAACAACAATGGACATATGTTTACTACTGTAAACAAGCTACATTTTGTGGATATTTGATCTAGCTGTGCATGGTGAGCTAGAGGCATTCACTAAGGCACTTAAATAACTCAAAGCACTACAGTACATATGCTAAGTTAAAAACTATATACGCTGATGGCAAAGTGAAATATAACAATGTTATTTTATTCATTTTTATCACTGACTTTTATGCATATTTAATTCTGACTTAAAAAGTCTTACTACGCAAACAGACTTCTAGTCTTAACATGATCATTAGCTTTACTGTGATATTTTTACCCACCATGGTGTCGTGCTGTGACAGCGAACATGATGATGTCATCAAAGGGTCCCTTGAAATCACTTGGCGGTGAATCATAGGCCAGGCTACGAGTTGACTTGTGGCGTAAATTTATGAGGATAGCAGAGTGAATCATGGGAACTTGAACACAACCCTGAAGATGTCTGTCAAGTATCTCAAAGTAATATGGCCCTCGTTTGTAGAAACCCTGAAACCACAACGTGCACAACTAATAGAAGAAATAATGATAATGATTATCCTCACAAGTAATCCCCCCTCCCAACCAGAAGGTCGTGTGTTTATCCCTTTCACATGTTTGTGATTGTTCACAATGTAATTCATGTAATTATGAACAGAATATAATGATATTTTCAGGGTATTTCAAGAATGAACCAATGAAGAATTAATCAGAATGTGATGTGGCTCTGGCACATGATCCTGATTCAGGAATGTCATCAAAGAATATTTACAAATGTACAGTCAATTATGCACAAATGAACTTGGGAATAAGGGCTAAATAAGTGAATTCAAACAAAGTTTTGGGGCATCACAGAGGCTTGCATCCTAAGAATGCAGATTTATAGTTATAGATAAAATTACAGCAAACTTTCAAGAAATATATTTATTCAATTATCAGCAAGGATAATTGATAAATATCAATACATGTTTTAAATGACAGATGATTTAGTAAAATCTATGTCTGGATGTTGAAATGTGAAAAAGCATTAAGTTCAATTCAATTTATATATCTTTTATTTAAAAGTTGCAATAATGTAATATAATAATACTTTATTTTTTTGGCAATTGTACAGACACGCAAAATTCAGTCAGAGAGATTAAGCAGCATTTCAACTGCTCAAAATGCTCCTTGTGACCACTGTAAGAGTACTGGTACCGTAAATCCCATTTTTATGGCCGCACGTCTATATATAGCTGAACCCTGAATTTGCAAGGTCACTTTAAGGAGCTCCCACTAATGTCCAAATACCCAAAAACTCCCTTAAAGGCCGCAACCCAACTGACGCTGGCCTGAGGGTAGCAATAATCAGCTGCACATAGCAAAATAAATCATGACATAGCTGCTTTAATGTTGACTAAAATAAAAAGTATTGATTATGGAGGTTAAATATGTTGCCATATTACATATATCAAATATATTTAACGCTTGAGATAGGGACAAAATATCTGTGTGTTACAAACGACTTTTGCACAAGTGACAACTCATGGACAATCAGGCATTTATCAGATATGGAAATATTCCCCAAACATGGTGGTTACAAAAAACGCTTCTTGTATGCTTCAAAACCCTCCTTTGCATGTACATGCAATTGTCAAAGACCTTTGTATGAACACTGAATTCAGATTTATATATACATTTACTGAAGCAAAAGGCCTGAATACTATCCACTATTAGTGCCATTTTGTTCCCCTGACAACAGACAGTCTCTGAAAGGTGTCAGAGTGCCTTTACATCTTGTATTGAAGACCACACAATTAGGCTCTATGAGGATGCAAATATATCTTTCACTTTTGAAAATGCCAAATGACTAAATTGTATATTGTCACTAAAAAAAAACCAGACCAATCTTTACATATGTTTGTGTACTTTGTAAAAATACCTAAAATGTGTGAAAAAAATTCCATTTTAACTCAGCATATTGGTAAATCCCAGTGCATGTTTTTTTTTTTTATTTCTAACAAAAACAAGTTTTTTCTGCACAGGTAACTGGACCATTACCAACTTTCCTTAGCCAAGTTACCATGCAAATGGATTTCTTTTATTTTGGGAGATAACATTTATTCTTTTCATATGTATTCATCAATTCATCACTTGTAGTCTAAAGTTCAGATCACCAACTGTTTACCATGATACTGATTCACTAGGATGGATGGCTGTTAGAGTGCATTCCTGCTCATGCCACAACCCAAGTAAAGGCTAACAAGCCAATTCAAGCAATTTATGTCTCCCACTAGTGACACCTGTTGGTGGTTAGTGACACTATATGTGATGACTGTATTATTATCTTATCAGACAGACACTCCAAAATCAATCCCAACCAACGTATGCATGAGAGCAGTCACTGACCCAAACTTAAATGAAATCAAATAATATTTACAATTTTAGTTATCGCACTGAAACAAAAACATGAAAGACAGACAGATAGACAAACCCATATCAATGTTCCCTGTTCCAAGGAAGCGGGGGACAACAAGCCTACTGAGTCATGTAAAAACAGCTACCATTAAAGGCACCTATGTTTTACTTTATTAAAATACAAAACATTTGACCTGATTTGAGAACTACCTGAGAAAAGAGAAACTCCTACTGAATAATGCCTAGGAAAATGAGGGATATGTAACATTTTTTAACAGTCTGGCTATATCAATCTGAGCTAACACCTTCAATTTCAATTCAGTTTTAATTTCAATTATATTTCTAGCAGTTCATACTAATTCAAATTCTCATTTAATCCAATTCCATTAACAACTGGCCTCAGCTTTGGTCACACTGTTTGCTGCCTTTTTCACAACAGATGTAATTGCATTTTGGTAAAGTATATAAGGATTTATTAGCAAAATGCACATTTTGCTAATAAAGGTTCTTGGGAGGAAATAGATGTTAATGCACCAATTGACCTTCCTGTTTCTGATGTTTATAACGCTCACCTTTTCTGTCATGCCGCACCAGTAGTTGGAGTAATATTTTTGAACAGTCGTGTTCAACATAGGTGCTATCACAGGTCTGTAAGCAAAAGCATATCATATAAACTGTGATTACTAATGCCTCTCTGCTACCTCTGTGGATATTAAATTGTCAACAAACCATATCATTTAAAGTACAAGCTCAAAAAATTCTTTCAAATATCTTTATATCTATGGCCAAAATAAATAAGGATGGTTCTCAGGCACCTTTTTCAGAAATCAATGTGGATGACATTTTCCCCCTTTTTTGTATGTTTTGATAAAAATGTCTTATTATCAGGGAAAAAGCCTGATAACAACAGATTTTTTTGCTTAACAAGAAAAAAGCACTACAAAACAAAGTAAATTTTATCAAAATCTATCATCAAAACATAAACCATAGAAAAAAATTATAGAAACATAAATATCCTAACATCAATTTTGGTAAAGTATTTGTTTTAATTTTTTTTAATTTTTAGAAATTTACTACTTCAGTAAGAATTGAATCAAGAATCTAATCAAAGGTAAAGAATTCTATAACTGAACTGATTCTAAGGTCCCCAACAGTTCACAGGCCAGGTTTATATGCATATAGAGGACTTACTTTTGTTCTACAATCAGTTGATTCAGCGTGTCTTCATTCCATAACACAACGTCTGCATCAATCATCTGCAGGTATTAAAATATGTCCATTAAAAATGCTGAGTAGTAGATCGAGATATCAATGGTCATCATCTGTTCTGCAAAAATGGATCAGGGTGACCTTTTTTCATGTTAACACTTGCCATTTTAACCAAGATCACATGGTTTCTTTAACATAAGAAGTACATATACTCGCTGCTGGTATCAAATTTGACATTGCCCTTGTGAATATGCTCTCATGTTTTACAGCTGATTAATTAAGAAAAGTAACCCCCCCCCCCCCCCAAAAAAAAATGAAATATCACCAAATTTTGCTGCCAAATTTGAGTTAAACCCTTTGTAAAATGACCATCAAACGTTCATTTAATCATTCATTTTTACTCTTGCCAGGGCCTGAGGGCTGGTTAAGATGACAGAGCAATGATGAGTACACATGTTCCCAAATTGGTAAACACAGTTACAGTTACATGTGAATGACATGTCATGTCATTTTTCACTTCAACTAATTTGCACAGCCTGTTGGGGCACTTCTTCCATGTATAGCCAACTAGCTACTGTGCATACAAGCAGGCCAATAATGAGGCCTTATGGAAAATGCAAATTTTCAAGGTGTAGGCAATTTCAAACAATCTCAAATCAGTTCTTAGAAGGGTTCAGCTGTCAGACTTTCATTGCAGAGGCATTAATAGCCAGGTAAAAGCTGCTTATATCCCTAGTGGAACATTTTTAATATTTATGCACTTTCTATAAAGTATAAACCCCATGTAACAAAAACATTCTTGGCTGATGAACCCTCTCAGGTATATGACCGTCCACCAATATGGTTTTCACTGGCATATCAGAACGTTCGTTCTTGACAGTGGTGTACAGGGATCAATGTCACATCGAAAATACTGACCTCCTTGGATATTCATTTAGAAATATCTAGGTCCAGCAGTTACAATTTGTGCCCTGCTAACTGACAGCCTGCAGAAGAAAGATGGACAATGGGTGATCACTATAGCTCATCATGACTGAAAGTCAGCTGAGCTTACAAAACTATTCTTTATAAAAAATAAGGCTTAGTTCTGACACTGGAGGCTTCCTGTGTTTTCCTGATAGAATTTAAATTACTCACAAAGAGATAATCAGCCCATCTCTTCCTGGCAGTGTCTAATGCCTTCTGTCGCAGGTCTATCACGTGGTTGAAGCGCTTATTGCTCCAGTCACACGGTCCCTTCTGATCATCATAACCTTGGAAACAAAAGTGAATAACAAATTAATCATTTTATTATTTTTCAATAATTTCAAATTAATCAATTATATCAACAATTGGTCTTTTTCTTCTTTAATCAATCAAACTGATTGCATTTTAACATAATCGATCACAAACAGATTTTGTTTGTACATCCAAAGAAGTCATATCATCCTAATAAAATATATTCTATTTCTGTCAAAGATATAGGAAAGATTGGGCATGAAACATTGAACCTTAATAAAACTGAACCATGTGCATCAAATAAGTGTCAAACACTGCGCCATTAAATTGACCTTTCAGCATGCTGTACAAGATAGACTGAAATTGCTCAATCAATATTTTAGGTATAATTCTATAGAGTATATTGCATGGTTACAGAGACGGTACATAAAATAATGAATTAATATTGATAATGGTCATTTTTTATCAAGCATGGTATCACATTGTGCATCCAGCTCCAAATTTTAAACGTGCAACACCCACTATCATTTGTCAGATAACACCAGTTCTGGCACATGGCCAAGAAACAGACCAGCTACAGTGGTTGCTTAGAGTAATCAGGCCACTGAGAGTGGGTGCTGAATGTTTAAAATGTGGAGCTGATGCACAATGCAATACCATCCTCTCATTGGTCTGATTACAATGCTTCGCACTGTGCTCACCCTGGTGTTCAAACCCAGGAACCTTGCTACACAAACCAGTGGTTACACAAGATCTTAGCATCATATCACCCACTGGCATTACAACCAGATTACTGGCACCAGAGTGTCTTAACATCTAAATCTGAGGAACGCACCGTTAGGCCTAATGAAGATGCAAAAATTTTCATAATTTCTTACAACACTTCATGGCCTACAGGTACACTGTCAATCATTATAAACCAGATTAATTGTTAGCATTTTCTGTTTATTATGAAATTATGCCAAACATGAATTAGATAAGTTCCGTTTTTGACCCAGCACAATGGTAAAACCCTTTTCATGTATTACAAACATTGTTTGTTGAATTTATGACCGCATGAACACAAGCATGGCTTGCACAGGTTACAGGGCGAAGGCAACTTGCAGGAGACACATGAAATGACCCCAGTCCATGGAGACGGTGTTTCAGTTTGAGTTGTAAGCTCACATGTATACTATAGTGTTAATTAATTATTCTTAGCATTATATTGAGATTATGGGCCGTTTACCACAATATGAATGCAACCTGATGCAAGACTACTGCCAAACATTCCTCAATATTACTTGAATCACAACTTGAGTAGGCTTACCAGCCCAATTATCAGATTGCCTACTGAGTCAGGTTGTCACAGCTAACAAGATCTGGAACAATGGCATTGTATAACCACTGCATCCAATGAGGAGAGTAACAGGCCGATACATGATTAATACAGGCCATACATGATCAATACAGGCCATACATGATCAATACATACCAGTGTTATCTTCACTGAAGGTAAAATCCACGTCGTGGTACAAGTGTTTGACATTTCTGATCCATGATGAAACGATAGCATTTGAGTTGTCAATGTTGTGATCACTGCGTATCCTGTAAAACAGAGTAAAATACAATAAACAAATTTATAAAATAAACATGATATTCTGTAAAATAAAAAAAATAAAAAAAAACAAATACAGTAAGCATCCACATTATGGACACTGGTCTTGTCCATAATATACAGACAGGTGCCTGTCATAATGGACATGTGAATCAACTGACTGCTTCTTAAAAATATCCCTGTAAGTAAATAAGATGTGTGAAAGGCAATACATCAAAGAGGCCTGTGCATACAAATGATAGTTTCCCACAGTACGTAGACATCTGTATCCTTACTGCTGATAAATAGCTTTCAACCAAAGCACCATGTTAAGGGTTCTCACTCTATCTGGGTAAAACCTATTTTACCCAACCCGATGAAATATTTTACCAAGGTTTTGTCCAGATTATTAAGCAAGCTTTCCCCCATGTTTAGCAGCTTTTACCAAGCAGGACCTAAAGCTTAGCCTAATTTCTTTCTGATTAGTCAGCAGAAGTTATAAACACATTTTGTGAATATTGGTAGCAAGCCAAGTGCCTCTGACTACCTTAGCCCCATGTAAAAGAACTTATTTATCACTGACACTTTAACTCATGTTTGGCTGTGCAGAGCACTTCACTTTGATCAAGAGGAAATATGGGGTAAAGCCCAGGCTTAACCTGCAAACCATGACTAGCTTTGCATGCAAATGTATAAACTGGCATGGCTACTTTATCCTACAATCGCAAGGTCAAACTGAAAGTGTCTCATATGGCAGGCATTGGATCAACTTGGTCAACACTTGGTCAAGTTTGTACTTCAAAAATATGAGTTGATGCTGAATTCAAAAACCAGCACTTTAACAAACAAGTGACCCATGGGTCATGACGCTCAGCTGCCAAGCATGACCTGCGACATCATGGGCTGCAATTCACAACTTCTAGTAAAATTGTTGCAGAACCTATATGCCAATTTTGTTTAAACTTTCTACATTGCCATAAATTCTTATCATATATGTCTGGTTAAAACATAGTGAATGATGGTCTGAGGCAAAATGTATGGTTGTTGAGCTATCAGGAACTAATCCCACAGCTTGCTCGATACCTGTCAGTCTCAAAAGGAATACCACACAGGCCACATATAAGATCAAAATATAGCAAAAGATCAAGGAAATCCATGCAAGAATTATTGTGAAATGGGTGCTTCCATATTAATTTTTATTCAATACAAGCCAAATGTACTGAGCTTTCATAAATGATGGTCATATTAATTAAGAAATCTTTGACCCAATGCAAGATTACATTAATATACATCCCACTGCATTCACTTTAATAGTTCTTGAGATAATATGTTCTAAAGGAATTTAAAGATGGCGTCCTGGTGGCCATATTGGATTTCTGACAGGTCGGAAATTGAATTACAAACATCCTCTAAAAAGGGACCAAACATCATAAAAAAATCACAGAAACTGTCCTGGCAAAAGGATTTCTAAAATGGCTACCTGGCAGACATAATGGTTTTCTTACAAGTCACACATCCTCCAATAAGACACTAAACTTGTAGCAATTGCTTCAAGAATGTAACAGTTATGAATGTCCAAAACAATTCAAAAGGCATGATCAGGTTGGAGAGCTCTCATATCAGATTTATGAACATGCAAATGTAAAAAGTGCAAGTCCAATTTGTTTTAATTATCAGCTTGCTATTCAATGGGGTCAGCAGGGTAGGTAAACTGCAAAACCTAAAAGAAAAGAAATGCAGAAAGCATCACTAAGAGTCTTGTAATCAAATAAAGCCATCCTAAATCCAGGTACAGACCCACATATTATCAGAACAAACACTTGCTGGTATATCTGATGATTTGTATAATAATATTCAGATATCTAGAAAACTAAGTTTATTGCTATGATTCCATGATATAAACTGCAAAATGTTCCCATCATTTTATAAATCAGTAGCTAAACTTAACACTTAACTCTCATAGTCTTAATGCCTGGCCAAAGCATTCCGGCAACAGTGTTTTTGTTATGCACTAATGATATATCTTTTCACTCCATGAGCTGATACAAAAGGGAGTCATATATCACAAGTGTCACTGACAATTATGGGCACATAGTGAGATGTACCAGTTGTGAGTGCCATATGGTTATATATACAAGAAAACAAGAAAAATAGAGATGGTCTACAAAATAAGTTATTGTGAACATCCCTGACCTATGACCTTGGCCTTCTGCCAACATATCAACTGGATTCTTTCTAAATGATGGGTAACTACTAACCACTTACATCTGGCCGGGTGTAACTACTTGGCAACCAATGGGTGAATAACTTAGACCTGCAACCTTTAACCTCCTGACCAGCTGACCTCAAAATCAATTAATTATTTCTTCATGCAAAAAGACCAATAAATATGAAGTTTGAATCAAATTCAGTGATGCATAGATGTGGCATATGTGAAAGACTGAAGGTTTGGGTTGAACAGTTTCACTTGAAATATGTTCACAAGCATTTAGAACAATATTGTGACCTTGACCTTTGACCTTTTGAACTCAACATCGATAGGCTTATTCTCCTATTGGTAGGTAAGCCATATATTAAAGATGGAAAGTATAGATTGAAAAGTTTGCTGAAAATGACTCCACACAAGAAGAGGGTGCTGTGAACTTGACCTTTGACCTCAAAATCAACAGGTCTTTTCCCCTGTTGGCAGAGAAGCGATATCAGTGCTGAAAGGTTTGGAATGAAAGGTCTAGCTTGAAATGTGTCCACAACCTTTTCAAAGAAGTGGATCCTGTGACCCTGACCTTTGACCTTGTGACCTCAACATCTATAGGATTCTTCTCCCACTTAGTAGGTGAGCTATATGTGAAAGATCAAAGAATTGGGATGAAAGGTTTGGCTTTAAATGCATCCTGAGGCTTTTCAAAGAAGTTGGTTCTGTGACCTTGACCTTTGACCTTGTGACCTCAAAATAATTATGGTTCTTCCCCTGTTGGTAGGTGAGCTGTATGTGAAAGATGGAAGGTTTGGGATGAAAATTTTGGCTAAAAGAATTATTTCTGAGGGGTGCAAATACACCCCATAACTTCGAGAATATAGGTCGCAGTGACCTAATTTCAGGTTTGCAAGGAGATCTTTTTAGAACCTCAAAGACTGCATAGGGTTAATTCATGGCCCTAGCCCCTATGGTAACGATTTGTGCCCTGCTAACGGACGGACAGACGGAAGGAGGCCGGACAAAGACCCATCGTTATAGCCCAGCATGACTGAAAGTCAGCTGAGCTAAAAACTATATTGTTGAAGTATTGTATACTATTTTAAATTTGCTACATGTGTACTTGCACAGCAAGTAGTTGATACATTATAGTTCTGACAGTGGTTGCACCGGTGTGTCCTAAGGGGGTTATTTTTCTAATTTCTCCACAAATCCATAGATATTTCAAGTTATTTTTTAAGGGGCTGTTGCAGCTCCATCTGTTGGCAACTGTAGGCAATTACATTATATGTATCAAGGCAGAAAGTTTGTTATTCTGAATTAAGGCCCTCCATCCCTTGGTTCCAAATGCTATGTAATGTGGTTATTTTGTTCTACCACGAGCAGTACAAGAAGAGGACAAACAGCTCATAATGAGGTATGACAATCAATAAATAAAGTCAATAATTATTTGTAAAAAGTTTAATAAGTAGAGATTTTAATGCCAACCCAAAACATGTACTCATTTGCTGCTGTACAAATTACTTTACTTACATGTACTTTTGGACTTTAATAGTTTAGCCAGTCTTCATTATATTAGAGCACCGTCTGTCATGTTTGGGTGAAACTAAACTGGTCTTCAATTGCAAATTACTGAAGGGGTAGAAGAAGCTTAAGTATTAACAATACACTGTCTGTATTCAAGTGACTACAATATATCTTTGTCAAGTATATTGGTTATAGATGATTTCATGTTATAGGGTAAGAGGACTATGAGCAGGGCGGCAATGGAAAACCTCTTCCATCTTTTGTATATCTGTTAACACCTGATGGTGTGTTTGAATGCTGCATGCCAGCCAACTTGTTAGTGCAATGAATACAGGTAGTCCCTGTGGCCTCAGTTGACCCTCTGATGTCTACACTTGTAAACATTCACTTAAACAGCTATCAAATGGCATGTGGCAGCAAATGCTACCAGGGCTAAACATTAAACTGTTAACTACTTGACCGGGGCAAGTAAAATGGTGGTAGGGCAACCAAATGTGTGTTCTTACTTGCCCAACTGGGCAAGTAGGAGACACAGTGCTAAAAATATAACAAATATAACTGTACCATGCATGTTTAAATACACACAAAAGATTAATTCATTGTTGCAAACACTGAATAAACAAGAAAATTAATGGAATTTATGTCCTCTGCTTCCGCCTCTTGCCCCCCTTTGTCTCTCAATATGTTTTAGTTTTCATTTTCCCCTGATCATGTCTCCACATGTCATAATTGTTTTGTGAATGGGGAACAAATGGGAAATTATTTGTTTGTTTTAGAGCTGGTGATGAAAATTTTTCAGACAAGACACTCCAAAACCAATCCAAACCAAGGTATGCTTAAAAGCAGTCACTGAACAAAATTTAAATGAAATCAGATTATATTTAGGAAAGTTATCGTACATAAATGAAAACCTGACAGACGGACAGACAGGCAAACCTAAATAATTGTCCCGTTCTGAAGAAGCGGGGGATAGTAAATTTTATCTTCCTGAAATAAAGCAACATCTTCATAAACAACTTTCAACCAAATATTATCTTCTATGAACAACACCAAGGGATAGAAATTCATAGAATTACAACAATACCACCACTTAATTGTACACAGAAAATTTTACACACAGGAAAGATGACTTAATATTAACTATATGCTCAGACAGGCTTTTTCACTGGATCTGAACTTGTCATGTTTAGATTTTAAAATTAAAACATGTAACCCCCACATAAATAATTTGAGAATACATGTTACAGGTCATGTAATGTGTCTGTGATCTAACGTACTACACACAACAAGGATTCAGTTTATTTATTACAAATAATAATATTGGCAATTCCAATACATACCAAATACTCATGCGGTCCTTAGGATAGTTGAGCTTTTCCAAATAATTGAGCGTGAACGGCAGAGAGTGTTCTTTATTTCTGACCAGCATGGCTACCATAACAGTGGGTTTCTCTGTGTTGGCTGGACCAGCACTGTCAACGTTGCTGGGACTTTCACCAGAACAGCACAGCGGCAAGATGAACCCACAAGTGAAGAAAGTTATCGTCTTCCCCCATCCTGACGACATTTTGGCTGAATCGAACTTGATATAACGTGTACTTGTATTTGTTTAGACTACTCAGACTTTCACACTTCGCAAATCGCGTCTGGCTGGGTCTCCTACTGCCAGCACAGCACAGCACAGCACAGCCTCTAAGTCACATAGCTGTCAAGTCCACGTCCGCCAGGGAAACCCCTCCACGGCCGGGGGTGGGGGGGGGGATTTCCTTGCGTATTTAAAATACCAACGAAGCTTCGCTGCTTTATGTACCAACTGAAGAAAAAGAATATAATTTAAGCTTTCTCTGTATGTATACATCGGTTCTATTTTAATGTTTATAAACTCTTTAAAACTGTTTACATGAAGACAGTTCACTAACGTTGCTGTATCTAAAACGAGGCTGTTTGGGATTCCCCCTCAGGAGGTAAAATCCGGACGCGGTACGTACCAAAACTCCGATGTCGGGTGTCGGATGCCAAATCGGAGGCCAAGCCGGACTTTAATCTCAGATGCCTCACTCCATCACAGCAAACAGAGGATTCAGAGCATATATGAGTATTTACAGTGTAAATCACGTATGAGTGTGTATAAATATGCTCAACGTGTATTGAATTTAATATTATGAATTTAATATCACCGTTCTATAGCCTATGTAAAGTAAAATACAATAATATTATATATATTATATTGTATTATATAATAGTATATTATATAATATTATATCAATTATTATTGAATATTATATAATTAAATATTTCAGGATACTGTTAGCAATAAATATCTGTGAGATATTAATGGTATATACAAAAATGTATTTTTATATCGTAGATATATACTATATACATATAACTCTCAAGCTATTTTAATATTTATATGTTTTTACTTTATACGATAATTTAGTTTGAGGTTGCAAAAACAAAAAATACGGAACCTGCCCCCCCCCTAAAAAAATTGAAAAAAAAATGATAAGGGGAATAGTTATATGATATGTTAAAGTAACAGTTATAGAAGATTACAGGTTTTCATAGTAATAGAACTAGCAATAGAACCCTAGCTGTACGTCATATAGGAACTACTCTGACCCACTGAACCTGATTCCATAAGACCATCCCCCCCCCCCCCCCCAAAAAAAAAAATACAACAACAAATATTTTGCAGGTAACGTGATGCAAATTTATGCCTACATAAACAAACGCAGTTTCATTTGTGTTTATAATTTATTATTATATAATAAACCACACTTTCCTTTTATTTATTTATTTATAAATAACCATTAATTGAAATAACTAAATAAATTGAAAAAAATAGTCAAATCTCATCGATCCGCCAAATGCATAAATACTGGTTTCGACTGCTTCCTGAAAATTGTTTGTTGTAAAACTCTCATTTAAAATTAAGAAATAAAATAGACATGCAGCTGGGTAAATGCTCGTCCGGATATTTTCAGATCACGATCAAAATTATGTCCATTGGGTGGTATAACAGATATATCCAGACATATTTTGAATATATTTTCATATTATATATATATATATATATATATATATATATATATATATTAAAAATTAATATAAAAAAGATTAATTTTTTTTTATTATGAAGTGGATTAAAATTCTGCACTAATATGTGAATACTGCTGTAGTATTTCTTTGGGTGTTCTCTGATATTCTTCTTATATATTTCTTCGTTTTTCGTATATACAAGTAATCACCTGTTTAGTTCAATGCTGTTGTTTCCTCCGACGAGTATATAATGTAATTATAATGGGCAAGTAATCAATTTACTTTATTGTATATCCAGATAGTCTGGCCCAGTCCATGAAGAGGCTCTTAATTGTTGCCTCTGACAGAGACAAGCGTTCTCTCACTGATAGTGTCGGTACTGTCAATTCGCGGCAACTTATATAACTAATTACCACTCTCTGGCCCTCTTATTTCATCGACTGGTGAACTAGTTTTGGCCGTACCGGACAGTCAGCGCCACACATCACCGCCTCGCTGAACTAAGGTCTTTCCCAGTGACGTAAGGAGTAATTATAGTAGTCTGCCCAAGAATCTTTTTCAAAACCAACATGCTAAATTCAGTAACCGCCTATTGTGGGCTTCGAGCTTGCTTTTTATATTCCCATTTAAGAAGTCTTAATATTTATAGGTCGTCGGCTATTTTCAGTACACTATATATATATATTTATATATATATATATATAGAGAGAGAGAGAGAGAGAGAGAGAGAGAGAGAGAGAGAGAGAGAGAGAGAGAGAGAGAGAGAGATCAGCCTCAGAGAGTCAGTGTGTCACCGTTTATCAGACAATTTCTAGCTCAGCGTGAGATAATCAGGTCAACACGCGACGAACGCGGTCAACCTGTTATTCATGTACGTGCCGGCTGGCTGAAACGATCAGTGGCAGGACTTTCAAGTGTAACTTGCACACTAACAAATACACAGTACAAATTCGGTACGAAGTTGTCTACTACAATGAATTTACATTTGGCCTATGGACCGTAATGTTCGAACAGCAGAGATATATCATGGGACACGAAGGTCCATGTATGGACTTTCTGAATACATGATTTCAGTGCGAATGTTACTAAGTGGGTTGAGCTGTCTTTTGCCTGTGGGGCAATTGTTGGCGTTCTCATGGCAACGATGACTCTTACATGAGGCGTGGCGGCCTGATATGCAAATGCGAGGGAATCGTCAGGAGCCTTAATATGCAAATATCAGGGATTCACCATATGGACTTAATATTAAAAAAATGAACTTTTATATTCTCTTTTAAATGCTTTTACATCAGTCTACACACTAAACAGAGTCTTAAAATAATTATAAATATTATTATACACGTGATTTTTTTATCTCATCTGAATATTTTTTTAAACATGTATCAGGAAAAAAAGTAATACCAGTTATGAAACTTATACACTGGTGTGTTAAAAATAACCAAAGGATCAGAACACCCAATATATTATAAAAGGAGCAAACTTAAGATAGAGATGTTTACTTTTAGTAACTGAAATAAGGGAATCTGTACTATAAGTTTTATTATTTACATATTATCACGTGACGGCCATGAGTCTTAATGTCATTAGTCAAACACATTGACATTTTAAGGATTTATATTTATTGCAAAATTTTTAAAAATTAAAATGTCAAAAATTTAAATATTACTCAGACAGGTGCTCATTTACGGGGTTTAAAAGATGTGAGCTAGGACTGAGTAATGTGCATTGGTACATGGAAACACTTTTTATTTTATGCATTTTAGTAGTAAACGTAAATACACTAAAGCCCAGGCAGGGATAAAAGTTTCAAAGACGAAACAACTTTCCTCATTTGTTACTTTTAGCGAACCTGTGAGCTTATGCGATGGTATGACGTGGTCCGTCGGCCGTCGTCTGTACGTTAACCCATAATATCTCGAAAACGGTAGGAGCTAGCATCACCAAATTTTATGCAAAAAAAAATAATTATCTAAAAAACTCCATCGGATTTGGCTTTTTTTTTTGTTTGGCTAACTGCTTTTTCTTTAAGGAAAAAGGATTTTATAGGGAAAAAGTTAAAAAAAAAACTTTAAAAATATTCTCCTCCGAAACTGTCCAGCAAAATTGTTCAGGATTTCACAGAAATAATATCTTATATTATCTCTCTCAAGTTTGTTCGAATTGGCTAAGTTCGGTGAATATGGCCGGGTTACAGGAAGTTAAACTTGGTCATCTGTCCAAAAAAGCAAAGTAAAATGACAATCTCAGAAACGGCCGGAGCTATCATTACAAAATTTTATGCCAGTGTTGGCCACATGAGTCATATATGAAATTCAGGTATTGGTTGCACCACCTGCATTGACATTTTTTGTAGGGGGTCATCGATCATCTGTACATCAGACTTGGGTCCAAATACTTTTTAAGTAATCGATTACAAATACAATTACTTTTAAAAGTAATCGATTACAATTACAATTACTTTTGTGTTTTCAGAAAAATAATCGATTACAAATACAATTACTTTTAAAAGTAATCACAATTACTTTTTGCAATTACTTTTGTGTTTTAGGACCATTTACCTCATGCAAGAAGAGCACCTGTGTTAGAGATTGATTTGAACTCTTAACATTTTTAGATCAGTTGACTATAAGTCATCTGAGATATAGTCATAGTCCTCTGTCCGTCGTCCAGCCGGCCGGCCGGCCGTTAACAGGGCATATTTTGAAACCCTTGGACCTATCAGATATGGGGTCTATTACAATTGTTCTATTACTATTACTTTCAATTTCTGATATTACTATTACTATTACTATTACCACATTTTATCTTCTATTACTATTACTACTACTGGAGTATATATTACTATTTCTATTACCATTACTTAAACTGATGGGGGGATTCTAGACCTTGCACAGCCAAGAGTGCTATAAACTAGCACTACAATCACATGTTTAAATAATATAACAATCATCTATATCATCCAGTTACATACACATTTTCTTATACTTTGTCTGTCATTTACAGAAAGCCTAATGATACTGGAGATCTTAATTTTTTCAGCTTCTTCAATCGTTTTTTTTTTCATTTGAGAGCTCAATGATTATTATTGGGGTGTTTCAAGTAAAATTATAAGATAATTGTACGAACTCTTGGATACATGTATTTTGAAAGCAACTCATTGTAAAGGCCCTGGCATATGTAAAATATTGATTTATAATTATATGTATACTTGTACATTTTTTCTTCATATATATTTCAAATAAATTTATTTTATAGTATATACTTCTGTTTAGATTTAATCTTCTTTCCTGTAGTTAATGAATAAAGGTTTTCAGTGTAACTTAAAATTGTCTGCAAAGGAATTATTCATGATTATTCATGATCCAACCTGACAATTCAGTCCTTTATTTATGTATGCCTCTTAACATGTCTCTTAACATCAAATATACCTCTGTTTATCAATGGTTTAGTAATCAAAGGTCAAATTGTGCCAGATAACTTATTTGGCTGTGTCTGCTCTGTCCAATACTTTTATGCAATTAGCAGTAGTGGTCACCAGCAATGTGGCAGCTGGCCCTGGTTTGCCTCAACAATAGGCACAACGTTGGCACTGGACAAGAACTCAGTCTGTTCAGCATTATTTGCTGAAATACTTCATGATCAAGGGGGTCACAGGAAAGAAATAGAAAGTAATATGTACTACTCTTTTACTTTTCCTTCTATTACTATTACAGCTCAAATATTTGAGTCTATTACTATTACATGGAAAAAGCTGTTATAGTCTATTACTATTACTTATTACTATTACCCCATGTCTGGCCACTACAGCAGTATATTTTGCCAAATCGTTTCACTTGAGCTTTAAGGACCATCACTATAGCCCAGATGGCTTATTGGGATAGCTTTGAAGTACATGAGGAACAACCATGGAAAATTGGTTAATAGCTAGGTATGCTTATCAAATTTAAGAGTTTGATGGAATTTTTCATACAAGACAAATATACCAAAAAGTAATTGAAAAGTAATCGTTCAAACAGTAACTTTTCAAAAGTAATCGATTACAATTAATGTTACTTTCAATGATTAGAAAATGTAATCGATAACAATTACAATTACTTGAAAAAGTAATTGTTATTACAATTACTTCAAATACAATTACTTTTGGACCCAACTCTGTTGTACATTAACCCATAATTTTCAGGAACAGCTGGAGCTAACATCCCGTAAATTTTATGCAATAATCTGTCACATATGTTGTGAGGTTCAGCTTATTTTTTTTTTCTTTTTGCTATCTGCATTTTCTTAGATTTTATAGGGGAAAAGCTGAAAAACCTTTGAAAGTTTCCTTCTCATAAACGGTCAAGCCGAATTGTTCAATATATTACAGAAATGATCCCAATGGCGAGCCCTCTCAAGTTTGTTCACATGGTTTGCGTTTTATGAATTTTGGCGGAGTTACGTGAATTTGAAGCTAGTCATTTGGCCAAGTAAGCATACTGACATAGCAATCTCAGAAATGACTGGAGCTGGCATTTCCAAGTATTGTGCAAATGTTGGTCACATGACTCATATTTGAAATTACAGATTTTGTGGCGCAACCTAAAATGACCTATTTTTTACGGGCAAAAACCTCATGATATTAGCCTCTTTAAACTTAAAAATGTTTATGATAAAACTCTCAAGTTATATCGTTCAATTTTTTACAAGAATCATTCTAGGACATGGTTCTTTCAATCATATAAGAATAAATCGCGTTTGTTTATTTTTTGTGTTACGAAGGCAAATTGTTGAGGGGAAAAATCCTGGGCCGATCCGGGAGTCGAACCCAGGTCGGTGGCGTACAAGTCCGGCGAACCAACCGCTTCGTTAGCAAAGCAAGCTTCACCAGTTTGGTCCGCTTTTATGTCACCCCGTAACACACCCCCTCTTAAGAGCGTTCTGCTATCAGAACAAGACTAATTATCCCAGGACTCACACTTTGGTGAGCTTATTCCCTGGGCCACAAAGTTAACCGTCACGTTAGACGAGCCCCCATTTTTTTACGAAGACAAATAAATGAGGGAAAAAACCCTGGGCCGATCCGGGAGTCGAACCCAGGTCGGTGGCGCACAAGTCCGGCGAACCAACCGCTTCGCTAGCAAAGCAAACTTCACTAGCGAGACGGTTTGGTCCGCTTTTATGTCACCCCGTAACGTTTGTTAGAGTCGTGAAAAGGTTAAGTTGGTCTTATGACCATTATTTAGCCTATTTCGAATTGAGGACTGCAACAGTCTTCCACAAAAACGTTGTTTCAATTATAACATCTGTAATATTGCACAAATATGATTCATAGGTGGCCTTTGTTCAAGTTTACTTGGATGATTTTTGGGAGAATTATTGGACCTATAACAGTGATAAGATTGTATCCTTTATCATTTAAGATATTTGATAAAAAGTCTTATGAATATGCCAGCTTGAGAAAAAAAAGCATTTTAGAGAAAGTCTTTCAGTATGTGTAAATAGATTTACCAATAGGCCAAGATACTGTCTGTATATTTATAAATAGGTTGACAGACTGCCGACTCTTTCAGATTTGGCAACAGGCCAAGAGTTCATTCAGTGTAGGCAGATATAGGTCAAGAGTTTATTCAGTGAAGCCAGGTACAAGGCATGTGATCACATCATGGGTGTCATGTAAACACCTCATGAGCACCATGTGATCACCTCATGGGTACCATGTGATCACCTCATGGGTGTCAAGCCCATCAAGGCTTACAGCTTTGGCAGACTGCCCACTGCATCAAATTAAGCAACAGGTCAAGAGTTCACTCAATGCAGCCAGGTGTAGGTCAAGAATTCTCCCCTGCAGTAGCTGCATTCTATTTATAGCTTTGGCAGACTGCCCGCTGCATCAGATTCGGCGCCAAAGGTCAGTCTGGATCTATTCATAGCTTTGGCAGACTGCCAATTGTGTCAGATTATGAAAAAAGTCAACAGTTCACTCAGTGCAGCCAGGTATAGGTCAAGAGTTCTCTCCATGCAGAGAATATATATATATATCCCATGTGACTAGGACATTGTAGCACCCGACAACATCCACAAAAATAGTGTATGAGTTTTCTATACGGAAGGGTCCTTTATCGTCACACAAACATTTTGAAACTTGTTACCTTGTTTAACCATGTAATAGTGGATCCACTCTTTTTTCCTAAGAGCGGGTAGCTTTTAAACCCCTATAAACTTGAGACTTAAAGTTTTAACCACTTAAACCTTTCAAACCCGTAAGGCTGAAAAGACACATATATACTTTATACTTTAAGTTACACAGTCAACATTCTTGAAGATTACAAAACTTTACAATAATAACATATTCTGCTTCAAATAATATTTTTCCTGATGAATATTGTATGTAATCAAATCTTCTGTGATACACAATTTCCTTGGATAAATAAAAGGCTATACTTACTTATTAAGAATATTAATATACGTAAGTTAATTAACCTAAAGGAACCTTAATCTACTTACAATTACAGAGATGAAATATATATTAATATCCGGGTAAACATTTAAGCTTTCCATTCAGTGCTGCCATCTGTCTATATTTATGTAACTAAACAGCATAGAATAGCCAAACCGTACGGTAGCGACATCTATGGACAGGATGGTAAACTATTACTTAGTAACCTTTAACATAGACGAAGAGCAAACTTTTAATTACGACCTTTACGACGTCAGAAACAACTATAAACAGTAGGAAAATCAATATCACTAATAGAAAGATAAAATTACTACTACACTTATTCCTGATAGAACTGTATTTAGTCTAAATGATCTCGTTAACATGTAAACAGGATAGGCCGGGGGGGGGGGGGGGGTGGTGTTATACATGTAAACTGCTAGAATGGGAATACTAATAAGTTAAGATCATAAATAAGGCTATCTGATATATCGAATCAAGAAAACCATTCACCTCGTTGGTTACCCCTGATGTTTCTTACGGGAGATATATCAGTCTTCAAAATGGTCAGATCCTAGCAGCCTTGGCCTGTCGACTGCCGAACATAAATGGTGAAAAGCGGTCCGGACCACGTGGCCCAGCACTCGTGGCACTCGTGAACCACTTGTGGAAATACCGTAAATATGTGTTAATCTCGCTAAAACCACTGCCTAGCTGCTAGCTGCCACAGACATCATCAAAGGTTTCAGCAAAATCTTGGCAGCATCCATGGGAAAAAGCACCCCGTATAGCATTGCACATAATATTATTTAATAAAACGATAATTTAGATGCGTTTCCTTGAGCAAGAAAAGAGGGAAGAGAGAAATATCTTATTTAACATAAAGTAATTCTCTTTTACACACGCACACACACACACATATTTATATATACGCACATATATATATATATATATATATATATATATATATACAACATATAATTTGTTTTTGTAATAATTTGTTATAATTATCCAGACTTTGATGGAATTTTTTTCCACAACACTCACTATGTCTATTTAACGTTTTGACAGTAGATTATATTGCTCAATTTCGTTGGAGTGTTGAGAATAGAGAGTCATATTTACATAAAATTCATACAAACAGTCATATTTACTGGGAAGCTGATTTTTTAATAATTTAATGAAAATACCCTTGCATCACAATTTGACAGATAGTATTGTAATGTAACATTTTGGTAATAATTAAGTAAATTAAAAACATGTCTCATTCCAAACTATTGTGTTATTACGTTAAGTAATATAGTAATAAATGTCACTTAAAAGTGATGGATGAGAAACTGTGGCGATAGTAAATTAGTAATAGCAATAGCAATATAATAAAAGCGAAACTTTAAACAGTAAACAAATTGAACTAAACCCAACCCTGATGGGTATATGTTTACATTTTTTTTCGGACTAAACATTCAGGAGTCAGCATGAGCAGAGAACTGTCTACACCAAACAAATATGTAACACTGTGTAATGACTTTGGAAAGACCCATGTTCAAATTCCATAGAGCGCATTCACCACTGTGTGAAACGTTAATTGTTTATCAGATTTTGATGTGCATTTATTGGAAATAAAAAAATGTCATACAAAGTTGTTTATTGTCACTATCACAATGTAAATACCCTGAAAGCAGAAAAGTAATTGTAAAAGTTATTCCAATTACAGAAAAGTAATTGTAAAAGTTATTCCAATTACATTAAAAGGTATTTGTAATTGTAATCGATTACTTTTTTAAAACAAAAGTAATTGTAATTGTACTCAATTATTTTTAAAAGTAGTTGTATTTGTAATCGATTATTTTAAAAGGATTTGGATCCAACTCTTATGTCAACACTGTCCTCCATTAACTGTCCATCCCAATTTGCTTGAAGACAAATGGACAAAGATACAAAGGACAAAATTACCCAAGTGTGATTATATTAGGATACGAGGTATACACTTACAGAAGAAGAAGAACTCCTTAGAAACAATCTATATATAACTAAGACGAGTTTGCTTAAAAATGTAAGATAAATCCAGCATGTTATATATAATTAAAGAATAAATAATAATGATATTAATAATAATAATAATAATAATAATAATAATAATAAATCTGTGTCACAGTTCATGAAGAAGTCATCTTAATAGTTTTATCAGATTCAACGACAGGGGGCAGCAGAAGTTCTTGACAACATGCCCTAACAGCAACACGATACAGCTAGAAATTCCAACCTTAAGCCTTATTGTTTTAAGATTTAAGAATTTGTCAACTCCAATCTAAATGAGTATATGATATGAAAATAAGATTTAAAAAAAAGAGAAAAAAAGCATCCGTTCTTAGGCAGTCTTGAAGTATTATCAAATGTTTCAAAGGATAGAGGCCAAAGTGACATAGTTTAGGGTTTGGTAGGAGAACTTGCGGACATCTGACTTGTGGTCAGCGGAGCTAACAGAGTCTTCCTGTCAGAGATTTTGACATTCCTCTATAAATGCAATAGGTCTGTTATGCTTTTTATCCAAAATCCTAAGAACATAGGTTACTGAGCCCTTACTTAGGGTTTTCAAGAAGATTTTTTCAGGAACTCCTTTGATCCTAGTTTCTACCTCCTACTGCTACAATTTTGTCCATCTAACTTTTCGGTGCTCAAATCATGTTCTTTAACAAGCTCGCAGAATATAGATCACAGTAACCTTATTTCGGATATCCAAGGAGAAATTACAATGACCTCCCTTTACCTTAAGTAAGTCGTTTCTAAATAGTTTCTAAGTTCTAGTTAGTTTTAAACAGTGTCCTCAAAAAACTGTGTGCTCGAAGTTAGGTTTTTCGCTCGTAGCTAACAAGCATAAACCTAATTTCATGATTCAAAGTCGACTTACCAAGGATCTCCATAGATGTTACATTAGAAGGTTCCAAACCAAACATTTGCCTTTTGTGTCCTGTCTTACTGTCTGCTAAGAATGACCTGATTTCATGTTTCCAAGAAGATTTTCCCAAGATTTCCAAGGATGTTACGTTAGAACATTCTAGGGAAAACGGATACAATTTGTAAGCAGTCTTGCGGTCTGGGACCTCCTGATAATTTTGTTTTGTCCCGTTGCTTTTAGAATATAGGTCACAATTACCTAATTTCCGGTTTCCAAAAAGTTTTGTCCTTTCCACGAATGTTATGTCAAAAGATTCTAGTGCTAACGGATACAATTTGTGCCCTGTCTAACAGCCTTGGTGCTCAAAAATCATGTTTTTGGCCGTAGCTCGCAGAATAAAGATCATAATGACCTAGATTTAGGTTTAAGAGAGAGATTTGCCCAGAACCTGCTTGGATTTTGGGTCAGAATATTCTAGGCCTAACCGATACGATTTGCGCCCTGTCTGACTGCCTGGGTGCTAAAAATCATGTTTTTGGCCGTAGCTTACAGAATATAGGTCACTATAACCTACTTTCAGGTTATCCAGGAGATTTGCCGAGGACCTCCCTGGATGTTCGAGGTCTAACAGTTACAATTTATACCTTGTTAATGTTAATGAACGGGCAAAGGGTGACCCCCATAGCTCAGATGACTTGCAGTCAGCTAAGCTAAGAACTGGGGAGACAAGGATGTAATCGATTCTTTACAGGCCCATTTGAGAAATGCCCAGTAAAATTCATGAAATTCCGTTCATGATTTCGTGAGTTGTATTGCACATAAACACACACACGAACAGGAATGAACGCATACCTACTTAGCGGAGGCAATAACCTATAAAACTGTATAAACATTGGCAACCGGAAATTCAAATTGTCTGTAGACTCTAGTGGAGGGAATCGGTTTTAAAATCATAATCGATGATTGAAAAAACGACCGATGATCGATTTTTAATCGATAATTTTATGTACTTGCTATATATCTTTTCAATCTGTTGTATACAAGTACCTAAAATGTTGACCCCTGTAAATAGCCTGACATGTACATTGGTATTCATAGTGAAACCATCAGTCCTCCTACATCCAGGGTCGACTTGACATCAGATTATTCTTGGCTGTCAAGGTTCCGTCTTGATGCTTTTCATTACTCTCCGTTCGTATATCTCTGACTGGATTATATTGTTTGCATGTGAGTACATAATCGTTTTCAATCGATTATGCAAACGTGCAATCGATTTAATAATTTTTTTTAAACAACCAATCACCGTTTTAATCGATTAATCGGCACGCCACTGGTGGTCTATGAATATTCATGACAGTACTGTTCAGATAAATTTGTTTAGGGTGTTCATGGTCTATCGGTAGGTACTATCATGAATCGTGCACATAATATAATACATGTTTAAACCTAATTTCACTTTTGTTCCATGTGTTACTTTCCAAGTAACATCCGGTATATATGTTAATATGCATAGAGATCCGACGGACTGTGAGCGTTTTTATGTTCCCAGTCACGTAGTTGATTTTTACTGTATAAAAACTGGGTGTTTTGCTAGGATGTAAACTTATATCGCTTTTAGAAGCACATTATTACCTGTGATAAGTTTTTGTGATTTAGTCATCTTATATCTGCAAGGATATTTGGTGAATCGTCATGTGGGCTAAGTGGTGGTCAGTAACAAGATATTTTGAAACGGCTGTGTATTATTGCCTCGGACTGACATTTTGTTAACTGGGATAACCCAAGATAAGTCACTGATCCGAACAACCATGGCTTTACCACGTCCGCTCTTTGTATTGTTTGTCATCGCATCAAGAACATTTTCGTTTGTACCTCCGTGTGATCAACCTGACGTCAGTAATCTTACGACTCCTAAATGTCACAGCTGTGAAGGAAGGTGTGGTAAAATATGGGCCAATTCTTCATTCTATGACACCAGATGTTCCTGTGATTACCTTTGTTACATCTATCAGAACTGCTGTTATGATTTCACAGAGAAATGTCCGGCAGAGGTGACAAAATATGAGAGATGGAAAACATCCATAAAGCAGGGATTACCTGACCTCCCAAAGTGTTTTAAACTCGAAGCTGATCAGGAGAGGTCACGATATGTCTCATTGGTGTCTTCATGCAAGTTATATAAACAAGTATGTAAACGTTCTTCAGAAGATCCCAACAGCTACGTTCCCATATTTGACAAAGGAACTGGTATTAACTATATTAACCTTAAATGTGCTTCAAAACATGGTCCCGTGGCGTATCAACTGCACGTGTTCTAAATTATACAAATTCACAGATACAGGACTGGTTCAAGTAAAGCAAAGTGAGACGGACAAAAAGGCCATGTTGCAAGAGGTTTTGAAGAGCGAATCGCTCTCTACAGATAAATGCAACTTGGTATTCATTCCCCCAGATGCCGCTAAACACATACGATACTGCTACTATAACCCTAGCGACATCATATCTGCTTGTCCAGAAACATGTAGAAATACGGAGTTAAACCAGAAATGTATTGAACCCTACGTGGCATATGTACGGGTTGGATATAAAAAGACATATAAAAATCCATACTGCGCCCATTGCAATGAAAATAAGAAATTATCGATTATCGGTAAATTACGCCGGTGTGGAATCCTCCGGTTGGCATACTCAGAAGGGGTTGACAGATCAATTTCATTCCCACTGATATTTGATTTTAACCCTATGGACGGACTTAAACTTGGGAACGTCAGGAGCACAAAACAAACGTGTCCAGCTGGTTATCACTGGCTCCACTATCATTGTCGTAAGACGCTACAACAAACAAACTACGAAGCAAAGATGACGCCGATGCTTTTATGGTTTTGTGTAAAACATCAACATCTGATGAAACGTCTTGAAGGTATTATTCGTAATGTCACGAATCATGAGACTACGGTCTTTCTAAAGAACTGCACAGGAAGTTACTTATCAATTGCGATTAGAATATCATTGAACAACACTGTACGTCTTCCAAGCCCACGAAATATAATCCAGGTTGTACATGAACTGGTCAATGCGACTCTCCAGGAATACAAATCTATTAAGAATTTTGATCTGTCGACATATATCAGAAATTGTACATATATCCAGTTCAATATTTCCGAGGTGTTCATTATAGATAATGGAACTTTGATACTAAGACGCACAGGTATGGTAATCCCAGATTTTCGTTTCGCAAATAATTCTGTCATTGTATGTCTCTATGTAGACGAACCTCCTCATCGTGCGACCTTAACCCCACTTAATTGGTTATCATGGGTTTTAATCTTCCTCTCTTTAGGTGCATTGTGCGTGCGCATCCTCTTCCACTTCCTGCTGAAAGAATTTCAAAATCCAATAGGCCGTGTACAAACAAGTCTAGCTGTATCTATACTTTTAGCTTTGCTCAGTTTCTCATTGAGTAGTATCATACCTTTAAAGACGTCGGTATTCACTTATCCAGGATGTTATATTGCTGGTGTGTTCATGCACTGGGCGTTCTTAGCCATGTTTTTTTGGATGTCCGTAATATCAGTTGACATGATGCGTATGCTCTGGCAGAGTTCCAAATTTTCAAAGGTTCGTTATGGACCCAGGCTGTTCCTGTACCTTTCCATGTTCGCGTGGCTGACCCCGACAGCTTTAGTTACTATGTCGATCGCGGTAAATCACCCTGCGACAGATGAACGTTTCCGACCACAGTACGGCCAGAGATTCTGTTGGTTCAACCAGAGATATGCCCTCATAATCTACTTTATAGCTCCAGTTTCTTTGGCAATCCTCATTAACATGGTTATGGTCATATTATCGCTGATTTTTTTATGCAGGTCCAGGTCTCAGACGAAACCGGTCGAAGGCAGAGATAGTTATAATGTAGTCCTCTATCTAAATCTTTGCGTGTTGATTGGGGTAACCGCGGGCTTGGGTTTAGTAACAGAGATTGTCAGATCTGAAGTGGTTGATTATATATACGTGATTTTAAATGCCTCACAGGGGTTCCTGTTTGCCGTTGGTTCGCTTTGTGCATCAAACATACGGAAATCAATAAGAGAGAAAATTTACTCGAAATGCTCGAAAAGCTCGAAAGGTGTTTGGAGGTAGAGACCGTGTCCAAATGGCCCATCTAAACAGTGTTTAATTCAACTCGTATGCACGAAAGGAGTCTAACTTTAAACACTCTCTTCTCTGAATCTTCCTTATACACGCCGAAAATTTAAACACCTCAAGGAGCATGTTTAAGTTATGTAAATTCTGGTGCCTCAGGAGTTTTTGGCAAAGAACTTCAGGTGGTTTTCGATAAAGCAACTCATAGTTCATGGAATTTTAACTAACATAGCACTCATTATCATATAGCAATGACGAGACGCTCATATTCTAAGCAATGTGAACAACCACAAAGAAAATGGAAAATATATAATAATAATCTTTTTTTATTACAATATGAAAAATATTAGATTGCAGGTGTAATTATTTCTGTTCTCAACCTGTCTGTCATTCAATGAATTTCAACCAGCAACAGATTACCACATCTGCTACTACACCTCACCTGATGAAAGGGCCAAGTTTAACCTGCTAGTCGCCACATCACGTCCATCTAAGGAATGCAAACCTCCGTCAAGTGTATGCATTCACACATTTGGTTCATATTCCCAGGTCAATCCGTGCATAATTGACTGGGCAATTGAGAATATTCCTTGATCAGGGTCATTTTTCGTATCCACACCAAAATCTAATAGATTTTTATTTTGGCTCATTCCCGAAAAAAGGTTAAAGAGATAAGAGATTAGTTAATAGCCTTCAGGTATGGGAAAAGGTCCCTTTAATGCTATGAGTGTTCAAATGACTTTGTTACCCTTTAGTATATATGATATGGTATATCACCTCGATAGTATATGCGGAAAATCAGCGCGATAGGAGAGCAGACATGCACGACAACCTGTATTAATTTTGTAGTGAACGTGAGGAACACATATATTTAAAATCCACCATATGTTTTTTAACTGGTATAATGTAACATTGTGATAACAAAGAATATAAAGGCTTGATATGTTTGATAGATGGAAATGTAATAATTAATATAATTATTACTTACTCCGATTTACAATGTATATATTTTAATGTATGTGATTACATCAAAAATATACCTTTTGTTAACTGTTGCAATTTAAGTATCCTATGTTTAAACATACCATGTTTTCAATATATAAATAAAATTCCCTTTCCTCTGATTACTGTATTTTGTTTTCATTTTTTAAGTCATACATAAAGTCATGTCGGTTACCATATATATTTCAGATATATGACTTCTTCTATCAGCACTCTACTTGGAAATCTCTGCCAAGGCAGTACCTTACTTCTGTGGGACTAGAATGTGTGATCTCTGTTTGTTTGAAAAGCTACTTATAGCAACGCCCCCCCCCCCCCCCCCCCCGGATCATTGTTGAACTCAAGAGCTGAAATTCTCTACAAGTACCGCCATCAAAACAAATTCACTCTGAAATGTTTTAAAACCTAACATTCGTACTAATATCCAACGTGCCCGCTCATCCCCCCCCCCCCCCCCCCCCCCCCCCCAACCACCACGAGGATCCGCTGGGCAGACTTACCAGTTCAGGTAGTTGCTCTCTCACTGCAAAGTTGAGGTACATGGCGCCACCACTACCCCATGGTGAGTTTATCGAGTGGAGTCCACTTGGTATGAATATAGTATAGTATATTTGCCTTTTATACTGTATATTTGCCTTATATATTGTGTATTTCCATAGTATATGTGTATTTTATATCATATGTACACTACTGATATGTTAACTGATATGTTTACTGTTTCCAGGACCCTATTGCAAATCAGTTAACTATGCTAATTGAGCATCCTGGTAAAATATCTTTGTATTATAAATAAACATTAAAACAACAACTAATCTCTTTGCCCTTTTATGTTCCAGTACCGCACGTGTACCCCGACCAATCCTATTTTGCTCCCGAGGTGAATAGGACCAGTGCCAGTCTTCCACATGCCCCCCCCCCCCCTCGGAATCGCACAAAGCATAATCTCGTAACCTGGTAAAGTCTCGGTTTTTCAAACCACGCCGTTAGCTTCATTCTAACCACTTTCACCTGATGATCGGGTCGCGTCCCGTGAAACAGACTGTTGTGAATTTACTTTGTTGATTTTTCTTCAGAGTTATACCGTTCTGGCCTAGCCTGTAGGCCATAGAGCACTTAACAACGGAGGGTAACTCTACCTTCTATATATATATATATATATATATATATATATATATATATATATATATATATGGCGCAGAGCCCTCCCTCATAAAAGTTAATGAAAAAGAGTAACACATCCTTAAACATCCTTAATTTTCATTGTCAAATCCTCTCCTCTGTACCATGTTGTGTTGTATATCCAAAACTATAATATCTATCATTTATACTCATATTATCCGTGTCACTTAATTTTCTGATGACAACTAAACGCAACTATTAAATGTTGTACATCAGATAAAATTGTTTTTCGTTCTAAATGGCTGTAACCAAGTAATATGTAAATATTTGTCCGAAATTACGTTCACGTGAATTATATAATATATTTGATATATATATATATATATATATATTTATTTATTTATTTATATATTACGTTTGTTCACAAAAGGGACTCCATGCACTAATGGGGCAGGTTTCGCTAATTTTCGTGTTACATGTGAAAAAAAGGGTTTTCTCTGCCCTGCCATTATAACGGGATGTTACATAGATTGTAAGTGATGTCATACCAGTCGTAAAGTCTTTTAGTGTCCAGATGTGTTTAGACAGTTCAGTGTTTTTAGCGTGGGATCTGTTACGAAAGGATTGTTTGTGGTTATTGTATCTGGTCTTGAAAATCACCTTCAGTACACCCTATATGTAGTGTTTCTCGTCATTGTCTGTTCTAACTGTTGCCTTATAGACAATGCATCTCAGCTGACACTGACCATTCATAGGACATTCATCCTTTTTACGGCAGTTACATTGTTTTTGAGTTGCATCCACAGCTTTTTCAGTATTTAGAACCTTCATATTATGTTTGCTGATCAGGTTTGACATGTTGGGTAGACAGCTATAGCTAATTTTCAAATTGTTCCTGTTGAATAGCCTGTGGTACCTGTGATGTTTTGGGAAGTGTTTTTCAACTAGTTTCATGAATTGTCTGCCAATGTTGGCTTTTTCATGACGGCTGTAGGGTGGATTGAACCATATTATTTTCCTTTTCCTGTTTCTTTTGCTTGTTATTGTGGGTTCAACATATTTTAAGCTTTCTTAGAACCCGCTTTTCGCTAAAGCTTTGTCATACATGGGTTTGGCTTTCATAAATAGCTCTTCATTGCACGTTTGCTGATCATCACAGGTATCTGCCTGATAACAGCTGGGGGGGGGGGGGTGGGGGGGGGGGGTGATTGGATTGTGCGTGGATATAGAGCGGGTCATTGTTCGGTTTTCTGTAAGGGTAGAAAATGTCATTTTTGAGGTCAAATGTCACGTCTAAGAAATCTGTGCAGGTCAGGTTAGTTTCAATGGTTATTTTTAAGCCAACATTGGAAAAGAGTTTCATCATTTTCTTACGGGTGCTGTCAGCTTTGGATCCAGACATGTTGGGGAAACATTTGTTTAGGTTGTCAAATGATAAGGGAAAAGTATGATAATAAATGATTTGTTTTGCTAAACAAGTAAAAGCACTACATTATAAAGAAATTTTATCAAGACTGAATGATTTTATCTTCTTTTTTTGACCAAAATGGTATAAATTGACACAAGGCTCTCAGTTCTCGCTTCTGTGGAATATTTGTAATTTATGAATTGTCTGTAACAAGAAATATATTGGACAGGAATTCACATTCCATGTTAAAAATGCTGGTCTCATATTTGGTATTATAATTATTATTATTATTATTATTATTATTCAAAAATATTTATAAAGGTAACTAATTCAGTGACGTTCTTGTTACACGGAGCCTTGTCTTTATATACAATGATATTAAATATACATAAAATGATAAACATACAAAATACTTATGATAACGCACAAATTGTACGTGAATATATGTACATAAATATTATATAATTACATATCAGACAAAACTCGTGGCATTTACATCATAATGCGCAAAACCATTTCAAAGTAAAAGTCACTAGTTAATGAATAATACAATCACGTCTAAACATGTGTCATGTGACTTTAAAATGATTCTTTAAAAGAATAAAACACAGCATAATCAGAATATACACTGCACATCACAACTTTCTTCATTTATTTCATATCATATAATTGGTAATAAACATATATAATAAAATAACAAACTATTCTGTTAATATAATCCTGTTGATTAAGTTTGGTACTCGTCCAATAGGAAAACAAGTCAGCAGGACCCTATCCGACTGGAGATCACAAAACTGATAACTGGCTTATAAGACTAAAGCAAGGGGCTTATAATCGATGCAGGATTAAATACAGGGCGGATCAAAAATTTAGAAAAAGGGGGAGGGGGACTACTGAAAATCCCCCCCCCCCCCCAAATAGTCCCAAGGTCCAGAAAACGGGGGAGGGGGGATCCGTGCCGCAAAATTTGGTCTAAAAAATTTCTTCCCTTGAAAAAAAGGTTGCTTCGGATGAAAAAGGGGGATCCATACCCCCTGGACCCCCCCCCCACCCGAATCCGCTTCTTATATAGTGTGCTTATAAATACATGCAGTTGAAACTGAAAAATCCCTTCTTTTGTATGTACTTAACACTGTGGTAGGGATTTATGCGATTCTTCAAGTTTGAAGATATTTATATTTTTTTTTCCGGTAGGCACTTTCTTTAACTTTATTTAAATTAGAAGTTTAAATCGTCTCATCAAGATGTGCTGGGTACACACGGTTTAACTAACCCATGATCCCAGGTCAACCCTAGGACAATGCCGATGAGTACCGCTGTTTTAAACAAATGACCGTATGTCACAATAGCAATAAATCTTATGAATGAAAAACATTATATTTGGTTATTGAGATTACCTAGACAGTATGTAAAATAATTTCCTTAAATATTTCAAAATCCTGAACAAAAGGTTATGAAATTCTGTTTAGAACTTATTTTTCGTGAAGTTGCCAATGGACAATAAAAAAAACAAGGGTAAGCTATACTATGGTTGACTTCATATTCGCGGGGGTTAATTTTTCGCGGTTCTCAATTTGCAGTGTTTCACGAGGGTTTAATGTTCGCTGTTTCACAATAGTGTAACCTGCATTAACTATACATAATTATGTGTTTGCTGTAATCCAAATAACTGGATTATGGCTTCCGCGTTCATTCACATTGGTTTTTGTTTCTGTGTTTGACGGTGCGTTTGTGCCTGTGGGTGTGTTTGTTCACAACATAACCTACATAGTCATGAGCGGAATCACATGTAATTAAGGCATTCTGTGAATGGGCCAAGGAAGAATTGATTATATTTGAGTGTGGGTCCGGCTCATGATCCGTATTCAGGAACGTCGTCAAGGAAATTTCGTAAAAGTAAAGTCGTGCATCGATATAGCTGGCCCGAATAGCTGATTGCAAATACGATACTGAGACCTTCCTACAATAGGGACCCCCCACTTAGCGGAAGATTGCATTCCTTAAAATGTAGATTTGTTTAGTTTTATATTTAATATGAGATAGTCTTGTTTTGTTGTTAAGTATTTTGCTATGTTGTTTTGTTTTACTGCTGTTTAAGTGTTATTATCTACATTCTTGTGTGTTTAGCAAAATCCGGTCTCTGAGTAAATATGTTTATATTTATACATGCCATTTTCTGAAATTTCAAAAAGCGGTTAGCCACACTCTTACGCAAGAGGTCGACTCTACCCAAAACGAACACGGTAATCATTGATGTCTGAGGTATCACCAAGAAAACAGTGAACTTGTACCACTAAATATTTTCAAGGATATGCAGTTTAAATTCATGCATCTTGGAAGCCGTGTAAGAAAAGCCGTATTGATTCCTCCTAGAAGTGGTAGGGGCTTTTCTTTTATACTGCCTATTCACGCTGCTAAAAAGTATGCGTATTCACGCTGTATATGAGAGTGGTTGATAATGAAATAATATAGTGAAATGGGAATAACATTAAAGCATAGATGAACTCAACAGATACCTGCAAAAAGAGAAATTCAAAGTTAAATAAATTTGTCATTTTGAACATAATCCATTCTGATTCATACCCATTTCATTCTATTTAATAAAGGAACATATAAACAGTTAAAAAGAGCTTTCACTGATTTACCAATAACATGATCATTTTGCCCGTACAATCAGGTATTCATAGCACCAGCATATCCTCAGATATCAAGAAACCGACATACAAATTCTATATAAAAACACAGAAATCGTCAAAACTTGTGACAAGAGAACGTTTAAGTTCTACAAAAGTGACATTATTCTAAAATAAAATGTATAGTACCTGCCACGAGACTTCTTAACAGACTTTTTATGTGTGTAAGTAGTGTCACGCTGCAGTGTTCGGGTTCTCCAAGCTTATGGCAGAGCAGGAACTGTCAGAGCTAATACCTGTCAATCGGCGGCTTGAATCTGAGGACAAAGAATTGGTCCTTTAGCTTATTGGAGAAAAGGCTTTTGAATAAAAATTATATGATGGAGATGTAGATTAATGATAGTTAATTTAATAGATTGTTCGTAAGTTTCTACAAAACATACCAATACCAAACGATATGGGGGGGGGGGGGGCATGATAATTCATCTAATATTTAATTCATATTCATTTATTCTTTCTACAAAGGTTATGTATCCATAATATGAAATCTAGTGTTACATGTTCTGTTGAACCAGGAAAAATTACAACAAAAAGTTTTGTCGTGCATCATGAAAACAGGAAAACACAAGTGGCAGCCTATATACATATCAGTCTCATGACCAAGTTATCTTTAACATTTTGATCCGAGAGTTAGATTTAAACTTTATAAAATTGTCTTACACTGATTGTACAACTAGTTATTGAAACTAACACCAGGCACTCTCCATGGCCCGGATGGTGGCGTTTAAAAGTCTACAGGGTGGAAACCGGAGGACCCGAAGAAAACCAACAACTTGTTAAGATTCAGAGTTATCGATAACAGGCATCACGTCAGATTTGCATGCATACACATAATTTCCACCCTTCCGCCAGAGGTCGTTTCTATTCGGAATGAAAAACTTCTGTTTGTGCACTGTGGGACAGCCGGGACTACTTGTCTCAAATATCAAACTTCAAAAAAAAATTTTTTTTTAACATTTCAAGGAAACACCTTCTGTTTACATTTCACAAGCCATTGCTTACAAGGTATTACTTATTCCGTAATGTTGTAGAGGATCTGGGTACGATGTATGACAGCCGGAGTGACTTGAAGCTGCTGGGTTGCCCAGGAGTGAAGGTCAAGAGGAGACCGCGCGTGTGTCCAGAGAGCAGTCTTGTTGTCTTCGAGCTAGGTCCTGGAAGCGCGATCTGAGGTCCTAGTTTACCTCGTATATAGTCGTATTTCCTTAGCCTGGGTTTATTATGAATACGAATAAAGTCCTTACCACAAACACTCGACTTTATGTTATTTGCCTTGAAACGATTCTTATCCAACTTGACGGACTATATTGTGTTCTTCACCACATAAATACCTACGCCGTTGATGTAATTAGAAGGCCCAGTGCATTGATGGGATCGTGAGTCCGAGTCAGCGCAGTGTGACATAATATCGTCAATATTATATTGCAATCAATCGCTCCACAAATTGAAGAGTACTTTCCGATCCTGTCCAATTGTTGCATGCTGCTGTTGTTAATGTGCAGACAGGTTTATTAAATATTATGATAAAACATGGAGTTACGATTGGGGCCCTTTAACTGATGACAAGACCGACGGACGGACGGACAGTAGCTCTTATCTATCCCTTAATACCCAAAAAACTTTGATCTCCTGAAAGTGAAAACCAAAGTCTAATTGGGGCCTGCAGAGTGAAACAAAATGCCTGGAAGTAGGGCCTGCAAAATGTGCTCATGTTTATTTTTTTCATAACCTTGAAAATGAGAGAGTGTTGTATGGTATTTATTTGAAACAGCTGATTGTTTTTTTGTAGATAATTAGTGCAAGGTTGTTTTCTCATTATAGTGATCATTTAAGCTGCCCCCCTTGAGGAGGCAGGGAAATAGGTGTTGAAGAGTCTTTTTTCTACATCCAATTTTGAGTAAAATATATATATGGTTTTCTCTTGGTGGCCCAGTGATAAGCATGGTCAGTTTGACAAAAGTTAAAAGAACACTCCGGCCTGTGTTTCTTAAAGGAGTCTTTTCCGATATCTGACGTCTATTAACTAAAGATAATCACTTGAACCTTTATAAAAAAAAGAGTCCAGAAAACGCCGATCATACAGTGCACAGATTCACATGTTTATAAGATGTGGGGGGGGGGGGGCAAAATTATCCAAACATCCCACATTCAACAAGGAAATCTGCGGGCAAGTCCGACGACCCAGAACTTTGCAAATGGCGTTTTGTAACTGGTGAACTTTCAGCGCCTGCACATGTGCAACGCAGTCACTACCTTCGCGGCGTTATGGTTTTTTTTTCAACAAATGGCGCATGTACCATATTTAGGTTAACAGCCTGTAGATAACCAAGCTCATACAGCCATAACAGGGGCGTTATATGAACCTTTCTTACAGGAGGAAGTACCCACAGATCATAAATATGTATAAAGAATAAAAAAAAAATTACATTAAGTCTACAGAAAAGGAAGGTCAATAGCTGCCTTTAATGTCTGCACCATGAATGGGTAACCTTTTTTTTTGTAAAAACTCTAGGTGTAATAAAAGATTTTTACGGAAAATAAGACTCTGTATTAAAGTAGTGTCAGTATAAAAGACATACATGACAGTTAAGCTTCAGAAGGATGACCTATAACACATTGTTTTGTAGTGCACATGTACTACATATGTACTATCCATCTATGTTTCTATAGAGTGGCCTAGTCTTGAGGCATTTATCATGGCTACATGCTTCACCTGTATGCCAAATTCAGCTGAGCGTCATGGCCTTCCGGTCATTTTTTCAGTCGAACCAGGGGCGTCAATACAGGGGGATGGGGGGATATATCCCCCCCCCCACTTTTTAGCAATGTGGGGATCGTCAATGTAATCATCCCCCACTCCATGATATTTAGAGTAAACTATTTATGAATCGAAAATGAAATATATTAATAACTAGAATTATAGACTTTGGTTCCATTTTTGAGTTTCCCTTGAAAATCTTAACATTAAAATATACTGGAAACATAATACCTTGTTTTTGTAAAATCTACTTATTATATATATATATATATATGTGTGTGTGTGTGTGTGTGTGTGTGTGTGTTTAAAAAAAAAGTTTTCCCAATTTTGATTACCCTCCCACGCATGCGAATCATCCCCCCACCCTTGAAGATAAATTGAAAGATAGAAGTATCAGACAGACCTAACGCTAACGGTTGCGAATGCTGATGGTAAAATACCGACAGTTCTGACCATACCTTCACTCTTAATCATTTTTATGAAGAAGTCACATCGATAGTTTTCAAATTCATCGTCAGGGGGCAGCCGAAGCACGTGACATCAAGCCTCGTTTAAAGCCTTGTCTTCCAAAAAGCAACACGATACAGCTAAAATTTTCAGGAAATGTAATATCTAATTGACTTAAACCCAAGGTTTATGACAACCAGGTAATCGGACAAGAAGGACATAGAGATGAGCAACAAAAACATAAATTAAAATGCATACTTTATTACTTAAATGTAAGTAAAAGTGTTATAAAGTAAAGCATATCAAATGCTCACCAGTGCCTGAAGCTGACATCATATACTTTTGTTTAATTTGTTTTGAAGGCGAGATTAAGCCAGGTTGTTTTTTTTTTAATTTCTGAATTTGTGAGCTCGAATCTAAATAAATATGTGATGTTAAGATTAAATTATAATATCTAATCTGAAAGAAATCTGCGATCCTGACAGTTTGGGAGATATTTTTGTTGGTTTACATTATACATTATAACGTCTATACTTTATATCAAATCTTGCCCTATCTTTAGTAATACTTTATCACCAGGGTACACATGCATGGGCGCTTATTATACAACATACATCGCGATTAAAAAAAAAAGACAAAATAAAGTACAACAAAGTACAACAAAAGGTACACAAAATAAAGTACAACAAAGTACAACAAAAGGTACACAAAATAAAGTACAACAAAGTACAACAAAAGGTACACAAAATAAAGTACAACAAAGTACAACAAAAGGTACACAAAATAAAGTACAACAAAGTACAACAAAAGGTACACAAAATAAAGTACAACAAAGTACAACAAAAGGTACACAAAATAAAGTACAACAAAGTACAACAAAAGGTACACAAAATAAAGTACAACAAAGTACAACAAAAGGTACACAAAATAAAGTACAACAAAGTACAACAAAAGGTACACAAAATAAAGTACAACAAAGTACAACAAAAGGTACACAAAATAAAGTACAACAAAGTACAACAAAAGGTACACAAAATAAAGTACAACAAAGTACAACAAAAAGGTACACATGCATGGGCGCTTATTATACAACATACATCGCGATAGTAATGCAGTCTTTAAGGGGCCTAATCACCTATATGACCTAATATGTAGTGGCCCGCAAAGTAATCAAAACAAATTCAACAAGGACATCTGGCAGCAAGTCAGATAAGCCAGAGCTTTGCAAAAGGCGTTTTGAAACAAGTGAACTTTCTACCTTTGCATATATATGCAATCTACGACCTTAGGTTGAATGTGTTTTCCTTTTGTCAACATTGCTGTGTTAACAAACATGTTTTTGATAAAAAAAAATAGTTCATACATCCTTCATGGAGGCGTTTTAAGAACTGTTCTTAACCAGGATTAACCTTTGATCATTAATAAATGCATACAGGTCAAATGGTAACCCTTCTATTATGATTACATTATGTACTCGTCGGAGGAAACAATACGCTCTTTAAACAGCGCTTTACCAATAGGCTATCTACCTATATCGTAAGCGCTATTTGTTGTGACCTTGTATCCTGAATCTCTACACCAGAGGGGAGCACTGCATTTTGGTCCAATCAGATGAGATCCTGTGCTGAAGACAACACGGTTTACTAAGCGAGGAATACACGGAGCCAACTTTGTTCATTTCGTTTTGAGTGACAGCTCATCGCCCCGGTGACCCTTTGAACAGGCCACAGGCTCAGAGTGAATTGCCCCGCACGTGGTTTCTTGGCGGAGCCTGATGCCTTTCGAGTGTTTATTGACTTGCATTAAGTTTGCTGCTCGTCACATCAGCAGTTTTTTTTAAGCAGACAAGCCCATGTGCACCACCTGTTGTTAAAGTGCATCATAAACGATCAAAGCAGGCAGCGCGAAAATCTGTAGCTTCCGCAAGATGTCCTCTGCCTTGGGAGCGTAAGGAAACAACAGCATAGGATTAAATAGGTGATGACTTGTTTAAGTATATTTCAAATACGAAGCAGAAGAATTGTCAAGAACATCCAAAGATAATCCACAGCATGCAGCACTTATATATTATTGTAGAATATTATCAGAATAAGGTCAATGCTATCACGAGACACTATCAAACCTGTTATTCAGGGTTTGATCATCAGCCGTATTGTTACGGAACCTAATATCAACAGATCACGTATGTGTGATGAACACAAATTTTGTCAAGGAGATATAAAAAAATCAGATTCTGTAACACAAGGCAACGTGAAATGTCTAGGGATGAATGAATGAATAAAGAAAGTCAGTGTTTTTTTGTTAACAAATAACCATAATTTATTCTTATAACAACTCTAACATTACAATGCACTTAATCAATACAATTACACCGTATAACAATAGTATAACAACAAATCAATACAATCACACAGTAGAATAAACAAAGTGCACAGTACCTGGATACTGCCACAACGATAAGTCCTTTAAAATGTATAAGCCGGCGAACAGTTCACACGAATCCTCTCGGAGAATAACAGTCCAATGTAAAGCTCTTGTAACAATCCAGAAAGTAAACTTGAGACAGGCAGCATTAAATTGTAAAGTATTAGTAATAGTATAATCCCTGAAATTACTGGATA